>JAMPIV010007316.1:0-380178 GCA_024509875.1 Oreohelix idahoensis | reverse complement strand
CAGTTAGATAGTCTGGGGCATGACACAACTTTGTTTCATATCTGGTAACTTTCCCTTGAGAAGCAAGTGCTCTAAACACTCAGCCATTTGACCATCCCTAAGAAGAGTAATGACTATATACAGCACAGGTGAGGTATAAAATGTTTTGGTTTGGCTGGAGAAATTGTGATCAGTCTTATGCTAAAAAGTACAAAAAAAATTTTAGATGGAAAACCCAGGAAGGAAGAAGCAGAAATTCCAACACGGGGATTATGTAAAGATCAGCTAGCAGCACTCTGAATCATACATTGATTAGTCAAATGAATTGCGGGCACACATGTATGTGAACATATGTGAACTTTTATAAAGCATTCCATAGTACAGACCACATGGTAAGATAGGAAATACTGAGAGAGAATGGAATCCATAAACAAGTTTATTAAAATTAGTTTTGTCAATATGCCACCGGCAGAGTTGTCCACAAAGACAGAATGTCATAACCTTGGTGGTATGACACAGATGTCTGTTTTCACCAAAAATGTTTCTCTTGGTTATGGATTGGGTGATGAGACAGGCAACTCAAGGAAGGAAAACAGGAATACAATAAACATTTGACAAACAGCTTGAGGATTTTGATTTTGCAGATGGGATCTCATGGAAAGAGAAGAAAACAAAGAAATATAATGAAAAGAGAATTAATGAAGGAGATAAAAATTAGACAGTTAAAATAATTTAACACTTTGACATAACACTTTGCTGAAGACCATAATAGAAGGTAGAGTTGAAGGCAAATGTGCCAGAGGAAGACATTACTATAAGTTGGAAGCTCATGCAGTGATTGGATCTGCCATTGCAGCTGGTGCCCATGCAGGAAGCCAGCATCAGTGCATGTTTGTGCTCATGCAGTGTTGTTTTCTGTAGTAATTTATTTTACACGATGAGATTGCCAACCCTATGCACCACCTTGTGTTAGAATGAACATTGTTGCTGGGGAATTAATTGACGTACAGGGGAGTCGCGCTAGCGTAGTGGTTACAACACCGCTCTGGCGACCGGGTGATGCAGGATCAAACCAGGGCGACGGCATTTGAGGATTTTTCGTCGACCGGGATTTAGACTGGATTAACTCGAGATCTGGCGAGGACATTTGAAGAAGTGTCGTCGACCAGGGATTGGCGGCTCCTGAGCCGACCCAGCTCTAATGGGTACCTCCGAAATCGGCGAGTATCTGCCTGAATGGCGAGGGACACCTGTCTCTGTACAAGAAAAAAAGGGATACTCACGTAAAATCAATGTCAGGTTAGAAATTAATAATAACCTGAGATTTCGCCTCGAGTATTAGCGGGCGTACGAAAAAAAATAAAAAAATTGACGTACACATGGATAGGACATAAGCTAAGGAAACAGCCCATCAGAATAACCAAACATGACTTTGACTGGAACACACTGGGGAAGAGAAGTGAGGAGATAAAAATTAACCCAGTGAAGAACTTTAGACAAGGAGGCTAAAGCTAATGGGAGCTGAGCGGCAGAGTTGATCAAGATGGCCAAATAATGATAGCAAACCCTATACAGAGCATTAAACAGGAGGGGATCTGATTGTCAGATGTGACTCTCCATCAGACAAGTGTATCGGCCCTTCTATCTCATTTAGACTCTTCTTCTTCTTCTTCTTCTTTCGTTCGCTTGAACTATTGTCTATATCTGCAATGTTGTTTCTTGTATAAACTTCACTGTCTTTTGTAGTTCATACAGAGGTCCATATAGTTTTGCTTCCAGTGTTGTTTCTCTGGGCCAGTGGGTTTGCCTCAATATATCATATTCGGGGCAATCTTGAAGTATGTGCTCTGCAGTCTGGGGTGCCTGTCCACATGTACACATGGCTGAATTGCCAATCTTGAATTTTGTATACATGTGGCTGCGGAGGCGGTTGTGTCCTGTTCTGAGGCGCAGAATGACTATTTGTTCTGATCTGTTCATAGCTTGGTAGTCATCCTGCGTTGGTGTTGGTGGCTTTGTGATAGATTTGATCATCTTTTTCTTCTGATGGTATGTAACTGGTACATCCGGTTGCTCGTCTGCAGCACCTTCTTTAACCAGTCCATCTGCTCTCTCGTTTCCTGGTATTCCACAATGAGATGGTATCCACTGCATGGTGACCCTGCGCTGGTTGCACAGTTCAGAAAGTAGGGCTTGTATGCCTGGCAATTTTCTGGACTGAAGTGCTTGGAGTGCTGATCTTGCATCTGTCAGGAATACTACAGGCTGTGGACCGAGATTGGTGTTCAATAGTTTCTCAGTTGCCACCTTGATTGCCTGGACTTCTGCATCATAGTTGTTACAGAATTTCCCCGTTGGTACTCTGACCGTATCCCTAGTGTTGTTTGGGTATTCTATGTACACTCCTGCTCCTCCATTCTTTACTGCATTCTGTGCTGACCCATCCGTGTATACTCGGACCCAGAGGTCCTGTGGGTATTCATCATCCAGGAAACTGAGAGTGACTGTCCTACGTTGCACGCTGTTCTGTTCATCCCTGTCTAATATTCCTTTCACGTTTGTGTGGATGTGTACTGGTAGCCCATGCTCCTCTCTCCAAGGGGTTTGTTCTGGCACAGACTTTAGGGGGCTGTTAACTTCAGGCAGGTCTGAGGTTTGTCTACGTAATCTTTTGGCCTGGTGGATAAAGCTGCTTCTTTTCAGTCGCCCCATTGCTAGGTTTTGGAATCTGTCCTTCATTGGATGGCTCGGCATACAGAGGAACTTTTCTGCCTAAGTTAGCACTTTCGTGTCTCTGCGTTCTCTCAGTGCTTGTATCCTCCCCATTTTCTCCATCTTCACTATAGGCGTTGATTTCATTGCCCCCGTGATGACCCTAAGCGCCTGGTTTTGCACCTTATCTAGCTCTTGTAATGTGGTGTTTGATGCTGGGCACCACGCAGCTGACCCATATTCCAGGTGTGGTCGTATGCCCTGCTGGTAAACTTTACTAAGTATTTTCCCGCTGGCTCCCCATGTGGTTCCACTTAGTTTTCTTAGGATGGCTAACTTCCTCCTGGCCTTTGTTGCTGCTTTGTTGCTGCTTTGTTGATGTGCTGCTTCCATGTCAGCCTATCATCGAATGTAACTCCGAGATAGGTGGGTTGTTTATCTTCTCTCAGGAGCTCTTCGTTTATCTTGATGACACCAGCTTTTTGTTTGGGAGAGAGGGTGAAGAGCGTAGTGCTGCACTTGTCTGTATTGATGCTGACACACCATCTATTTGCCTATGAGGTTAAGGCATCTATAGCTCTTTGTAGCAGTTTGGTGGCCACTGTTGCATGCTCATTGATATGAGTAAATATCATATCATGTTTTGTATTCGATCACTTCCTGATATATATTGTTTACACACGGTATCCCGTGGTTGCAGGAAGTGACGTCGTGACTTCTGCTCTGAATTGATAGCAGACGTGAGTTTTGATTTGGGACAAGCTAGCGTCTCTAACCGGCAGTCTGCTTGTGTCGTTTGACCAGTATGCATGGAATGTGTCCAGTAGGACCTAATTCTAGCTTGTGTTAATTGCCTTTGGGCATCTTTATATTGCACCTGCAAGATCGATTACCATCACTGCCTTATGCATTCATTAACTGTATAATGTCAGATTAGTCTTAGCAGTGTGTATGGAATTCTTGGGCACGTAAGTTGACTGTTCCATTAAAACTGAGAGTATCAGAATCAAGGACAGTAGGGACATGTGCTAGTAAAAGCTACGATGTCATACCATACTCAGTGTGGAGTACTGTGTTAATAAATATATGTGAATCGTGCCAAGAAGTTAGGCCTTGTTACTGAGTACCTGTGGTGCGGGCCAGGGAGTTTTATCTTAAATATATACTATAATTCCTCAAATGGAAGATACAAGGAGAACCCTGGAGGGTATTCAGCAGGCCACTGTAATAAGGAGTGTCAAGCCTTTAGTCTAATGCACTCTTACTACAGGACGTCGGGAGGACGGTTCCTGAAATAATAATATTCTCTTAAAATTACCCCGCACCATTTCTGGGGGCCAAGCCATTGGATGCCTTACAAGCCTAAGAGCGCCTAACGAATCGAGGACTATTTTTTCAAAATGGCGGCACGCATCGTCTGCCAAAATTTTTTATGAATGGAAGGGATTTCCATCATCATGAATATGCCTCAAGTTGTCACTAAGTTATAAAAGTGACCCATTATTACACAGAAGTCATAGGAACTGACTATCTTCATTCAAGAAGCAAGTATTTTATCAAAAATCATGGACCATATCGATGTCCTTCAATGTCAGCATGAAGCAATTCTAAGCCTAACCAGATACTAGGCTACTATCATCACTACATCCCTTGCTTGTCGAAGTCTCAAGAAGGATTGTTTTCTTGGCAACAGATAAGTCTGTTTATTGTTACATACAGCTTGGCTGTGAATACAATCTGTTTGCCTGATATCTGACTTCACCATATATGTTTTCATTACGTGTTTTTATTTTTGTAACTAGCGGGCAGGATGGAGGGACTTGATTTGTGATTATTCAATACCGCGAAAGCTAGGTCGAATGAGCAAATCAAGCGTTCTGTAGGGAAGTATCTGTGTGATTCAGATAGAGGACCCAGCATATTCTGCTGGTTGTATAAAAGTTTGCCTCTATTGAATTTAACAGATCCATTTTTGTTAGCTGTGTAGTCATGTTTATCTATTGTTTGTTCTCATAAGTACTGTCATTGTTATATTTTATTTAGTTCGTTGCATTATTGTTTGTAATATTGTCTATTCTCATCTTACTATCGTTCATTTCATAGATGTCATAATTGTTGTGATATGCGTCTTGTCTTGTCTATTTGTAATAGAGCAGTAGTTTAAATTAATTTATATATATTTTATAGTTATTCCTTTGTTTTCCATTTGTATTGCCTTTAGTTGCTCGAACCCTGTCTGGCTGTTCTTACCTGTTGTGGTTCTATTTTTTTCATTACTCCATATTGTTTATCTGAATACATCTACTATTGCAATTATAAATTGATCTGAGATTGGTGGAGTGAATATTGAATATAGCTGACATATTCATATATAAAAAAGTTAAAATATTGTGTATTATTGATAAACACAAGAATAAGCAACCATGACTTCATTAAAGGATTTATTGAAGATTGGGAAGGAACTTAATTTGGAAGGTCCAGCTTTGCAAGCTTATATTGATAAAGAAGTAAATAGACAAGAAGAACTTCGCAAAGAAGAATTGGCTGAAAAAAGGAGACAAGAGGAACTGCACAAACAAGAAAAAGAAATTGAATTGGCTGAAAAAAGGAGACAAGAAGAGCTCCGTAAAGAAGAATTAGCTGAAAAAAGGAGATCAGAAGAATTGGCTCTTGAAAGGGAAAAATTAGCTTATGCCAGATCTCAAGAGGAGAAAGCTCAAGAGGAGATAAAATTACAACAAATTAAAACTCAAGAAGAGATCAAATCTCAACAAGCTCAAACTATAAGATTAGCTGAGATTGAACTGGAAAAATTAAAATTACAACAACCACTGTTGCATCCTGGGGTAGGTGAAGATAAAAATAAAGATCATACTACTGCCATAAGGATTAATTTGCCAAAATTTAATGCATCCATAGATGACATTTCATGCTTCCTAAATAGATTCGAAACTTATTTGCGAAGAATATAAGATTGACAAATCTACATGGACATGTAGACTTATGAATTTATTGGTTGGTGAACAATTAACTGTAGTCTCCACTTTGGATGACCAGACTAGAAAGGATTATGAAGCTGTTAAGGTAATTTTATTGCAGAGGTATCAATTAGATGATGAGGGTTATCGTCAGAAATTTCGATCTTTGTACCCTGATTCTGGAAAAGATTTCACTGAATTTATTTCAGCTGTTAAACTGAATTTTTCCAGATAGATTGAACTATCCAAAACTGAAAAAACTTTTGAGGGTTTGTCAGATTTAATTCTAAGAGACAAGGTTTTGTCATCTATTAATTCTGATTTTCTTGCGTTCCTGCAGGAAAGAAAACCAGAGAACCTGACTAAATTACAAACCCTAGGACGTCAATATCAAGTTGCACATCCTAATAGAGTATTGAGCAAAAACAATGTAAGGGACTCATTACCAGCTGCATCGGCCAGGTCATTCCAAGACAATGCACCTAGGTATAGATCAAACAGCATAGATAGGAATCAAAGATTTAAACCATCACATAATTACAGTCAAAATAGAGGTAGATACAATTTTAATAAATACCAACCTCAAAGACATTGGAATTCATATCAGGAGGATAACTTTTATCCACAAACCTCATTTAAGTCCAATAACTGGCAAAATAGAGGAGAATATAACTCAAAATCAAATAGAGGTCAGAAATCATTTTATAGAGGAAATGATCAAAATGCAAATAAAAGATCTTATCATAACAATACTTCCAGACAATCAAGAAACACTGAAAGTACCAATGCCATTGTTCATGATAATAATCAGAACCATAATGATATTGTAGCACATGCAAATTCATGCAGTGTAGACTTAGCAAATAGTGATAACTGCACTAATTGCAATTCTTTATTTCAGCCTCAAGGAGTGCCAAGATTATTATGCGGACACCCTCTCCCAGTCATGTCATCTTTTGAAAGTACTGGTTCATTGATCTTGAACAGAGGTTTTGTCAATAATAAGTTAGCATCTTTACTCAGAGACACGGGTGCAACCACCATTGGTGTGCGCAAGGCCTTGGTTGATAAGGTGGATTATACAGGAAAACAAGTGAAATGCATTACGTTTGGAGGAACTGTGGAATATTACCCCACAGCAGAGGTGTTTTTGGACACACCTTATTTTACAGGACGAACACTGGTATGCCTCTTGGACAATCCAATTGCTGGAATTATTATGGGAAACATACCTAAATTGCATGAATGTACACAGGAAGATATTGAAATATGGGAAAGACAACATTTATTATGTTCAAATGCTGTGACTACCAGAGCTCAGTCTCGCATGGACAATGATCATCACAAACCAGTCATTGATGTGTTACCTGAAGATATAACTGAAGATATCACTTCAGAAGATGAAGAAGAAAAGGAAAATAATAAAGATGATATAATTCATTATCAACAGGAAAATAATGATGATATTAAGGTAATGAATGATGTGAATACTGATGATGACAATTTATTTCAGATGGAGCTCATTGATAAGGAAACCTTTATACAAAGACAGAAAGATGATACTTCCTTAAAAAAATATTTTCATATTGCTCATTTGAATGATGTAATGATAGATGACTGTGCAAAACACTGGTATACTATCAAAAATGGGATTTTAGTAAGAAACTATCAATTTGCTAATTCCTTAAAGAAACAGATTATGGTACCAGCTTGTTTTCGACCATTCATTTTACGACATGCACATGCACATGACATTGAATGTGCAGGACATTTAGGTGTTGCTAGAACAAAACAAAGAGTTTTGTCATATTTTTTTTTTTGGCCCGGAATTACGAAAGACGTCAAATTATTTTGTCGTACATGTACCATCTGCCAAAGTGTAGCAACCAGAAAACCAAAACATGATGCGCCCATTCAAGCATCTGATATTTCTTTGCGCCCCTTCGCAAAGATGGCCATTGACATTATTGGCCCTTTAAAGGTAACATCAGCCAGAGGTCATCAATATGTGTTGACCTGCATAGATATGTGCACACGCTGGCCAGAAGCTATTCCTTTAAAAACCATCACCACGATAGATATTGCTGATGCATTATTCTTGATTTTCAGTAGAATAGGTTTTCCTGAAAACATCCTGTCTGATAGAGGAACTCAGTTAGTTTCAGATGCTATGAAACAGGTTATGGATATGTTTGGGATTCAAAGATCCCTTAGTTCAATATACCATCCTCAGTCTAACGGGAAAATAGAAGTCCTCAACAGATCCTTAAAACAAATGCTACATAAGGTTACAATTAAATATCCTCAAAATTGGGACAGAGTCCTGCCAGCTATTTTATTTGCTTATCGAGAGATAAAAAATGAACATACAGGCTTTAGTCCATTCGAATTGGTTTTTGGCGCCAGACCACGCGGCCCAATGTCTATATTAAAACAACTTTTAATTGGTGCTGAGATGAACAAGGAGGTTCAGACCTCATATCAGTATGTGGTCAATTTGAGGAAAAAAATAATAGACGCATGCCAAATAGCAGTAGGTTCATCTGAAAAGGCAAAGCTTAGGGCGAGGTTATTTATTAACTTCTTCTTCTTCTTCCGTCCTTAGCCAAAGACCGACCAAGCAGTCAGAGGCCATCACGCCTTGTGGCGTCTTAAGGGCAACAGCAGATTGATTTTCTCTGTTGTAGTTTCCCATCACGCCTAGCGGCGTCTTTAAGGCAACAACAAATAGATCCATCTGCCGTTGTTTCCGTAATCGGTGTGACAAGCCAACGGGTGATCAGCCCATTGGGCTATTTATTAACCAAAACCGCAAATTACGCCAACTTTGGCCTGGTGATGAAGCTTACGTATTATTACCCAGGAGAGATAACAAATTATTAGTCTCATGGAGAGGACCTTACAGGATTGTGGAGAAACTGTCTGATGTTGATTATATTGTCTCAGTAGAGGGAAAAGAAAAAACTTTTCATATCAATATGTTACAGCAGTTTCATACACGTCCACCATATCTAAGACCAGTCTTTGAAGCTCTTGGTCAATCTGTCTGTCGTCATTCTTCTTTAGCTGTCATACAGGAAGAAAATTCTGATTTGACTGATGGTAATGACTCACTATTAGTATTACCTAGTCTTCACTACTTGTCTACTGAAAGTTGGAAAGATGTTGATATATTGCCAACTCTATCTTCTTTCCAGAAAGAACAGGTTACTTCAATCTTACGTTCTTTTGCGGATGTCCTTACTGATGTCCCAGGACACACTGATATCATCGAACATGATATCATTCTGACAGACTTTCAACCAATTAAGTTGAAATCTTACCCTATCCCTATACATTTACAATGTCAAGTTAAAGAGGAACTAGAACAGATGGTGAAATTAAATGTCATTTCTCCATCTCATTCCCCTTATAGTTTTCCGATGGTTTTGATCCGGAAAAAAGACAAATCTATACGTATATGCATAGATTTTAGACGTTTAAATTCGGTCACCATCCAAGACGCGGAACCAATTCCCGTGTTGGAGTCTTTATTGGATAGACTAGCTACGGCTACATTTTTCTCTAAATTTGATCTATCTAAAGGCTATTTCCAAGTACCATTAACGGAACGATCCAAGCCTTATACTGCGTTCGCAACCCCATTAGGACTCTTTCAATTCAATTATATGTCTTTTGGTTTAGTAAACGCACCTGCGACCTTCGTTCGCATGATGAGACGACTCTTCTCTGACAGAGACGACCTTATTACTTACATTGACGACATTTGTCTGTTTCATCAATCATGGGATGAACATTTGAAGGGTATTCAATCCTTACTTACCACTCTACGTCGTCATAATTTATCTGCACGTCCATCTAAGACTAAGATTGGATTTCAGGAGATTTCATTTTTAGGTTATAAAGTAGGAGGAGGTTTTTTGAAAACAGAGGATACTACGATCTCTAGGATCCTAAACCTTGATATACCTAAGACCAAAAAACAGGTTAGAAGTATTCTGGGGCTCCTAAACTTTTATCGCAAGTTTATCCCTAATTTTGCGGAGATATACGTCTGTGTTGTCATCACTGGTGAAGAAAGAGTCACCAAATAGGTGTGTTTATAGTCGAGACGTTCATGTGGCTTTAAATAGATTAAAATGTCTGTTTTCCAAGTTGCCTATATTGAGATTGCCTGATCCTTCTAAACATTTTACTCTTACAGTCGACGCTTCAAAAACGTCCATTGGAGGTTCGCTGTTGCAAGAATGGAAGGGCTGTTTACATCCAACACTTTATGTTAGCACGAAGCTAACGCCGATGGAGCAGCATTACTCGGTCATTGAGAGAGAGCTACTGGCTCTTGTGTTCTGCTTCTCTAAACTTCAACGCTACCTGCTTGGTGCAAGTTTCACACTCGAGACAGACCAAAGGGCACTTTCTTACCTGAAAACAGCGAGATTCAAGAATGCTAAAGCAGCGCGTGCCTCACTGGCCCTTCAACCCTATAATTACCAGATTAAACCCATCGCAGGAAAGTTGAACGTGATGGCTGATGTGCTATCCAGATGCATGAAGCATCCGCTATCGCCAGTTGTCTCCGCAAATGCTGCTTCAATCCAACTTTGATGCTCAATAATAACACTACTTCCTTTGGGACAAGTCAGGAATTATTTCGCAAAAAGGTAGCATCATGAACTAAGGCACATGCCTTCTTTTAACTCATATATTGCATACTTCAGATATTACAGCCATATTGCTTCATCATGCACTTATACCGGTTGAAAAACTAGAGACACTATGCCAAGCAACATGATGATGATGAATTGCTGTCCATCCTAAATCAAGATGTATATTCAAGCTTTCGTCATATGAAGTCTAATGCAATTGCTTAAGAACAATACTTCGCTACTTCATACACGTTGTACAATGACTTTTGGCAGTATGACAATCCAAGTCGGTACAATTCAGATACTTTGCTGCAATTTCCAAAACGTTTTGCACTAATTAACTGTCTCAAACGTTGTGTAAAAAGGGAAGTAACTAAAATTACTGACTACAAAGTTCAAAAGGGGACATAACCAAGAAATTATATTTCAACATAGACTTATGAAATTCTCAAGTACAGAATGAACAATAGTATCTGTGCTGTATATGCTATTGCATGGAAGACAAACATCGACAACCGACATAGATGGAAAATGGATTTTCTTCAATGAACTATTTCTTTCCGCCATATATACTTAACTAAGGATCAATAACAATGTTGTGCGAACTAGTGACTCACTGAAACTTTAATTCTTTTAAATACTTCTACAGGAAGAACTTTGTATGGTCTAACATGACCAGTTTTAATAACCCTAGTGATATTACATTGGTTCATTAGTGTATCGTTATGTGAATTGAATTACATTGGTGCTTACACTTAGTATAACCTATATCCTTCATATGTGTAGATATTAAGTAATATATCTTCATATGACATCTCATTAACATTGTCATTCACCACATGACATTGCATACATACAAATATTAATAACTATGTTGACATATTGTCACAGTCACCACTTATATTTTAACTTGTCTGCCTCATATGTTCTATTCTGTCTTTGATTGCTTATTACGCATTTCATTTGATAGATAGGTAGACTTACATACCGACATGACTTAGGGCGTTTGTTGACATGGTATGCTGTGTGAGTGCCATGACTGACATATTGACTTTTCTTCACTGCCTTCTAATTAATGTAGTTACCTCACATTTGTGTCAAAAGAGCGTCTGCTAACGATAATGGGTTTAGTTATGTTATTACTAAATACCACACCTTGTGTGTTAAATTGTCGATTAAGGAGCACGCCTCTAGGTGCTATCATAATGATGACAGTTAAGTATTTGGATATTGTCATATGGTTTCTCCAGTGACCTTGTAAGATTGTACTATGAAAATAATGAAAAGTTCCTTTTCATTATTTTAATCCAGGGGGGGGGAGTAAATGATATGAGTAAATATCATATCATGTTTTGTATTCGATCACTTCCTGATATATATTGTTTACACACGGTATCCCGTGGTTGCAGGAAGTGACGTCGTGACTTCTGCTCTGAATTGATAGCAGACGTGAGTTTTGATTTGGGACAAGCTAGCGTCTCTAACCGGCAGTCTGCTTGTGTCGTTTGACCAGTATGCATGGAATGTGTCCAGTAGGACCTAATTCTAGCTTGTGTTAATTGCCTTTGGGCATCTTTATATTGCACCTGCAAGATCGATTACCATCACTGCCTTATGCATTCATTAACTGTATAATGTCAGATTAGTCTTAGCAGTGTGTATGGAATTCTTGGGCACGTAAGTTGACTGATCCATTAAAACTGAGAGTATCAGAATCAAGGACAGTAGGGACATGTGCTAGTAAAAGCTACGATGTCATACCATACTCAGTGTGGAGTACTGTGTTAATAAATATATGTGAATCGTGCCAAGAAGTTAGGCCTTGTTACTGAGTACCTGTGGTGCGGGCCAGGGAGTTTTGTGTGTGACTGGCCATATCTTAAATATATACTATAATTCCTCAAATGGAAGATACAAGGAGAACCCTGGAGGGTATTCAGCAGGCCGCTGTAATAAGGAGTGTCAAGCCTTTAGTCTAATGCACTCTTACCACAGGACGTCGGGAGGACGGTTCCTGAAATAATAATATTCTCTTAAAATTACCCGCACCACTCATCTGTGCACCATATTACCAGGTCATCAGCGTACATTGCCTCTTTCATTCCATGTGGTAGTTCAGCAACCAGGTCGTTGATGTAGACTAGGAAAAGTGTGGGGGACAGAACCCCTCCCTGAGGGACGCCATGACGCAGTAGAATTTTCTTACTCTTGAGACCATCTAGTTGTACTCGGGCTCTTCTGTTATGCAGGTATGCTTTCACCCATTTGTACATCTTACCATTCACTCTACAATTTCTCAGTTTCTTCAGAAGCCCTTCTTTCCAAACCTTGTCAAATGCTTTCCTTAGATCTATCCATGCTGCTAGTACCAGTTTCTTATCTTGGAACGCATCCTCAATCTCTTGGGAAAGGTAAGTTGCCTGATCTTCGGTGGAATAACACTGCCTAAAGCCCGCCTGCTGTGGTACAAGAAGGTTTTCACTTTCAAGGTACCACTGTAGCCTGAGGTTGATGATACGTTCCATTGTTTTGCAGAGGCAGCTTGTAAGGCTGATTGGTCTGTAGCTGGAGGCAGTGGAACTGTCTTTCCCTGGTTTTAGGAGTGGTATCATGATTGCTTCCCTCCAGGTCTGTGGAACTCTGCCTGAGTTCCAACAGATATTGAAGATCTGCAGCAGCTTTGTTTTTGCTGCGGTTCCCAAGTTCTTAATCATTTCATTGGACACTCCATCAACTCCTGGCGACTTTCTCATTTTCAGTTTGGATATTGCAAGCTACAGTTCTCTGAATGTGATTGGTGCCTCCATAACTTCAGGTATGGTTCCATCTCGTCCTGCGTATTGTTGTTTCTCACGAGTCTCCTGTTGCTTCTCTGGGCTAACTTCGATGTTGTTGTCTTTAGCAAAGGAGTCTGCAAAGTGATCAGCTGCCTGTTTTCCCATGAGGATGTTTCCATCTTTGTACAGAGCAATCCTTGTGTTTCTCTCTGTACCTTCATCGTTAAGTTGTTTTACCAGCTTCCACAGTTTCCTCGTATCTCTTTCGAAGTTCAAGGACTCTGTTTTCTCCTTCCAGCTTCTTCGCCTGGCCTGCAACTTGGCCCTTTGAAATTTGGCCTTAGCTTGCTGGTAGTTATTGTGGTGTTCTTGGCATGGACTGGTCTCTGCCTGCTTTCGAGATGTTTCCACGTCGTTGTGCAGCTGCTCTAGTTCACTATTCCAATATGGTTTGTAGTGCTTACGAGCCCCTCTAGGTATTGTTTCACGAGCAGCCTGTAATATGCATCTGCTGAATTCATCGACTAGCTTATTGATGTCTTTGTCTACAGACAGATCTCTAGCCAGTATACTAGTACGGTGCTGGTACATTGTCCAATCTGCCTTCTTGTAGTTCCACCTAGAGAGAGTGCTGCTCTCCTTGACAAGTTCATTTTCCACAATTAGGAAGACTGGCCGGTGGTCGCTGCCTCCAAGTTGTTTCCCTACAACGCGTGTGGTGTTCCACTCCAGGCTGGGTGAGTGGAATGCCAGGTCTGGTGTAGAGGTGGTGTGCCATGATCTCGAGTAGAAGGTTGGTGGGTCGATTGGCTGGTTACTCAGGATAAGCCCATTGTCATCCTGCCAGTTTTCAAGCTCCTCACCTCTCCTGTCCATGTGATCATAGCCCCAGCTCTGTGAGTGGCTGTTGAAGTCTCCGCATACAATCAGTCTTTCTTTTGCTGAGATTGTATCTAGTGCCAGTGGGCGGTCGCTCGGACAGTAGTAGTTGAGCAGGTGGAATTCTGAACTTTCTGTCCTGAGATGAAGCATCTGGTATTCCGCCCCCTCCATATATGTTTCAAGCTGACATGCTTACTTACTTACTTACTTAGTCATTCCCCTTCTACCGTGAGGTGTAGAGGTTTGGAAGAGAGAGCGCCAGACCATTCTATCAGCTGTCTCTTCCTGGCCTGGTTCCATTCTAGTCCTCGGTCCTTCAAAGATTGTCTAATGTTGTCCTCCCAGCGGACTCTGGGTCGTCCTGGAGGTCTGGATCCCTGGCTCTTTGTTTCCCATGCTTGTCGTGGTAGCCGATCTCTCCCATTCTGCAGACATGGCCAAACCATCTTAGTTGGGACTGTTCTATTTGGGTCTGCAGCGGATGGGATTTTAGGCCTTGACGGATCGTCTGGTTGCGGACCATGTCTCTTCTTGTTACTTCAACCACTTTCCTCAGATACCTCATTTCTGAGGTTTGGATCTGGCTTTTGTGGGTTGTAGTCATTGCCCACGACTCGCATCCATATGTCAAGACTGGGACATAGGTGGAACGGTATACAGCCATCTTCGTTTTCTTACCAACCTCTTTCTTGCTGAGGAATCCACGATTTATGGCCTGAAAAAGTCTCCCAGCCGCTGCTTTTCGAGTGGCCAACTCTTCTTTGATGCCTCCCTTTCGGTCTATAATAGCTCCGAGATATTTAAAGTGGTCGACCTGCTCCAGGACCTGTTCTCCCAACTAAATCTGATGTTTTCTTTCTTCTCGTGATATCACCATGGATTTTGTTTTAGAGCTGCTTATGACCATCCCTCTCTTCTCCAGCTCTTCCTTCCAGACTTGCAGGTTGGATTGGAGATGTGCCTCTGATTTAGCAATCAGGGCAACATCATCAGCAAATGCCAGCTCCGAAATATAGACCTGTCTCATCTTCCAGTACCCCACTGAATACTTTCTTGTTCTCTCCTTACATGCCTTGATGACATCGTCCATAAGGAGTATGAAGAGGTAAGGTGATAGGATATCACCTTGTCTTACACCAATGGTGGTCCTGAACTCTTCTGACTTATGGTTTGCTGTCCTCACATAATTTCTGCAAGACTTGTAGAAGCTCTGTATAGCATGAATCAGAGGTGCTGGAATATTCTTCCATGCCAAACAGTCCCAAAGTTTGCTCCAGGGGACCCTGTCAAACGCCTTTTCCAGATCTATGAAACAAAGATGGATCTCACTCTTATACTCAAGGGCCTTTTCACTCAGCTGTCTGAGTGTGAAGATTAGGTCTTGAGTACTTCGGTTTGCTCGGAATCCGCACTGGACCTCATCCAATTGTGGCTCAGCTAGGCGTCGGAGTCTCTGCTCTAGGATTCTAGAGTAGATTTTACCAGGGACACTGAGAAGGGATATGCCTCTATGGTTTCCACATTGTCGATTGTCACCCTTTTTGAAAATTGGTGTTATGATGGCAATCTCCCAATCCTTTGGTATGGTCTTGTTGCACCATGCTGCCTGTAGGACCTTTAAGAGTAATAGGTCGCCTGATGCTCCCATGTACTTAACCATTTCTGGTGTTATACCATCATGCCCTGCTGCTTTGCCCATCTTGATTTTCTCTAGTGCTGCCCTCAGTTCTTCCATCTTTATGTCATCTTCACCATCATTGGTTTCTTCTTCTGTGTCAGTGGTTATCATTTCTGATGCTTCATCATGCTCATCATCCAGGAGTTCTGAGAAATATTCTTTCCATCTTTCCATTACTTCCTTCGGGGCAGTAAGCAATTTGCCTTGCTTGTCCTTTATAAATTTGAGAGGGCATTGTTTTTCTTTCCTCATGTTCTTTAGGGTCTTATAGAACAATTTCTGGTTTTCTTGTGCATCTTTTTCTAGCTTTTCTCCAAATTCTTCCCAGGACTTCTGTTTTGCTGCTAGCACTTTGTTCTTTGCTTCTGTTCTGAGTGTCACATATCTCTATATTTTTCCATTTGTCCTGTTGTGTTTTTAGCTCCTAAGTATTGTTTCCATGCCATTTTCTTCTCTCTTATTTTCTCTTTGACTTCCTCTGTCCACCAAGGTGTCCTCTTTCTCTGGTTCCCAAGTCGGACTTCACCGCATGCTTCTGCAGCAGCTGTCTTTATGATATCCTTGAATTTATTCCAGAGGGTTTCCAAGTCATCAGGTCGTTCTTCTGTGTTGCTCACTGCTGTAGCAATAAGCCCCTGATATCTGGTCTTAATTTCTGGCTCTCTCAGCTTGTAGGTCCTAATGCTCATTTCTCCTGCTTGTTTACTTGGTTTCTTGCGTGATGTTGGGCAGTTCCTAGGCTGAGCAACTCTTTCAGTTGTTCGTTTGATTGTTAGCAGGTAGTGATCACTTCCAATCTCTGGCCCCCTCCAGACTCTTGCATCTCGGACATATCTGAATGAGCTTCTCCGAACAATGGCATAGTCGATCACTGACTTCTCATTCTTGGTTGGTTCACATCTAGTGTATGCATGTATGCGCTTATGAGGGAACTTTGTGTTTGTAATGATCAGATTCTGCTCACTGCAGAATCTAAGGAGTCGCTTTCCATTGTCATTGAGAGTATCTTCTCCATATCTTCCGATAACTCCACCCCATCTAGCATGGTCATTTCCAACTCTGGCATTAAAATCTCCGA
Source organism: Oreohelix idahoensis (assembly GCA_024509875.1). Lineage (NCBI taxonomy): Eukaryota > Metazoa > Mollusca > Gastropoda > Stylommatophora > Oreohelicidae > Oreohelix > Oreohelix idahoensis. Next base: position 363,445 of record JAMPIV010007316.1, on the reverse strand, counting down.
GCATAATAACTTCATCTAGGCAGTCATCCACTGTCCTTTGAAGCAGCTCGAAGAATTCCTCCTTGACCTCTGCTCTCTCATCCTCATTTGGCCCATACACTATGACCAGGTTGACTATGGTTTCTCCTTCTTTTAGTTTTACAACCATAATGCGCTCCGAGACAAAGTTCCATCCCTTGATACTATCTTTTTGATTTTGGGCCACAATGCAACCCACGCCCCCTTTAGCTCTTTCAGATATGGGTACACCACTGTAGAGCAACGTGTTGCCATCGAGATCCATGACTCCTTGTCCTTTTTCTTCGTTTCCGTTATAGCCAGGATTTCTAGTTTTGCTTTCCTCATCTCTTCCACCAGCTCCTCTTCCTTCCCATTTATACTTCTTGTGTTCCAAGTTCCATAAGTCGTAGTCCGTAGTCCGTTCCAGTTCGTCGCCTTTAGAATCAGTCCGGTTTTCTCTCTTGTAGTTCGCGTAATCATGATTTAAAGCAAACAGGTGATTGGCCTGTTGTGCCTTTGCATGGTGGAGGGGCTGCCTCCTTACGGCCTCCATGCAGGCCGCCCTCCTCCTTTTTCATCCGTGCTTGGGACCGGCATTGGCAGAGTTAGCCTCTGATTTTGAAGGCTATGTCCTTGTTGAGGTGGGTTTCTTGCAAGCAACATACATTTACTTGCTCTTCATTCAAGATATTTTCGAGCTCTAATTTTTTGCTGTAGCCGTCTTTTTTACTATTGACGCCTTCAGCATTCCAGTGCATTATTTTAAATGGTCTTTTCTTTGCTTGGCCAGTAGCTCTATTCTCATGCCTCCTGGCTCCACGGGGCAATTGAGAAGGACCCCCAGTAGTAGGGGTTGGGCCCTTCCGAGGCAGAGGGCCTGGCACTGCGCCTGCCTGGGTGTCCGTCACAGGGCGAGTGCCATAACGTTTTGCAGATATAGGCATACTTCCATAGCGCATGTGCGTGGCATCCTGATTGCTGTGGTGCGCCTCTTGGCTGGTTGCCTCCGTCTTCAGCACCTTGACTTGCTAGGGCAGACTGTGGTCTTGCTCGAGTGTAGGAGGGCCTGGCCAGTCTTGGTTTTTCAGCCGCTGATGGCTGTACTTGAGCCCCATCTCCACGTCAAGGAGCTGGCCTCGATGGGGATTTAGACTCTAAAAATACTCTAATAATTTCCAGTATATAAATCTATGGCAAGCAACAATTTCAGCCACTGCTCTGCAGAGAATAAAAAGGATGAATGATGACGATATCAGGTTTCCTTCCAACATAATCATGACAAACAGCAATTTGACCAAACAGCGTTTAGTTAGTTCGAGGTGTGTTGGTTTGCTGTGTTGTTTTGCAGGAAAAAAAATGTGGATTTTTACTTTTTTTCAGCCTTACTTGTGGAACAACTTGGCATTCAGCAGGTCTTATTGGCCGATTTAGGCATAATCGAACTGACCTAAAAATACTTGACTACAGTCGACAGCTGTATGACCGATTAGAAAAGGAAGGCCATGGTTTAGGTAAATATTCTTATCTTTCTTCCCTTGACTCAATTAATGAACTAATTTACAAAACAAAACAAAAAATGACTGTTAAATAAAAGTTTATTATATAGAAAAAGCTCTGAAACATTGAGAACAAAAACCAAGAAGCTACAGACTGTCATAAATGGGTGCTTGTGTAGAATAGATAGATTGAAATGGTATGACAAGATCAGCAGTGTGGATTTGATGATGTGCCAATGGACAGGAGATGATAAGAAGACTCAGGTGACGGACAGGACATACATTGAGTAAACCTGCTGATAGCAGTACTTGGAATTCTCAGGGTAGGAGAGGTAGATGCAGACCAAAAAAAAACACATGGAGAAGAGAATAGGAGGCAGAAATTAAAATGATGATTTAAGACATGGATAGACCTTGAGCTGCTGGCATGTGGTAGAACTAAGCATGAATTTGTTGAATACCTAAACTTCTTGAGAAGCTAAATAGTAATAAATGAATGGATGTAACAAGAAGTAAATCTCATCTTTAGAAGTAATGTTAGATAATATGTCAAGACAGTCTTATTGTATGGCCGTGAAACATGGAGAACAAAAATAGCAACCAAGAAGCTACACACTTTCATAAATGGGTGCTTTTGCAGAATAGACAGACAAATACCAGTGTATCAAGAACAATAAGTGCTCTATGAGAAGGCTACAGCACCCTCAGGCATGTCATTCATACAAGGCAACTAATATATATATATTGAGGTTATGCATTCATTCATTCATAACCCTCCACTCCCAAAGGAGCATAGGCCTTCAACAAACACATGCCAAGTCCTCCTGTCACGTGCCATCATCTCAAGTTCTTTCCATGTTCTCCTCATCATTTTCACCTCTGTTTCCAACTCTCTTCTCCATGTACTTCTTGGTCTTCCTCTGCCTCTCTTGCCCTGCGAGTTCCAGAACAAGGACTGCCTTGTAATGCTATCAACAGGTTTCCTCAGTGTGTGTCCTATCCATCGCCATCGTCTTCTTCTCATCTCTTGTTCCACTGGCACTTGTCTAGTTCTTGTCATCAGTTCTACGTTGGTAACCTTGTCATACCATTTTAATCCCTCTATTCTACGCAAGCACCCATTTATGAAAGTCTGTAGCTTTTTGGTTGTTGTCTTTGTTGTTCTCCATGTCTCAGAGCCATACAATAGGACTGACTTCACANTTGAGTTGAAGATTCTTATTTTCGTGTTGGATCCTATTTCTCTTGATCTCCATATATTTCCCAATGCAATGAAAGCTCCTCTTGCCTTTTGTATTCTTATTTTGATATCGCTGTCTGTCCCTCCAACTTTGTCTATATTACTGCCAAGATACGTATATGATTCTACATCTTGTATTGGTGTTTCTTCAAGTTCAACCCTATTATCATTACCTGCATTTATTCTCATTATTTTTGTCTTTTCCCTGTGTATTTTCAGACCCAATTGCTGTGACCTGTCATCGAGTGTTTTCAATTTGTCCTGCATCTGATTACGGTTATGGGACAGAAGAGCCAAGTCATCAGCAAAATCCAGATCATCCAACTGCTTAGTCAGAGTCCACTGGATTCCATTTCTGTTGTGTGTTGTCGATGATCTCATAACCCAATCTATTGCCAGCAAGAAAAGAAATGGAGACAAGAGGCATCCCTGTCGCACTCCTGTTCTTATCCCAAATGGTTCTGTAAGCTGTCCTTCATGAAGAACTCTGCATGTCATGTCTTCATATGTTTTCTTTATTAAATTAATGATCTTCAGGGGAACTCCATAATGCCTCATCAATTTCCAAAGTGATTCTCTGTCTACACTGTCAAATGCCTTTTCATAGTCCACAAATCCGATGTATAGTGGTGAATTCCATTCCAGACTTTGTTCAATTATTATTCTCAAAGTGGCTATCTGGTCTGTACATGATCTGTTTTGTCGAAAACCTGCTTGTTCATCTCTCAATTTCTTGTCTATCGACTCTTTTAATCTCTCAAGGATAATCCTGTTTAATACTTTTCCTGGCACTGATAGTAACATTATTCCTCTATAATTTGTGCACTCTTGTAAATTTCCCTTCTTAGGCAACTTAACCAGATATCCTTCCTTCCATTCTGCTGGTATCTCTTCCTTTTCCCAGACTTTACCAAGTAATTTATATAACATCTCTGTAGCCGTGTCGATATCTGCTTTGATGGCCTCTGCTGGAATGCCATCAGGTCCAGACGCTTTTCCATCTCTTAGAAGCTTTATGGCTTTCTTTATTTCTTCCTTCGTTGGTCTTTCACCGTTAATTTGTAGCTCTTCTTCTGCTGGCTGGATGTCCAGCGGGTTTTGTGGAGCTGGTCTATTGAGAAGGTCCCCAAAATATTCTGTCCACCTCTTCATTTGCTCTTGTATATTGCTGAGCAGTTTCCCATTCTTGTCTTTTATGAGACAACTTGTTTGCTTGTATTTCCCTGTTAACTTCTTTGTGCTGCTATACAGTTCTCTCATATTTCCTTTGGCTGCAGCATCTTCTGCCTCTCTTGCCAACTCCTCAATATACTTCCTCTTGTCTCTTTTGATACTTCTTTTTACTTCTTTGTTTGCTTCTGTGTACACTTCTTGAGCCTTGGCTTTGGAACTTCTGGTTTTGCTTGTGTTTAACTCTGCTTTCTTGTTTTTCCTGTCTTTTATCTTATTGATGGTTTCTGTTGTTATCCATGCTTTTTGTTGTCTTTCCCTTTTCCCCAGTATTTCTTCACATGTCTCCTTCCATACCGTTTTGACCTGCTGCCAATAGTCTTCTGTATTCTCTACATCTTCCAGCTGTTGTAGCACTTGGAATTTGTTGGATACTGTGACCGCAAATTTGTCTCTTGTTTCTTGATTTCTTAGCTGTCCTACATTAAACTGTTGTCTATAATTTTGCATTGTTGCATATCTCTTGAGTTTCATTTTTATGCATGAGGGCTGGCAATCTCATCATGTAAAACAGATGGCTACAGAAACAACTGCTACAAGAGCGTTTGAATGCAATGTGCAGGCTTCCAGTTTTGAGAAATATAACAGAGATTAGAGCAGTATGTTTAATCTGAGAACTGTTAGAGAGAGAGAGAGAGATCTAGACAGCATGTATTCCATGATAATTGTAATAGAGATTAGAGATGCATTTTTTTCCCCTCTGAGAACTGAAATAGAGATTAGAGTACCATATTTTCTCTTGAGATCTGTTAGAGAGATCTAGACAGCATGTTTTCTCTGAGACCTGTAACAGAGATTATAGCAGTTAAATTTTCTCTGAGACCTGTAACAGAGATTAGAGCACCACATTTTCTTTGAGAACTAACAGAGATTAGAACACCATATTTTCTCTGAGAACTGTAAGAGAGATTAGAGCACCACATTTTCTCTGAGAACTGTAGTGGAGATTAGAACACCACATTCTCTCTAAGAACTGTAACAGAGATTAGAGCACCACATTTTCTCTGACAAAATTAACAGAATTTAGAACACCACATTCTCTCTGAGAACTGTGACAGAGATTAGAACACCACATTTTCTCTGAGAACTATAACAGAGGTTAAAACACCACATTTTCTGTCAGAACTGTAACAGAGTTTAAAACACCACATTTTCTCTGAGAAATGTAACAGAGATTAGAACACCACATTTTCTGTCAGAATTGTAACAGAAATTAGAACACCACATTTTCTCTGAGAACTGTGACAGAGATTAGAACACCACATTTTCTCTGAGAACTGTGACAGAGATTCGAACACCACATTGTCTGTCAGAACTGTAACAGATATTAGAACACCAGATTTTTTCTGGAACTGTAACAGAGATTAGAACACCACATTTTCTCTGAGAAGTGTAACAGATTAGAACACCACATTTTCTCTGAGAACTGTAACAGAAATTAGAACACCACATTTTCTCTGAGAACTGTGACAGAGAAGCAGCATTTTTTCTATCAGAACTGTTTAGGCATTAAAACTTTAATAAAGCAGTGTTCTTAGATTATCATTTATTTTTTTATATCAGGGTGGAAACAGTGTGGGAGTCTGAATGTTGCAAGAACAAAAGATCGTCTCATTGATTTCAAGAGAAAACATGCAGTAGCAAAGTAAGTATTTTAATTTTCTTCTCTGAATTTGCTCACCAAAGAAAAAAAGAAGGAATGTGTAGACACTGTGAAATGTATGAGTGTTTTATTTTGCTCTGTGTGTTTTCTTCCAATCTGATGATTGTTCACTATTTCCAGCCTTCGGGTAATTATTTTTAAAAAATGTTCTGTCCACCGTTTGCAATTAAGCACAGTAATGAAATATACTTAATTTTACTTTTTACAATATAAATGTAAATTGCTGACTTTAATGGTCTGTCGAAGTCGGCGTGTCATCACTGCATCCGCTACTGTCAAATGTCAGTTATTATTCCTTCTTTTTGAGAGAGAAGGAGAGACTTTTTTTTACTGTATTTTTTTCAAAGCCTTGAAATCGCCATTCCCACTGCCTCTAGCAGACCTCATAAGTTGTGATAATAGTAATGTTACTGTAGCCATCTCACCCAGTGTTGCCATATTATTTCCTTGCGGGACTGGGCATGGTATCAATTAGTTTATGTTGCAGTTTGGTGTTTACTCAAGACTGGAACTCGGCACCAATTAACCTATGTATGTGGCGGGGTTGTGGTACTTATGTAGAACTTTATTTATAGAAATTTTATTTCTCCTTTTTATTTAGTCCATGTCTAAGTGTGATCTAGTACTGGCTTATAGCTCACCAGAGTTGGTTATTTTTTAGACCCTGTCTGAGTGATGTGGTTCATTCGTTCCTTTTATAGGTGTTGTGCGATGATGGAGAGCATTAGTGGTTGAGAAATGTGAACTTTGACAATACATCTATGTTATCCAACTGACAATAAATTTTCAACAGCCTGGTCCTTAAAAATGAATTTTATTTAACAACAAACTGGTCAAATAGTGTCAAACAATGTTCAACAATTAGGCATTTTGTACATCAACCAAATATTAGTTATTTTTCCTCTCATGAAGAATATATTTTCATTCTTTCTCTTCAATCTAAGATACTTCATAAAATTCTTTCCCAACATCAAGTTTTACCAAATCCTGGATAATTATAATTTCATATTTGCTTTCTTTCTCTGTAGTTTTCTTGATAGCCATCTTGTCTATACTCAGTTTCAAATCCTCTTCCCTCGTTATATCTATTGTATCCTCCATTTTGTTTCTCTTCTGCTATTATGTTTTCATTTTATGAAAATATGCTGAAATACAAAACGATAGGGCGATTGTACTACTTACTTGAATAGGTAACTGAATAACTTTTTCATGTGTACAAATACACATACATGAAGGTTTGACAGAATTGTTGAATACCTCAACTTTGGAGCTGGACAGTCATTGACACGTCCTTCTACACTGTTCAATTCTCCAAGACTGCCAGTTTAATAATTTCCTGCTGACAATTTCGTAGTGCTTTGAGCTGGCTACGTTTTCATTGGTTGGAAGCTTATTCTATTTGATAAATTATTGGTCAAACATCATGTTCTCATAGCATGATGTAGCTGTCCTTACTTACGTCACTACATTTCCATGCCAACTGCCGCCGATTTGTCACGTGGCTTTTTAACCAAAGTTGACACAGTAGCTTCACCTTGCTCTACCCTGCTCTTAGCTGTCTAGGATATTTTTATATTTCTTAAAAATCGTGCTTGCTTTTTCTATAATAACTATTGATAGTTTTATTCTCATTATAACCAGCCTACAGCATGAATAAATGCTGATGGTGGTAGGTCATACGGCCACATAATCTTGTTGAATGTTATCATCTGGCAGAACTGTTGGGATAGAGACGCACATCGTAACACCTTCCGAGGCCAAGAACTTGTGCTCCCTGATACACATTGATGACTTAGTGGTGAGTTATGTTCTGTGCATGTCCTCATCTTCACCTTTACAACCTTTCTTTGTTTTTGTTCCTTCTTTTTTTCACTCTGCATTTTCAACAATCCCAGCCAGTGTTTCCCAGCGTGTAGTAAGTGTATCCCAAGAAGGGGACTAAGGGCAATGCAGACGGGGTTCAAGGGATATGATGCAGAACTGTTATTAAATTGTTTCTGTTTCGTTCACTCTCAGACGTCAACTTGACTATGTTCAAAGAAAGCAGTGGTCAGCTCAAGCCTATTTCTATCTCCAAAGAGCTTTTCCAGAAATGCTTTTGGTGACGGCTATTTGTGCTTTCTCTGTTCCTCATATATTGGGCATCTTTGAAGCAGATGTTCAGCAGTCAATTAATCGGTCCCCCACAGTTACGCCTATGGGTAGTTCCTATATTTAGCTTGTTAAATAGGGGACATCCCAGTCTGTTGTGGCCCTTGCAGAGTCTGAAGATTACCACTTGTTCACTTCTGCTGAGTTGATAATCTGCATAATTTTTTTGGTTACCTGGATGCTCTGCTTCCCATTTGATCTTGCATCTGTTTCTGATAAAAGTCTTTGCCTCTACGAAAGTTATGCTTGTATCAGGCTGAGGTAGCTTTCCAGCTTCCATTGCCAGTCTATCAGCCTCTTCATTGCCGGGAATGTTGTACTGAGATGGTATCCACTGTACTACAACTCTTTTGAATCGCTGACATAGTTTGTGGAGTATTGCTCTTAAGTTATTTAATTTTATAATACAATTTTTTTTTTGCAGCAGTTTACAACATATTAAAATTTAATACGTGAAAATGGTGTACTGTTGAAATACACACATGTTTATTGTACTGTTGAAATACACACATGTTTATTGTACTGTTGAAATACACACATGTTTATTGTACTGTTGAAATACACACGTGTTTATTGTACTGTTGAAATACACAACGTGTTTATTCACATTGTAGGAAGCCTGCATCAAGCCTTCACATGCTCTTGCACTTTGGTTTCTGTAGTAATTTGTTTTACGTGATGAATATACGTACCAGCTTGTTAGGAGTCTTGCATAATTGCACGCCTGAGGGATCAGTAGTCTTATTCTTTGGTCTCATGAGATACCTCGGGTACTACAGGGATATAACTCATACATATGCATACATGCACACACACAAGCTCGCACACATACAAATCAATAGCATATATTATATGTGCGCTAAGGTGGAAAAATGTGTACTGTTAAAATTACCCCCAAATTATCTTCGCCCAAGATGAGTATGCTGGTAAGTCTAAACTCTTTTAGGGGTAAGCGATTACTGTAAGTTTGGGAAACACTGGTCCCAACCATTGAAAATCGCATTCACGATCACTCTCTTATTTTTCTCTGTTGGTGATTATCTCTCTCTTGTCTTCTGTCTGTTAGATGGTCGCATTCCTAAAGATATCTTCTACGGACAGCTGGCAGATGGCAAAAGAACAGCTGGCAGATGACAAAAGAACAGCTGGACGACCACAGCGGAGGTTCAAAGATGTGTGCAAGAGAGACATGAAGGCACTTGACATAAATCCAGCAACCTGGAAGGATGCCAAGTGCCAGTGTTGCCCATGTCCCCAACTCAGATTGGCCGAAAAGAAACTCTCACAACAAGCAGAAGAGAAAAGAAAACATGAAAGGAACACCAGGCAAAAAAGACAGCTGAGGGCTATCACCTCAGGGACGCATTCCCATAGTCAGTTATAACTGAAAGGACTACTACTACTACTACTACTGTTCATCTGTTATTAATCATATCTCTATATTTATCTCTGTTATTAATCATTTATCTGTTGATCTGTTATTAATCATATCTCTCCATTTATCTCTGTTATTAATCATTTATCTGTTTATCTGTTATTAATCATATCTCTCCATTTATCTCTGTTATTGATCATTTATCTGTTTATCTGTTATTAATCATATCTCTCCATTTATCTCTGTTATCACTTTATCAGGCCATAAATCGAGGATTCCTCAGCAAGAAAGAGGTTGGTAAGAAAACGAAGATGGCTGTATACCGCTCCACCTATGTCTCAATCTTGACATATGGATGCGAGTCATGGGCAATGACTACAACCCATAAAAGCCAGATCCAAACCTCAGAAATGAGGTATCTGAGGAAGGTGGTTGAAGTAACAAGAAGAGACATGGTACGCAACCAGACGATATGTCAAGGCCTTAAATCCTACCCCCTGCAGACCCAAGTAGAACAGTCCCAAATAAGATGGTTTGGCCATGTCTGCAGAATGGGAGAAGATCGGATACCACGACAAGCATGGGAAACAAAGAGCCAAGGATCCAGACCCCGAGGACGACCCAGAGTCCGCTGGGAGGACAACATTAGACAATCTTTGAAGGACCGAGGACTAGAATGGAACCAGGCCAGGAGGAAGACAGCTGATAGAATGGTCTGGCGCTCTCTCTTCCAAACCTCTACACCTCACGGTAGAAGGGGAACGACTAAGTAAGTAAGTAAGTATTAATCATCTCTCTCTCCATTTATCTCTATTATTAATCATCTATCTAAATTTATCTCTGTTAATGATTATCATTCCACTTGTCTCAGCCATCCATTGATCATGTCTATATTTTCTTCTCTGTTATTAAAATCAACAGGGTGCGATATGGATCCCTCATGATGGTGTAGTTACTGCCCCTGATGTGAGTCTGACTTTGGCAAAGCTAGCGAAAGCAAAAGGTACAGATATTCTGCCTTGTGTGTTATAGATAGTCTGTATTGTGTTGTATAGATAGTCTGTATTGTGTGGTATAGATAATCTGTATTGTGTGATATAGACAGTCTGTATTGTGTATTATAGATAGTTTGTATTTTGTGGTACATATATTCTGTATTGTGTGGCATAGATAGTCTGTATTGTGTGGCATAGATAGTCTGTATTGTGTGGTATAGATAATCTGTATTGTGTGGTACAGATATTCTGTATTGTGTGGCATAGATAGTCTGTATTGTGTGGTATAGATAGTCTGTATTGTGTGGCACAGATAGTCTGTATTATGTGGTACAGATAATGTGTATTGTGTGGTATTTAAAAGTCTGTATTGTGTGGCACAAATAGTTTGTATTGTGGGGTACAGATAGTTTTGTGTGGGATAGATAGTCCATTTTGTGTGGTATAGATAATCAGTATTGTGTGTTATAGATCATTGTGCATAGTGTAGATAGTCTGCACTGTGGTGTATTGTTGATATTGTGTGGTGTGTATGTATTTAATCATATTGTGTGATGCTTATAATCTGTATTGTGTGGTATAAATAATTTATGTGGTGTAGATAATCTGTACTGTAGAGTATAGATCATACAGTTTAGTATATGTATAATGTTTTGTGCAGTAGTGACTGTACTATGTGATATAAATAATCTGTATTGTGTATTATAATATTAGGGTACAAGTATTAAAATAATATAACCCCATATCTATAAGAGGAAAGGCAACCGACAAGAGTGTGACAATCACCGTGGAATATCCCCGTTGTCAATTGCCAGCAAGATCCTCGCGCATGTACTGCTCAACCACCTAAATGAACACCTTGAATAGTAGGTACAACAAACTGCCTCTTGCGCGGCGGTCGGAAAATTCTGTAACGCGCAAGCGAGGCCCAGTTTGGGCCCTTTTCAACCTCACTCTGCCTAGTAATTAATTTGCCTTTTCTAAATAAAAATTATATCTTCTGGTTCCTTGATCTTTCTTCTTTCATAATATGTCAGTTGTAACTTTCTGCGTGTCATTGAAATTGAGTGAGACAAAAAAAGAAAACACCATGAAACCGCTTTTACCGTGCGCTGGCTGACCGGCGCTCACGAAAGCGAAATTTCTTGAAAGGACCCCCACCTCATTCATAGCGTCCGCGCTATGTCCTCAAAAATGCTACACTAATACGGTTTTCACCATTGAGAAGAGCGGAAACTGAGGTTTACGCACATGTAACACAAGGTACAGATTTTGTATAGGAAGATATCGTAAATTCGAAGTGAATGAGAAAGTTTGAATTTTAATACACATCTGGGAGGCCTACCTACACTTGTGTTACATCAAATAAACGAGCAGCCATACTGCTAAAATCGTATCAAAGTTTTAAACACCGTCGTTATTTGAGCAAAGAGCGAAATAACGTTAAAACAAAGCACCTCCAACACATTTTGGCGTGGAAACACAATGGCGGATGTTCCATCTGACAATCCCGGACACGATGGGCCGGCTGTACGAAACACAGCACGAAATGACTCAGGCGCTGAACTGAAAGTTTCACTAATGGAAGTCGACGCAATATGTGTTCTGAGTAAGTTTTGAACTTTGTTTTATTTCTATTCATTTCAGACCTATTTTCTTTATTTGCAATACAGCAACGGCAAGTAACGGAGGGTGGATGTATTAGTAAAAGAACAGCCGAATGTGACTCCTCGATTCACACATTTAGACAGCGATTTTTTCGTTTTGTAAGCAATTTTGGGTGTGGGGTATTGTTGTTAATGTAGCTATTTGGTTGTTTTATCGGACCATCACCATTTTCTAAACATTCGGTATCAGAATTAAGGTCTAACAGTTTGTAAAGTCGTTGACCTCCTTTCGATAAAGTTATGGATGTCAAAGGTCATGTTTAGAATTTAGCTTGCTACACATTTGTGAACGTTAATTAAAAAAAAAAAAAAAATTTGCCTCTCTCTTAATTAACCTTTTTTTTTCTCAATTATTTCAGGAGACGATCGTTATGATGCACTGCGAGCATATTTTTCATTGACGGGAAGAGGCAGACGTCCGGCTCTACCACCGATTTCTACTGTGACAAACAGACTATTGGCACAGTTCTGTCTTCTGAAGGACTCGGAAAATGCAACATGGGAGCTAGTACGTCTTGTTGTGTAAAGTTTATATTATATAATATATATCATATTATTTCCTCTCAATCTCTGATGTTAAAAATCAGTACCGGTAGGCTACTATGTAGTTGAAGCTTTCCTAGAAGCCTCTACAGGTTTTGAGTTTATTTCACAATTAAAAACGTAAAAGACAAATGACATAATCCATGTAAAAGAGTGACTTACAATCTACTGTATAATTAATATAATGATTTAAATGGTAAATGCAGTAAACATTAATGCCGCAATAAATGCTTAATGATGATAGGAAACTCTTTACAGAGCGATACAACAGGAAGCAATCTGATCATCAGAAGTAGTCCCCCCGTCCGACAAGTGTTTCGGCCCTATATACTCCTTTACACTCTAAGGGGGGGGCGGGCCCACTTGGGTCATGACTCCCAAGCGTCTCAGCTTCCTGTTGTCTTGCATCAAAAATGAACCCATTTCACTTATGGTAGCAACTTTAAATTCCACAACTCTGCCAGCCGTGGAGGCAATTGTGAAAGTAACAAAGAGAAGACAAATTATTCCGTTCGTTCCGTCGCACACACTGAGACACCAGCGCGAAGTCAACGAGTCGCCACTGCGCGTTCCCCACTGGACTTTTGATACTGACACCCCTTATAGTATACACCGCTTGTCGCCCCTGAGTCGCAGCCCGTTCACTAGTCCACCACAAACCTCAGCGTATTGTGGACTTAGAAAAATTCCTGGTGTTTTCTGTACCGCAGCGTTTATTGTTACGATCTCCATTCCCCATTGCGGTTGTTCCACAGCCAGCCTGATGCCTTTTCGGCAGTTTCACTAAGCCTCTTCAGGGCCCTTGTTCTCGACTGTCCCCTCAGCCCCAACAGTTTCAATAGATCATACACTGATGCAGCCACAAGCCCTCTTGCACCCACTTCAACAGCCATGACCCTTGCAGTGAACCCATCGTGTCTCAGATCCGCGGCCAGATCACTATACTTGGCCGCTTTGAACGAATGTTGCTCATCTAATCTGGATTCAAATGGCACGGTCAGTTCAATCAGTATGACCTGAAGCGTTGCTGCAGAATGAAGCACTATATCCGGCCGTCTCCGCGATTTTCGGATACTCTCTGGATATGCCCCTCGTCCAGGTAGGTCTACCGCCATCTCCCAATCATTTGCACAATCAAGAAGAGATGGTAAACTGCTACCAGGTTTATTCGGTTTGGGGTGTGCTGACTTTCCTGCCCTCAGAAAGTATGTGTTTGCGGTGTCTGGCCGGACTTTGCTATTCGCCTTCATTCTTGCCAGATCTATTGTCGCAGCAAGCTCATTTAGCACTTTGTTATGGCGCCAAGTGTATCGCCCTTGCCCTAATGACACCTTACACGCTGAGAGCACGTGTTCAAGTGTCTGCCTCCCCTGGCACAGGGGGCACTGCTCATCATCCGACTTTCCCCATTTCACAAGGTTGGTGGCCGATGGCAGCAGGTCATACAGTGATCTGACAACGAAGCTGAGCCTAAGAGGTGCCATATGCCATATATCATTCCATGTCAAGGACCTCTGCAGGGCTCCTTCCCATGTAGTCCATTGGCCTTGTTGGACCTGCTGCACTGCTTTTTGCAACCTCTTATCATTCTCAGCTTCTCGTATCTCCTGAACTACCATGTCTCTGCGCTCCCTGCTTGATGCCTTGGACCACCAGCGGATGTCTCCATGACCAAATCCCCGTCTATTCGTTTGTGTGTATCCGATTACCTCCCTCAGTTTGAGTGACTCTTGGGCAGCATCAACAGCTTCTTCCACTTTCCACTTCCTTCCCGTTTTCAGTGTGGGCTGAATGGACTTAACCACGTCATCAGCTGACTCGCGTAGCATCATTGCAAGCCTTGCCTTTCCAACTTTGTACTCTTCAACAACTGACTTGAAAGGAAGCAGAAGTTTTGACTTTTTGCAGTACAGTGCTACATCTGACAGACCTGGTGGTACTCCTAGCCATTTTCTCATGAACTTGTTGACCTTCTGCTCTATGGCTTCCACTGTACTTGTGCTTATTTCATATATAAGCAGTGGCCACAGCAACTTTGGTATCAACATGAACTGGAGGCACCACAGTTTGAACTTCCCCAGGAGTCTGCTTTGGTCTATGATCTGTAGCCCTCTGTCTGCCATTTCTATTGTCTGTTGCACTGCCTTTGAGTCTTTTAATGAGGCATCGTACACCCTGCCAAGACTTTTAACAGGTTCCTCAATGACAGTAGGGATTCTTTGGTTGGAAACCGTGAATATGACCTCTGCTATCTTCCCTTTCCTGACTGATAGGCTTCTCGACTTCTTGGGTTTGAAGCTCATTCTGCACCAGCTGACTAGTTCATCCAGGCGTGCTAACATCCTCCGGGCCTGATGTTCATCTGATGTCAGAATTGTTGTGTCATCCATGAATGCTTTGAGCGGTGGCATGAGACACATTCCACCGAGCTTTGGACCTATAGCCGTTCCTTCAGCCACATTGAGGATTACCTGCATAGCCATCACGAATAGTATCGGAGAGATGGTACATCCCATCGCAATTCCAACTTCAAGGCCAATCCACTTCGTTGTGTACTCTCTGGTTGAAAATCTGACAGCAAACCCTGCGAAATACAGCTTCAGCATTGCTGCAATCTCTTGTGGAACATGATACATTTCTAGGGCCTGCCACAACATCTGGTGTGGAACGGATCCATAAGCATTCGCTAAATCCAACCAGATTACATGGAGGTTTGTTCTGTCAGACTTTGCCTTTTGGATTGCTTCCCATATCATTGTGGCATGCTCTAGACATCCTGGTGTACCTGGGATACCTCCTTTCTGAATGGTAGTGTCAATGTACCCATTTGCCAGGAGGTATGTAGTGAGTTTTTTCGCCATCACTGAGAAGAATATCTTCCCTTCCACATTGAGTAGTGAGATTGGCCTGAACTGACTGATGTCTGTGGAATTTTGCTCCTTCGGGATGTAGACTCCGTTCGCCTTTCTCCATTCCTTGCTTACAAGCTGGGTTTTCCACGCACTCTTCAGTAAACGAAGCAGTCGTTTGAGCACCTCAGGGCATCTCTTATACACCACATATGGAACACCATTAGGACCTGGAGCTGACTTGCATCGAGCTTTCTGGACAATGCTTTCTACCTCTTGCACCGTTGGGGGCTTGGTGTTAAATTCAGCTCCTGGCTTACTCGGCCATTTAAGGCCTGCCATGCTGCTGAGCGGCTCATCTTTGCGACCATCTGAATATGTCATTCCAAGGTGTTCTTCCAGGTCTTCTTTCCTGATGTTTAGCGTACCCGACCGTGGCTGCTCAAACAGTTCTTTGGCAAACTTGAAGGGCTCCCTGAAGAATCTTTCCCTATCCATTCGAGTCTTCCTTTTCTTCCTGCACAACCTTTCTGCTCTACAAAGGGCATTATGTTGGCCTTTCAGGTGCTCCCAAACCTGTCGTAACCCTTCCTTCTCTGCGGCAACTGCGTTTTTGAACAGTTTTCGGGCATGCTTCTTCTGTTTTCTGATTTCTTCTATTTTAATTTGTCTTCTGCTTTTTCGTGGTGGGTTACTTTCCCTTGCCTCCCTCACTCCGAACACTTTGCGACAGTGCAGATATATTATGTCGCCGAAGATTTCCAGCTTCTTTTCCAAAGTTATCTGCTTCAGGTTGTTATCCAACTCTTTTGCCAAGGCTTCGTCCAGCTGTTCCCAAAGCCCTTTTGCACTGGCGGGTGGAAACTTGATTGCATCTCTCTTCCCGTCCAAGAAGTGTGTGAGATCATCATCAGGCAGATCAACTTGAATGTACTCAGCACTGTGGATTGACTCCTGGCTGCGTTCTTCTAACGTCTTATCCGTCGAGACAGAGCGCTGTTGATCTCCCCCTGATGACCTCCCACACCCCTTTTTCGTTCTGTGGATTTTCATTCCTCTCTGAGTAGAGAATTCCCTACCACAGGCACATGGAAACTCCAGCCGTTGTTCAGAGCTCGAAGTCCGTGTAACGGGTCTGGTCGATTCCAATGAGGCGCCTGTGGATTCATCATTCATTCTCCCCCCCTTTCGGTGAATCCTGGGGGCATCTATCGTTTTTGGGTTCTATAGCAATTGAATACAGCTTACGGGGTGCTAACCCGGTCAGCCGGTTTCTAGTCTTTCCCAGTGTCATCTGTCTTTCCAGAAGTCAATCGGTCTTTTCCCGATTGTCACTGGTTTGACCATGTAACTATGATAGGAAACTCTTTACAGAGCGATACAACAGGAAGCAATCTGATCATCAGAAGAAGTCCCCCCGTCCGACAAGTGTTTCGGCCCTATATACTCCTTTACACTCTAAGGGGGGGCGGGCCCACTTGGGTCATGACTCCCAAGCGTCTCAGCTTCCTGTTGTCTTGCATCAAAAATGAACCCATTTCACTTATGGTAGCAACTTTAAATTCCACAACTCCGCCAGCCGTGGAGGCAATTGTGAAAGTAACAAAGAGAAGACAAATTATTCCGTTCGTTCCGTCGCACACACTGAGACACCAGCGCGAAGTCAACGAGTCGCCACTGCGCGTTCCCCACTGGACTTTTGATACTGACACCCCTTATAGTATACACCGCTTGTCGCCCCTGAGTCGCAGCCCGTTCACTAGTCCACCACAAACCTCAGCGTATTGTGGACTTAGAAAAATTCCTGGTGTTTTCTGTACCGCAGCGTTTATTGTTACGATCTCCATTCCCCATTGCGGTTGTTCCACAGCCAGCCTGATGCCTTTTCGGCAGTTTCACTAAGCCTCTTCAGGGCCCTTGTTCTCGACTGTCCCCTCAGCCCCAACAGATTAACAAAGGGAAAGAAAAAATAATTTGGCCGACATTTTTTGTATTAATAATAAAATAACACAATCATGTAATTTGTCCTCTTCCCGTCCCTCCCAACAAATTTCTCTCAGGTGACCTCTTGGTTTCTCTGTGCTACATGAACAGAATGTGAGTTAAGGACAGCTACAATACAAGTGCCAGATGTCAGTACAACAAGCCAGTGCCCTGAGAGGAGATTCACTTGAGGAATTTTGATGCAGCTGACCTCAAGTGACAGTGAGTTGGACACGGACTAACATGTAATGTTTCTTTGTTTATAAAAATCAAATTTTAAGCAGTAAAGGTTGTTTCAATCAAGAAAATAACCATCAATTTGAATTGTACAACTCAAATTACATTAATATGGAAGTTTTCAGCTCTATAGCTGCAATATTCATGATTTTATGACAACATTTGGAATTTCGTGAGATTTTTCTTCCGAACTGCAAATTTAGCCTTCGATCCATTTTCACATAATGCAGTTTTATAGTATTCAGTATTTCTTGTGGCTCAAAAAAATTAAGCATCAAGTATATAATGCTCTCTTTAAGCTCAATAAATCTTATAGCTTTCCTGTGTGTAGTTTTTGATTTATAAGTGCATGAAAATGCATATTTGCACTTTGCGAGCACAACAATGAGACGTGCTACTGCATCTTTTGTCAATTTTGATGGACCATAATTCATATAATTGATTTGTTGTACTTCTCATGTTTCTTTTCTGTAATAAGGACTTGTATGACTTTGTACAAAAAGCATTATTGACTTGGTAAATGTTTGTTGCCTGTAGTTATGATTGTACAAAGTCGGGCAATTTGTTCGGTGCGAATATGTTTGAAAAATTTTGTAATTCCCCACAATTTTGAAATGCTGTAACTTGGTTGTTTGATGTCCGATTTTTAAAATTTAAAAAGGAAATTTCATGGCTTAAGGAGATCAATTAAGATCTATAAACAAAGACACTGTAAATACAAAATGAAAAATCAGTTTGTGGTACCTATGAATAGGACCATTACCTCCCCAGAAAGTCAGTGCGGATTCAGCTTTGACTTTTTTAAATTATAAAAGTGATGATGGGATCAAACTATGAACATTAACATAGAAGGAAAAAAATACCTTGATAGTTAAGCTCAACATAGAAGCATTTTATCATGATGAAGGGCAATACTTTCTTGATAGTTAAGCTCTGCATCATCATCATCACCATGATTATCATCATCATCACCATCATCATCACCATTATCATCATCACCATCATCAGAATCATCACCATCATTATCATCATCACCATCATCATCACCATTGCCCTTGAGCTCCCCAATGAGCATAAGCCTTAATAAAAAACAAAAGTGCCTAGTGCTCCAGTCTCGTGCCATCAATTTCAGGTCTTTATATGCCATCCTAATCCCTTTCATTTCCCTCAGTGGGACCAGAAGACGCAGCAATAGAGACCGCAGTCAGCGACTCATAGCTTGACTGCCTGCGTCAGGACCAGCGAACCAGAGCTGGTCAAGACCGTGCTCCACCTCCACGTGGTGGTCCTGGAAACAGTCTGCAGCAGTGCAGGCTGGCTGAGCGAGCACGGATCGCAATGGGAAGGCAAACCCGGTCCTAAAAAATGCCGTGGAGAAGTTGGATGTGTCGACCGAAAGGTGCAGATATCACAGCTACGTTGTAAACAGACACAACGCAACCACCGTCCTTTTCAGGGCGAACGAAGAAGAAGAAGAAGATTTCCCTCAGTGGTTCTCTTCTTCAGTTTACCTCTCCTACCCTGGGGATTCCCGAACGAGGACTGCATGCTAATGCTATCAACAAGTTTCTTCACTGTTTTTCCTATCCATCGCCAGCATCTTCTTTTTATCTCTTGTTCCACTAACATCATTTCTTAAATATGATTGGTGAATCTCAGTACCGCCCGTTGATTATCAGATCTCAAATATGATTGCTAAATATATTTTCAATAATGAAGACATCTAAATAGCCAGGAAATTAATAGGATAAATATAGCCTTATTTGATTTCTTCATGCGTTTACCCCATCTGTACCACCTGGTATTTCTTATTCTTTTATAGGCCAAACATGATCACCCTCAGTTTGTATAGATGCTACACTTGACTTCCTTTTCATCCTTGGTTTATTCATTCATCACCCTCAGTTTGTATAGATGCTACACTTGACTTCCTTTTGATCATTTATTCATTCATCACCCTTCAACTTCCCAAGTAGTGAATGCCTTCAACAGACTTATGCCAATGATCTTGCCGTGTGCATCAGCTCAAGGTCTTTACATGTCTTTTTCATTCTTTTCATGTCTGTCTTCAGTTATTCTCTTCATGTCTGTCTTCAGTTATTCTCTTCATGTTTGTCTTCAGTTATTCTCTTCATGTATTCTTTGGTCTTCCTCTGCCAACCTTACCCTGGGGATTCCAGAACCAGGAGTGCCATGTTTTGCTTTCAGATGTCCTATCCATCGCAAGCTTCTTCTTCCCATCCCTTGTTCCGCTGGCATTTATCTGGTTCATGTCATTAGTTTCACATTAGTGATCTTGTCATAACAATTTCAATCTCTCTATTGTACGCAGTCATCCATTTATGACAATCTGTAGCTTCTTGTCTGTTGTTTTTGTTATTCTCCATGTTTCAGAACAGTACAATAAGACTGACTTGACATTTGAGTTGAAGAATCTTGTTTTGGTGTTGGACTTGATTTCTCTTTCATTTCATTTTGCATAACCCTCCACTCCCAAAGGAGCATAGGCCTTCAACAAACACATGCCAAGTCCTCCTGTCACGTGCCACCATCCCAAGCCCCCTCCACGCTCTCCTCATCACTCTCACCTCTTCCTCCAGCTCCCCCCTCCATGCGCCCCGGTCCACCTCTGCCCCTCCCACCCCGGTGGCCCCAGAACAAGGACTGCCCTGCAATGCCACCAACAGGCCTCCTCAGTGCGCGTCCCATCCATCGCCATCGCCCTTCTCTCATCTACCGCCTCACCGGCACCCGTCCAGCTCCCGTCCCCAGCCCCACGCCGGCAACACCATTCCAATCCCTCCACTCCACGCATGCACCCATTCACGAAAGTCCGTAGCTCCTTGGCCGCCGTCCCCGCTGCTCCCCATGTCCCAGAGCCACACAACAGGACCGACCCCACACCTGAGCCGAAGACTCCCATCTCTGCGCCAGATCCGACCCCCCGATCTCCATACATCTCCCAATGCAATGAGAAAGCTCCCCCCGCCTCTTGTACTTCTAGTTTGACACCACTGTCCGTCCCTCCAACCCTGTCCATACCGCTGCCAAGACATGTGTACGACCCCACATCCTGCATCGATGTCTCCCCAAGCTCAACCCTGCCATCACTACTTGCACCCATTCTCACTATTTCCGTCCCCTCCCTGTGTATCCTCAGACCCAACTGCTGTGACCTCCCATTGAGTGCCCTTAACCTGTCCTGCATCTGACTACTGCCATGGGACAGAAGAGCCAAGTCATCAGCAAAATTCAGATATCCAACCGCCCAGCCAGAGTCCACCGGACTCCACCTCCGCTGTGTGCTGTCGATGATCCCACAACCCAGTCCATTGCCAGCAAGAAAAGAAATGGAGACAAGAGGCATCCCCGCCGCAATCCCGCCCCCATCCCAAATGGCCCTGCAAGCTATCCCTCGTGAAGAACTCCACATGCCATGTCCTCACATGTTTTCTCTATCAAATTAATGACCCCCAGGGGAACTCCACAACGCCTCACCAATTTCCAAAGCGACCCTCTGTCCACACTGTCAAACGCCCCCTCGCAGTCCACAAATCCAATGTACAGTGGTGAACCCCACTCCAGATCCCGCTCAACTACCATTCTCAAAGTGGCCATCTGGTCTGCACATGATCTGTCCCGTCGAAAACCTGCCCATTCATCTCTCAGCCCCCTGTCCACGGACTCTCTCAATCTCTCAAGGACAATCCTGTCCCTCCTGGCACTGACAGCAACACCATTCCTCTACAATTTGTGCACTCCTGTAAACTTCCCCTCCCAGGCAATGCAACCAGATATCCCTCCCTCCACTCCGCCGGCATCCCTTCACCCTCCCAGACCCCACCAAGCAATTTATATAACATCTCGGTAGCCGCGTCAACATCCGCCTGACGGCCTCCGCTGGAATACCATCAGGTCCAGACCCCCCCCCCCCCCCACCTCCCAGAAGCTCCACAGCCCTCTTCACCTCTTTCCTCGCCGGTCTGTCACCGCCAATCCGCAGCTCCCCCTCCGCTAGCCGGATGCCCGGGGGGGCCCTGCGGAGCCGGTCCACCGAGAAGGTCCCCAAAATACTCCGTCCACCTCCCCATTTGCTCCCATACATTGCCGAGCAGCCCTCCACTCCTGTCTCCCATGAGGCAACCTGCCTGCCTGCACCTCCCTGCCAGCCTCCCTGTGCTGCCACACAGTTCTCTCACATTTCCCCTGGCCGCAGCATCCCCCACCCCTCCCGCCAACTCCTCAACACACCTCTTGAGTTTCATTTTTAATTTGGCTATCAGAAGGTGGTAATCTGATGCCACATCTGCTCCTCTATATACCTTTACATCCTGCAATGATGATCTAAACTTCTTGTTTATGCATATATGATCAATCTGATTTTCTGTTCTATGGTCTGGTGATATCCATGTTGCCTTGTGTATTCTCTTATGTGGAAACATGCTTCCTCTTTTAGCCAGTTGATTTGAAGCACAGAAGTTTGAGAATAGTTCCCCATTTTCATTCATTATTCCTAGCCCTTGTTTTCCCATGACTTCTTCAAAGCCGGTGTTGACTGTACCTATCTTTGCATTCATGCCACCCATCAAAATTGTGATGTCTCTTCTTTTTACTTTTTCCATAATTTCCTGTAGTCTAGTATAAAATGCTTCTTTCACAGAATCTTCTTCGTCATAAGTTGGTGCATAACATTGGATGACATTTACATTTATTTTCTTTTTAGCTGTTTTAAAAGTAGCTGTTATTATTCTGGGTCCAACAGCTTCCCATTCAACGAGTGCTTTCTGTGCTTCTTCAGATAACATAAGAGCTACCCCTTCACTGTGGTGTGAACTTTCGTCTTCATGTCCTGAGGACAGCACCAATTCACCTGTGATGAGTTTCTTCTTGTCTACCCCCTTCCACTTTGTTTCACACATTCCCAAAACCTCGATTTTATATTCCCTCATTTCTGCTGCTACTTGTGCCACTTTCCCTTGTTCGTTTAATGTCCGAACATTCCAGGTGCCAAATCTGGAAGTTCTCCTCGAAGAAAGAAGGTTAGTCAGCAACACAGACTCCTTTTGGCTTTCTCTGTGTTGCATCATACGCCTACCTGCAAGAGGACCTTCCCCTGTCTTGGATGGCTGTGTTTTATTTTCCTTAATTGACTTGTCCATGTTTGTTGAAGTTTTTTGTGGTTTAAATTTTTTACAGGATGGGGTAACCAGCCCCATGCCCAACCCTCCTTAGTCGCTTTCTACGACATGCATGGCAGGGAACAGTGTTACTATTCTTTGCTTCCCTTTCGGGCCCGGGTAACACATGGGTGATAATAGTTGCATGCTTCTTTCCAATTCCTGGTTAAAATTGGAGCACAATTGGATGTCCTATCCATCGCAAGCTTCTTCTTCGCATCCCTTGTTCCGCTGGCATTTATCTGGTTCATGCCATTAGTTTCACATTAGTGATCTTGTCATAACAATTTCAATCTCTCTATTGTACGCAATCATTCATTTATGACAATCTGTAGCTTCTTGTCTGTTGTTTTTGCTATTCTCTATGTTTCAGAACAGTACAATAAGACTGACTTGACATTTGAGTTGAAGAATCTTGTTTTGGTGTTGGACTTGATTTCTCTTGATCTCCATATATTTCCCACTGCAGTGAAAGATCCCCATTGCCTTCTGTATTCTTATTTTGATATCAATGGCTATCCCTCCAGCTCTGTCTATATTGCTGCCAGGATAGATATATGATCCTACATCTTATAGGGTTGTTTCTTCAAGAGCAATATTGTGATCATCCCCTGCATTCATTTTGATGTATGAATTCCTCATAGATGAATAAAATTGTTTCTGTGATAAAGCCAATTTATGTTTTTGCCAAGAACCTTAACCCAAACCTTTAGACAGAAGCAGTCTATATCAATTTCAGGAGTTAGGATATGTGAGGGTGTGGCTGTTCAAAAAGTCATCACTGAAAATGGACGTGTGAAAGTTGTGGAAACATCCAATGGAAATATCAAGTGTGAATATTTTGTCAACTGTGCCGGGCAGGTGAGGAAGATGTATAGTTGACAGGTGATGTTTAACTTCTTGACAGAATCATTCATTATTCCATTGGCTGTTTGAATTATTCATCATTCTGGTGACTGTTTAAATGAATCACTCATCATTCTGATTTGACTTAATTAATCATCATTCTGGTGGCTGTTTGACTGAATTACTCATCATTCTAGTGACTGACTGAATTAATTGTCATTCTTGTGACTGTTTAACTGAATCATTCATCATTCTAATGACTCTTTGACTGAATTAATCTTAATTCTGGTGACTGTTTAACTGAATCATTCATCATTCTAATGACTGACTGAATTAATCATCATTCTCATGGCTGTTTAACTGAATTACTCATCATTCTAGTGACTCTTTGACTGAATTAATCATAATTCTGGCAACTGTTTAACAAGTACACTGTAATACAGTCACACAGTAATACAAATATATGTAACACAAGTAGAGTAGCCATTTGGTGAGTGTTAGAAGTGATTGATGATTTGTCCATCGTATTTGATGAGGACCATCGACATCTCTCGTAATACAGTTCGTTTTATGTTAGAAGTGATTGATGATTTGTCCATCGTATTTGATGAGGACCATCGACATCTCTCGTAATACAGTTCGTTTTACGTTAGAAGTGATTGATGATTTGTCCATCGTATTTGATGAGGACCATCGACATCTCTCGTAATACAGTTCATTTTACGTTAGAATCACAGAGCGCATGTTCATCTTCATTTTCCTTTGTGCTCCTTATGGTGTACGGGGTTACCACTGCAGTTGGCCCCATTACAGAAAGCCTGCACCAAACATTCACATGCTCTTGTAGCAGTTGTTTCTGTGGCAATTTGTTTTACATATTGAGGTTGCTAGCCTCTTCTTAGTCGCCTTGTACAACATACTTGAGGGTGCAGTAGTTATGTTGTTTCTTGGTCTCTTCTGAGACGCCCGGGAATACACTGGGAAGCAAAATATTGATTAGGATTATTTTTATGGAATCTCCGCTTCATTATTTCTGTAGCGCTCAAAGTAGAATAAATTTAATATAGTTATAATTTGTCCGTTTATATCAACAGTGGGCCCGGGCTGTTGGCAAGAAGACTGTTCCGAAGGCAGTGAAGGCTCCTTTACATTCCTGTGAACATTATTATCTCATTACCAAACCACAAGAGGGTATTGACCCTATGATGCCAGGTAAAAGTCGTCTTCTTCTTTGTTGTTCACTCTCAAACAATCACATCTATCTCTCTTATAAAGCTGGCAGTCCATCTCAGGCTTCTCTCGTCACCATAATCTCAGGCTTCTCTCGTCACCATAATCTCAGGCTTCTCTCGTTGCCATGATCTCAGGCTTCTCTCGTTGCCATGATCTCAGGCTTCTCTCGTCATTATACTCTCAGGCTTCTCTCATCACCATAATCTCAGGCTTCTCTCATCACCATAATCTCAGGCTTCTCTCGTCATCATACTCTCAGGCTTCTCTCATCACCATAATCTCAGGCTTCTCTCATCACCATAATCTCAGGCTTCTCTCGTCACCATAATCTCAGGCTTCTCTCATCACCATAATCTCAGGCTTCTCTCATCACCATAATCTCAGGCTTCTCTCATCACCATGATCTCAGACTTCTCTCGTCATCATACTCTCAGACTTCTCTCATCACCATAATCTCAGGCTTCTCTCGTCACCTTACTCTTAGACTTCTCTCATCACCATAATCTCAGGCTTCTCTCATCACCATAATCTCAGGCTTCTCTCATCACCATAATCTCAGGCTTCTCTCATCACCACAATCTCAGGCTTCTCTCGTCACCTTACTCTCAGACTTCTCTCGTCACCATAATCTCAGGCTTCTCTCATCACCACAATCTCAGTCTTCTTTCGTCACCATACTCTCATGCTTCTCTCATCACCATACTCTCAGGCTTCTCTCATCACCATAATCTCAGGCTTCTCTCGTCACCATAATCTCAGTGACATGAAGAGTTTGTAACTTCACTCTGGAGGAAGCCAGACATTAAAACACAGACAAATGAATATTTTGCTCTGCCCAGTTCCCTGGGGTCTCTGGAGAGTCAAAGAAAAAATAGCACTACTGCCCCCTCATGCGTGTTATACCAGGTGACTAATATGAAGTTATGCATGGGGTGGCAACCTCATCGTGTAAAACAAATAGCCACAGAAACCACCGCTGCAAAAGCATGTGAATGCTTGGGGCAGACTTCCTGCAAAGGGACTAGCTACAATGGTGGCTTCTTGCTCCATAAGGAGCCTCTTAAGACATATGTGGTAGATTACAGTGTTAGTATTCTTGTCAGTCCTATTACAATGGCTTTGAAACATCGGAGAACAAAAAGAACAACCGAAAGCTGCAGACTTTCATAAATTGGTGCTTGAATAGTGCCACATGTTGATGATGATCATGATTGTATTTATGGTAAAGAATGGAGAGGTTTTATTCGTAAAATACGTATATAGTAGAGATGGCTACTGTGTGTGTGTGTCGAAACAATGCTTCGAAACAGCGCTGAGTCCGACAGATTTGACACATAGCCTGCTTCTTCTTTCGAAGCAATTTCAGTTCCTGTCTGCCTCGCTGTTTTGCAAAGAGGCACACTGTCTCACTGTCCGTAGGCCTATGTAAAATTTGAGTCAACCGTCCGAGACATTAGTATGGAATATCAAACATGTCATATTTTTCAGGGATGTGTTATGATGACTTGATTTTACAAGTGATATTATTTTTGCTGAGAAGTTATAGACACTGGAAATTGTGTCAGTGCTGCAGTTGTCAATGTTTTAGGCACTATGTTAAAGTTGAAAGTGTCTGTGTGTTCGTATAAATGTAATGGACACAATATTAGCTCAGCTGATATCTGTGTACTCGGTGTGGATTTGAATCATTACCTACCAAAACTAGCTTACTATAGTTTTATATCATGTGTTATTATTACTGTTATTATTATTGTTGTTTTTTTTATTATTTTCACTTATACTGCAGCTATCATCATATCTCCGTTTTATTTCATCATAATGAAGACTTGTGTAAAAATATTGAATTGTGGTCACACGAAACGCCATAGATTTTCACACACGCCAGTAGCGCGCAAGAAAAAACAGAGATTGTCTCACACAATTCATGTATACTGTCTATAAGAGACTTCTTTCTCCCCGATATGGGCAAAAGTGCCGCTGTGCCGTTGTGTCAAAACAGTGTGTCGACACAGTTTAAATCACTGTTTTGAATGTCTCGAAACAGCTGAGTGTGTCGATTTGCCCACCTCTATTATAAAGTGCTTATTTTGTATAATTGGGGTGTTCATCTTAAGTTATTACCGGTCAGGTCTAGCCAGGCAACCTGAGTTAGTTAGCATCGGTCAGATAAATGTTGTGAGCTTAAATCACGTGGGATATTTGGTGAGATAGTTTCAGGGGAGATTACGTTAGAGAGAGTTGCTCGCTGGATTTTTGAGGGAGTTGTGTGTGTGTTCTGTTATTCTGAACTGATATGATATAAAGAGAATATTTTTATGAAGAGTATAATTTGTTGTGAAATGCATGATAGCTTCAGTGGTTGGGAAGCTGGAATTTATATTATTAGTAATTGCTGTCCTATGCCATGGTCTAAAAACCCAGTTCCTGCGGATCCAGGGAGAACAGTCCCAACTACGATTGTTTGGCCATGTCTGCAGAATGGGAGAAGATTGGCTACCATTGCAAGTATGGGAAACTAAGAGCCAGGGATCCAGATCTCCAGGACGACCCAGAGTCTGTTGGTAGGACAACATTAGACAATCTCTGAAGGACCGAGGACTCGATGGAACCAGGCCAGGAGGAAGACAGCCGATAGGATAGTATGGCACTCTCTCTTCCAAATCTCTACATCTCACGGTAGAAGAGGAACAACTAAGTAAGTTAGTAAATGCTTTCTGTGGGATCCATTTGATGTTTGCAGTGGAACATTGCTGTATCTACATTTATGTGGTATTTAAATGTTCAGGACAAATTTCATTAAATGTTTCTTTGGGACTGTCACCATTTTTGTTTTATGCTTGATGAGCAACAGCGTGATTTTGAGAACCTTTATCATACACCTAGACAACTATACGTGCCATCACATAGGTTAGCCTTTCCCATCATTCATAACTCGCCACTCCCAAAGGAGCATAGGCCTTCAACAAACACATGCACAAGTAGCAGCAGAGATGAGGGAATATAAAATCGAGGTTCTGGGACTGTGTGAAACAAAGTGGAAGGGGGTAGACAGGAAGAAACTCATCACAGGTGAATTGGTGCTGTCCTCAGGACATGAAGATGAAAGTTCACACCACAGTGAAGGGGTAGCTCTTATGTTATCTAAAGAAGCACAGAAAGCACGCATTGAATAGGAAGCTATTGGATCCAGAATAATAACAGCTTCTTTCAAAACAGCTAAAAAGAAAATAAATGTAAATGTCATCCAATGTTATGCACCAACTAATGACAAAGAAGATTCTGTTAAAGAAGCATTTTATACTAGACTACAGGAAATTATGGAAAAAGTAAAAAGAAGAGACATCACAATTTTAATGGGTGACATGAATGCAAAGATAGGTACAGTCAACACCAGCTTTGAAGAAGTCATGGGAAAACAGGGGCTAGGAATAATGAATGAAAATGGGGAACTATTCTCAAACTTCTGTGCTTCAAATCAACTGGCTATAAGAGGAAGCATGTTTCCACATAAGAGAATACACAAGGCAACATGGATATCACCAGACCATAGAACAGAAAATCAGATTGATCATATATGCATAAACAAGAAGTTTAGATGATCATTGCAGGATGTAAAGGTATATAGAGGAGCAGATGTGGCATCAGATCACCACCTTCTGATAGCCAAAGTAAAAATGAAACTCAAGCCTTTCCCAGCACGTACAATATATACCGAATAACACATTCCAATACTACACAGTATCACAGGAGAAGGGACATCTTCTGTCATATAGGATAGAATGATTGAAGTAGTATGACAAGATGACTAATCTGGAGCTGATGACAAGAACCAGACAAGTGCCAGGAACAAAAAATGAGAAGAAGACGCTGGCGATGGATAGGACACACATTTAAGGAAACCTGTTGATAGCATTACAAGGCAGTCCTGGAATCCCCTGGGTAAGAGGGGTAGAAGGAGACCAAAGAACAGAGAACTGGAGACAGACAAGAAGGGGATGAAGGAGACATGGAAATGCCTTAGCTGATTGTGTGGGACATCAAATTCGTTGAAGGCCTATGTTCCTTGAGAAGCTGATTGTGTGGGACATCAAATTCATTGAAGGCCTATGTTCCTTGAGAAGCTGATGGTGTGGGACATCAAGTTCGTTGAAGGCCTATGTTCCTTGAGAAGCTGATGGTGTGGGACATCAAGTTCATTGAAGGCCTATGTTCCT
This sequence comes from Oreohelix idahoensis, assembly GCA_024509875.1. Lineage (NCBI taxonomy): Eukaryota > Metazoa > Mollusca > Gastropoda > Stylommatophora > Oreohelicidae > Oreohelix > Oreohelix idahoensis. The sequence goes on along the minus strand of JAMPIV010007316.1, from coordinate 334,546 downwards.
TGAGAAGCTGATGGTGTGGGACACCAAGTTCATTGAAGGCCTATGTTCCTTGAGAAGCTGATGGTGTGGGACATCAAGTTCGTTGAAGACCTATGTTCCTTGAGAAGCTGATGGTGTGGGACACCAAGTTCATTGAAGTTCCTTGAGAAGCTGATGGTGTGGGACATCAAGTTCGTTGAAGGCCTATGTTCCTTGAGAAGCTGATGGTGTGGGACATCAAGTTCGTTGAAGGCCTATGTTCCTTGAGAAGCTGATGGTGTGGGACATCAAGTTCGTTGAAGACCTATGTTCCTTGAGAAGCTGATGGTGTGGGACATCAAGTTCGTTGAAGGCCTATGTTCCTTGAGAAGCTGATGGTGAGGGACATCAAGTTCGTTGAAGGCCTATGTTCCTTGAGAAGCTGATTGTGTGGGACATCAAGTTCATTGAAGGCCTATGTTCCTTGAGAAGCTGATGGTGTGGGACATCAAGTTCGTTGAAGGCCTATGTTCCTTGAGAAGCTGATGGGAATGATGATGAATGCAATGAAACTTAACAAGAACACAGTTTCTTCATCAGCATAGTCAGACATGATGGGAAAGTTTAATATTGAACTTCTCCATTTCTTTTTCAGTTGTACGAGATTATGATGGTCATGTATATTTTCGGGAATGGAGTGGAGGAATACTTGCTGGAGGGTTTGAACCCCACCCCAAGCCTTGCTTTCACAAGGGCATTCCTGACCAGTTTGAATTTCAACTTCTGCCTGCAGATTGGGACCATTTTCGTTAGTGGAACTTGTTTTTGTAGTCAAAGTCTTATCTTGCTGTTCTTGTAGCCAAGTAGAGCTTGTTTTTGTCAAGCTGTTTATGTAACCACTACCATTGATGCTGTTTATGTAGCCACTATCTGTGATGCTGTTCATGTAGCCAGTATATATGGTACTGTTGATGTAGCCATTATATGTAATGCTGTTTATATAGCCACTATTTGTGATGCTGTTCATGTAGCCAGTATATATGGTACTGTTGATGTAGCCATTATATGTAATGCTGTTTACATATCCACTATTTGTAATGATGTTCATGTAACCACTATCTGTAATGCTGTTTATGTTGCCACTGTTGTTGTTGTTTAACTGTTGAGCTTATCTCTCTTTTGCTGCTAATACCACGTTGAAGACTCCTTCGTATTATCTACACTGTAGATCTAGGCTTTTTCTGTGGCTTTTCTGCCATTCCGAAACGTCATGAGCTCTAGTTTCTCCAGCTCAGCTTGCATTGAAAGGATCGTCACATCTGGTCCAAAGCTAGGAGTAAGGAGCGCTTGGCATACTGTGCATTCCCCGCCATCCAAGGGGGCTCTCTAACTATGCAGAGCTGAAATACTATGCTCTGGCTCTGGGCTCTCCCAAGGAATTGTCACGTCCTGCACAGAGCCACTTCTCAGCTCCCCATGCCCATCATGGGACCATAGTGAGATCCTCTTGCATGCAGTCAACCAGGCCAAAGCCAAAGAATCATGTCTGGGGCACAAGTGACTTCTCCAAGCTTAGTGTGCAATGCTGGGTTGTCAACAAGTTTCACCACAGGGGGAATCCCTGGAAGTGTGTGGATGATTTCAAGAGTGAAAGTGGATGTAATCAGCCTCACAGAGGTTCACTTCCACATATGTATATTGTAGCATTGTGCATAGCTGGTGGTCATATAAAGATGACTCCAGATATGCCTCCATGCATTGTTGCCACTGTCTGTTGTGGTGTTCATGTAACCACTATATGTGGTGCTTTTCATATAGTCACTATCTGTGACATGTGCATGCAACCACTATCTGTAATGCTGTTCATGTAGCCACTATCTGTGATGCTATTCACGTAGCTAGTATTATGCAATAAATATAATACTATAAATGAAATAGGGACTTTATAATGCAATGAATTCTTAATAACACAACAAATTAAGTAATAGGGATAGTAATAGTAATAGTGATAGTAATAGTAATAGTGATAGTAAAGGTAGTCAGACAGCAAATACTACCATTGGGGAGGGAAGAGACTTCATCTATACTAGATCTTACCTTTATGAAATGGAGGTGACCGTTCCATTTCTCGCTATCTTCGCCTTTTCTAACTCAAAAGTAGAGTCAGATACCCATGTACAGTAGGTAGGCAGACTATAACTCAATCAGGTACAATAAGCAAATTGAAAATACATAGTTTATGGCCAGAGTAAAGTAAGAAAATAGATAGTTTATGGCCAGAGTAAAGTAAGAAAATAGATAGTTTATGGCCAGAGTAAAGTAAGAAAATAGATAGTTTATGGCCAGAGTAAAGTAAGAAAATAAAAAATAGGTACTTTATAACACCAAAAAAAAAAAAAAGTGGTAGTAACACAACAAAGTAAACAGAAAGTAGACAAGAAGATCTCTGGACTCATCAGCATCATCACCATCATCATTAACATCATCAGCATCATCGCCATTGTCATCATCATCAACACCATCAGCATCATCATCAGCATCATCACCATCATCATCATTAACATCATCATCATCACCATCATCATCACCATCAGCATCATCATCATTAGCAGCATCATCATCATCATCATTATGCATCATCTACATCAGCACCATCATCATCATTAGCATCATCATCATTACCATCATCACCATCATCATCATCATTATGCATCATCTACATCAGCACCATCATCATCATTAGCATCATCATCATCACCATCATCATCATGCATCATCTACATCAGCACCATCATCATCATTAGCATCATCATCATTACCATCATCACCATCATCATTATGCATCATCAGCATCATCACCATCAGCATCATCATCATCATTATGCATCATCATCATCATTAGCATCAGCATCATCATCATCATTAGCATCATCATCATCAGCATCATCATCATTAGCATCATCATCATCATCATCATCATCATTTTCCTTTACTCTCCATTATGGAGCATGGAGCCACCACTGCAGCTAGTCCCCTTGCAGAAAGCCTGCACCAAACATTCACATGAGCAGTGGTTTCTGTGGCAACTTGTTTGACATGAGGTTGCCAGCCCCATGCTTAACCTCATATTAATGGCCTTGTACCTGCGCCTGATGGTGGAATAGTCCTATTTTTTCTTCGTTTCTTCAGAGACTCCTGACAACTCCCCTCCCATGGGGCTCTCTGGACTCGTCAAAGAAGACAACAAATGGTAAGAATACCAAGGGGGAACCCAAAGATGCAGCAATAGAGAATGCAGTCAGCGACCCATAGCTTGACTGCTTGCGTCAGGGTCAGCGAACCAGAGCTGACCAAGACCCTACTCCACCTCCACGTGGTGGTCCTAGAAACAGGCTGCATCACTGCAGTCTGGCTGAGAGAGTAGGGATCGAAGAGGGAAGGCAAACCCGGTCCCAAAAAATGCTGTGCTGAAGTCGGATGTGCCGGCCGAAAGGCGCAGATATCACAGCTCCGGTGTAAACAGACACAACGCAACCAACGTCCTTTCTCAAGACGAACGAGGAAGAAGAAGAAGAAGAATACCAAGGACAGCTAAAGTGACCAATGAGAATGTCCCGAAAGAGGCCAGAATACAGAGGAAGCTATCATCAGAAAGATCTTTCATCATTTTTCATTTGACTCCCTATGGAGCATGGAGGCACCACAGCTGATGGATCCCCTTACAGGAAGCCTGCATCACAGCATTTCATGTTTTCTTGTAGCTATGGTTTCTGTAGCAACTTATTTTACATGATGAGGTTGGCAGTTCCATGCACAATCTTATATTAGTCACTGCTTATGAAAAGCCTAAGGAATCAGTAGTTCTAATCTTCCGTTATCTCCTCATTGACCCCCCCTAGTAACTACACATAGCATCAGAAAGATACAGTCTACATGTTTTGGTCATGTTCTTCTTCAAGTACCATGCCTGGTGGCGTAGGCAATCATGTTGCTCCACAACCCCCTGTCTCCAATACTATTTATCAATTCTGTTGTTGACTTCTTTCCATGCCACGATGTCAAACTGTCCAGTATCTGCTTTCTTTGTCTTCCCCTATCTCTTTTTCCTTGAGTCTTTCCTGTTGTTACGATATATCCCAGCTTTCCTCTTCTCATAACATGCCCAAAGAAAGTGAATTGTTTCTTTCTAGCTTGTGGAATAAGTTTCCTTTGCCCATTGGCCTCTTTCAGGACATCCTCATTACTCTTTTTAGCTGTCCATAGTATTTTTAACATTCTTCTGTAAAACCACATCTCTATGGTCTCCAGTGCTTTTCTACTTGTTTACTAATTGTCCATGACTCACTCCCTTATGCCAGGATTGGTTCTGTTGGTTCCTGGGTCTTATTATGAGATATTAGAACCAGAGAACAGAAAGTGAACAGGCAGACGAACAAAACAGAAATGAAAGGCGTAAAGAAGATATGCAAAAACCTTGAGCAGATGGCACAGGGCATGAAGACTTGGCATGAATTAGTTGAGGGCCTATGCTTCATAGGGAACAGAAAGGTGATGAGGATAATGATGGTGACAACGATGATGTTGAATGATAGTGATGAGATATTACTTAAAGGAGTCATGACCCAAGTGGACCTGCCCTTCTTAGAGTGTAAAGGAGATAAAAAGACAGACACACTTGTCTGATGGGGGAACTATTCTGATGGTCATATTACCTCCTGGTTTAATGCTGTGTATAGAGTTCCTTCATTGAGGAAAACTAGTATACATTGTAACAGTGGGAAAATTTGTCAGAAAAACATACAGAGGCTGACAATAAAAAGAAATGATAGTGTATAATTTAACAGTATAGCATGAAAAAGCCAACAAGAGATATGATTAACAGCACTAAGAAAAGGAAGTTGTGGAGAGACAAGATCACCGACATCATTTGGCATGGCAGTTGAAAAAGAGAAAAAAAAAAAAGTGATAGTACTGTATATACACTTATAGTCGAGTCAAAAAATAATTAAAGAAACCGGTCAGTGTTGCCCTTCCTGCCGCATTCTGGTATCCTTCAGATATAAAAATTGCTGCTTCAAAACTGTTTTGTCAAAATATCTTAAGTTATACATATTTGAATTCCTACATGTTGGTAACCCATAATCCGAAATGCTCGGGGACAGCCGTTTTTCAGGTTGCCCAAAAGTAGCCCAAGTCACCCAAAAATTAGCCCAAGTTGCCTAAAAATCAGTTTGAAAATTGCCCAAAAGGTGGCAAAGCAAAATTTTGATTTTCGGAATATTTTGGTTTTCGTATGCTCAAATTCTGGGTTACCGACCTGTACATAGTCACATATCTCAACTGGAGTATGCTTTGTTGACCAGCCTCCTTAATTTGATCTGTCATCAATACCATTACTTCTTTCACTAGATTCACTTTGGTCAGTATCTCTGTCAGAGTCTAAATCTGGCTCTTATTCAATATCTGATTCTGTCGCACTTTATAGCGTCTCGATCAAATAACAAATCACATCTCAGATCCCATAGTAAATATTCAACCACCCAGAAAGCCATGGCTTTAAAAAAATCAAGAAAAATCATAATATCGATCGATTCTTTAAAAAATAAATAAGAAAATGGAAGCTTTAGATGTAGCAGAAATATATTTATATCTCAGGTCTTACTAAATACTGAGATCTCGTTGTTACTTATCAACGACCCTCAACAGTATTCAGAGGGGAGGGTGATTTTAGGCATTTTAAACAGGAAAGGGTGTTGACAGTGATTTAATTTTCAGAAAGACACGGCAATTACTATATGATGCGAGAATTTGAAATCAACGAAAATATAATTTGTCTTAACCGTGTCATTCATTTTGGAAGCTTTTTAACTCTTAGTATACGAGCGGCCTTCTAGAGAGGCCGATGATCGATCCCCATCAATAGCAAAAATTTATAGCTGAATGCATGTTTCAAACCACTGATCAATTTAGTTACGTGCATGATGTAGGAGTTTCATTTCTTCACATTTTGATATATAACACTTATGTTATCTTTATAAATAAATTATTTATTGCAAAATCTGTAATGGTAGTCATGAAAGACAGCTCGTATACTAAGAGTTAAGTTCTGAAGTCTAGGGGGTTGACTTATAGTCAAATTGACCTATACTTGAGTATATACAGTAAGTACTTTGTAACATAGTAAAAGTGATAGAGCTATACATAACACAATAAAGAAATGTAAATAAAGTAATAACTGTTACTGTGAAATAATGATTGTAAAGGCACAAAAAGTGATAGAAAGTGCTTCATGATACAGTAAAGTGATAGTCCTCTACATAACACAATAAAGTGAAGGTAGTGCACTTTACATAATAAATAAACACAGTAAAGTGGAAGTGCTATATTTAACATAATAAAAAAAAAATGTATTAAAGTGATACTGTTACTTTGAAGTGAGAATTTTGAAGACAAAGAAAATTATAGTAGGTACTTTGTAGCACAGAAAAGTAATGGTGCAGTACATCAGTGCTCTGCAACCAGTGTTCTGTGGCACACTGGTGTGCTGCCGATGTCTGCTTGGTGTGAAGAATACACAATATAATGATACAGAAGATTATTTGTTATGGTAAAATATTACGAAAGAATCTCACAGTACAATTTTACAAATATTAAGTTCAGCTATCATCATCCAATAGTTCATCAAAAAAAATTAGTGAGCGCTGTTATGACTGTATCGAATGTTTTAATATTTACCATACCCACATATTTAAATATAGTGTGTTGGGACTTTTGAAAGGCACTTTAAGTGTGCCGCAAAGTGAAAAACGGTTGTGAAGCACTGCTCTACATAACACAATAAAGACACACAGTAAAGTGAAGATGCTGTACTTAAACACAATAAAGAAACTCAGTAAAGTGATTGCGCAAAGTGATAGTGCTTACTTAAGACAATGAACAATATTTATTTTGAAGTGATGATTGTAAAGACAAAGAAAGTGATAGTATGGTACTTTGTAACACAGAAAAGTTGTGATGTTCTACTTAACACAGTAAACTAAATAAAGTAATAACTGTTACTTTGAAGTGATGATTGTAAAGACAAAGAAAGTGATAGTAGGTACTTTGTAATACAGAAAAGTTATGGTGCTCTACATAACACAGTAAAGTAAATAAAGTAATAACTATTACTTCGAAGTGATGATTGTAAAGACAAAGAAAGTGATAGGTAGGTACTTTGTAACAATTAAAAGTGATGGTGCTGTACGTAACACAGTAAAGCAAAGTAAATAGATTAATTACTGTTACTTTGAAGTGATGATTGTAAAAGATTAATGAAGGTGGAAGTTAATCTTTCTGTACAGAAATCCTGCTAGATGGAATAGTTCATCGAATACCACTTCTATCAACTGCTGAAGTCCGCCAGCTGATCAATGGTCCAGAGAGTTTTACCCCAGACTCCCAGTGGCTGCTGGGAAAATCACCGAAGGTAAACTTTGGCAGAACCTATCTCTTTCATCATAATTTTCCTATGTGTTCTGCATGGAGCCACCCCTGTAGCTGATTCCCTCACCAGGAAACCTACTCCAAGCATTCACATGCTCTTGCAATGGTGGTTTCTGTGATCATTTGTTTTACATAATGAAGTTGCCAGACCCATGCACAACCTGAGATTAGTCGCCTTGCAATGACATCCCTATCTGCTTTAGGTTTTCTCAATGTTCTCAAAAGTAACTATTTGCAAATTAATGGCTATAGCATTCAGTGTTAGCATAATACAGGTCTGTATTCTTTTATCTGAAAACTGAAATATTCTGAAGATCGAAAGCTTCTTTGGGTTACTTTTAAAAATGACAATTAGGGCGATTTCTGACTTTTTGTGCGATTTTTGAACATATTTTAGGTGGCTTTGGGCTGTTCTCCTCCTGTCTCCGAATAACTCCTAACGTTGGGGCATGGGGCCAACATTGTAGTAGGTTTTAGAGAGCCAGCACTAACTCATTCACTCCTTAAGGAGCATGGAGTCAAAATTGCAAGCATAATTCTCTAAGAGTCCACCAAGCACACGCATGTCATCTACAGCAATTGTTTTACGTGATGGGTTGCCAGCCCATCAAAATCTCGTATTGGTATTTCTTGAGCATATTAAAAATAGCAACAGTTGTCATTTGTAGGAGTCCTTTATATATGCTATTGGAGATCAAAAGATTTGCCCAAGAACGCCATCGACACATCTTTCTATGTGAGCTGGAAGGGCCCGTCACCGGGAACACCACAGACAGCCTAACAGGGCAGCATTTGCCTTTAGAGTAGCTTTTTCACTGCAAAAACTTAAATATAAATTATTGGAGCTGGAATTACCATGGCTGCTGGTACCAGTCTTGCCCTCCAATAGATCCTCTTTAAAGAGTTCAAAGTGTACTCATTCCAATTACGTGACCTCGAAAGAGTCCCGCATTGTTATTTTTCATCACTACCTCCCTGTCCTCGAGAATTTTGGGTAAAAGGGTACAGACCTATACTGACACGTGATGCGTGATGCCATATGATGATGGATGGCATCCGCATGTCTGGTTTTGTGTAGTGTGTAGATGTGTTCAGTCAAAACAATGTTCATGCAACAATAACAGGGCAATCCACATAGGACGTCAGTAAACTCACGACGTATAAAGTCAATGAGTCTTGAAACAGCCGTTGACGTTTTTCTTCATTATTTATTGTGGACGCCACAGTGACAAAATGGTTACGCAAATGTGTAGGCACATCAAACAGTCATTATCACAGCAACATTCAATACAGCAATAGACGGTAGACAGCATTACAATGATGAGTCAGATGCATGTTATATTTCATAGTGCTGTAAATGTAGTCAGGTGGAAAACTCCATCCTTTTCTATAACAGCCAGGAGATAACCAGATGTATGAGATCAGTTCACTCTCCTTAGTTTGACTTCAGCAAGACAGACACGTCTGCCGAAGTATAAATAATGTCCTCAAGAATATCCTCTAGATAATAAAGGTTTTCTAAACCTAGTTCATTTAACAAAGTAGCAAGTAATGGTCCTTGGTACATGCATCAACCGATGCAGTACAATGCAGCGACATGTGAGCTGGGAAAGAACATCTCGTGACGACGACTTTCGGAGACAGGCTATGAATCGAAATCGCTCACGACCCAAAATCGATAGAGTTAATGAAAAAAAAGTCAATTTACCTTGCTTTCATGAAATACACAGAAATATCACGCCTCCCGACATGTGGGAAAACACTAGAGGTATTATCTCGACTAAACGAAATATCCATAAGAGGACTACACATCCCTGACAGAACAAAAAAAAGCGGAGATCCCCTCTTCAACGAGGCATCTCTTTCGCCATTCCAAATCGCTCACTCCCACTAGTGGTGGGCGGAAACCGATCGACCAAACAACAAGACAAGTCATGTGCAGTCCAGCGCAAAAATGACCACAGCTCAAAAGTTAACTGCATTCGATACTAACGCGAGAAGACAAATGCTTACCGAGAAAAGTGACTATAGATTTCAAGCAGTTGTTGCCCTTGCGTTATAAAACAGATATTGAAATAAAACGATGTTGCGAGAATTTATCACGCAACATATCACCACCTCCTCCCGATAAAAAAAAAATGTGGAACATATTTTTTTTTTTTCAATATCAAAGAGCAAGCGATAAGCGGCTCAAAACGCACGAATTATGCGCTGATAATTAATTAAATTGCCAAACAATAGGCTAATTATAGAGTGTCTGGTGAGGATATACCTCAACAGAAAAATAAATATGTCTCAAAAAATATTCACATCGGGGAGGTGTCACCAACACACACATCACGTTAGCATGTAAACACAATATACGTATGCAAGTTACTATAATCATCATTAAACAGCATACTCTAATATTGTCTTTAAAAATGGATGTACAAATCTGATAGGAAAATTTAAATAGTACATTCTTTGACATGTAATGACATAAGTACATAGCAAAGTTAAACTACATGACGATCCAGGACATATGCTCTGGTATTCCGAGGGTAAGTACACAATCTAGAACTCGTAAGGTAAGTCCTCAGCTCAACAATGACATTCTGAGAAAGTACAAGCAATATAATGCTAATTAATAACTAATATGCTTCATAAGGTACAATACATTATTAATAATTGTGGCTGTTTAGTAAACTAACGGCCCTTATATTAACTACTCAGTCCTCCTCTATCATTTTAAAAAACGAACAGAAGAAGATGACAACAAAGCACGATAGTGTGTACATATAAAGTAAGTACAGATGTGCTAATCTATTGTAGAAATATAGGTGTGTTATGACTCTGTAATATATAGAAATATAGGACAGAAGTATTAGTTGGAGTCATGTGGGCATCTAGACAAAATGTCAGCCATCACATTATCCGCACCACGGATAGCTCGTACCGTGAAGTGAAAAGGTTGAAGAGCTATAGCATATCGAGTGGATCTCGAACTCTTCAAATTCTTAGTCTGAATAGCTGTAAGAGCTTTCTGATCAGTCTCTAGAATGAAATGTGCGCCCAGGAGGAATCTTTGTAGCTTTAGAATTGACCAAACCATCGCTAACAACTCACGGTCTAAAACCGAGTAGTTCCTCTCTGCCGCATTTAGTTTTCTAGAAATGTACATAACAGGATGCAGAGTATTTGCATATTCTTGCATCAGTGCTGCTCCAATCCCAGTGGATGAAGCATCACTCCGAAGAACAAAAGTCCTATCAAGAGTAGGTAATCTTAAGATGGGAGGAGAAGAAAATATATTCTTGATTTGGTCGAGTGAAGATTGGCATTCTTCAGACCAATGGACCAGAGTAGGCGGCCCTGTCTTCCACCTTGGTGAGCGAGGTGCCATGCTCCAAGATCACGTTGGAATAAATCTCCCATAAAATTGAATTAAACCTAAGAGACTCCTAACTTGTTTCTTCGTTTTAGGAACAGAGATGTTCAGTATTTTGGAAGTATTGTGGTCTTCTGTCTTCAAGAGACCATGACCAACACGATGACCCAGGAAAGAGATTTCACCAAAACCTTCTAAAGCTTTTGTTGGTTTTGGTGAAATTATTCTCACGTAGAGTGGACAGTAAGTCATATAACCCTAAATAGTGATCTTCCCAGGTATCACTGAAGAGACAGATGTCATCTAAGTATGCGATGACATCCGAACGATGTGACAGAATTCGACGCATCATGCGAACGAAAGTGGCAGGGGCGTTCATGAGACCAAAAGGCATAACATTCCATTGAAATAGACCCCTAGGTGTAGAAAAAGCAGTAAGAGGTTTGGCATGCTCTGCTAAAGGCACTTGCCAATAACCTTTAGACAAGTCAAGTTTAGTGAAGAATCTAGAATTAGAAAGTCTAATCAGTAGATCTTCTAACAAAGGCATCGGTTCAGCGTCGAACTTTGTGACCTGATTCAATTTGCGATAATCAACGCAAATTCGTATGTTCTTATCCTTCTTCCGGACAATAACCATGGAAGAAGAATATGGTGAAGTCGATGGTTCAATTATATTTAATTGAATCATTTCATCCAATTCCTTTTCCACTTGCGACTGAAAGTGTATAGGAATAGGATACGGCCTAACCCTAATTGGATTATTGTCGGTAAGAATTATGTCATGTTCTATGACATCTGTGTGTCCAGGAATGTCAGTGAGAACATCCTGAAATGTTTGTAACATCGACGAGACTTGTCGATGTTCGTCACCAGAAAGATTAGGAGCAACAGAAACGTTTTTCCAAGATTCCGTAGAATGTAATGGAACCACTGGAAGGGGAAGGTTGACATCAGAGAAGGTAGCTTCCTCATCCTGAATGACAGACAGGGATGAATAATGACCGTGAGGTGCAGGAGCATCATCCGTTGCCTGGAAAATAGGCAGCAAATAGTCCGGACGTTCGTGAAATTCCGAAAGCATGTTTATGTGGAAAGTTTTATGCTTTCCATCAATATCGACCACATAGTCAACATCGGAAATCCGAGAGACTATTGCATACGGACCTTTCCATGCAATAAGAAGTCTATTTTCCCTACTGGGGAGTAGGACGAATGCTTTGTCACCTGGACAAGTTGTCGTAGACATCTATTCTTGTTAGCAAACTGCCTTGCCTTCTCTTTAGCAATTTCTGATGAAGCAGTTGCTAGCTTACATGCCTCAATGATCTTTTGTCTAAGAGCAATGACATACTCATATGAGGATTGAGTTTCATCGCTAATATCATCGGCAGTGATGAGATCGTGTAATAAAGACATAGGGCCGCGTGGACGCGCGCCAAAGACAAGTTCGAAGGGAGAAAATCCTGTGTGTTCATTAGGGACTTCTCTATAGGCAAAGAGAGCCGCGGGTAAAACCCTGTCCCAATCTTGAGGATGATCTTCAGTTATCTTACCAAGCAAAGTCTTGAGCGTTCTATTCAGACGCTCAAGACTTTGCTTGGTCTGACAATATTTCTCTGGGGAACCCCAAGCGAGAAAATATCAACCAAAGAGCATCTGCGATATCTGTAGTAGATATGCTCTTAAGAGGAATAGCCTCTGGCCAACGTGTGCACATATCGACACATGTAAGGATAAACTGATGTCCTCTGGCCGACTTGACCTTAAAAGGGCCAATAATATCTATGGCCATTTTCTGAAACGGCCGAATAGGAATGTCAGCAGCCTGGATAGGCGCAGCATGTCGTGGTCCTCTAGATTTGACCTCCTGACATACCTTGCATGATCGGCAGTAATTACGAATGTCCTTATTGACAAAAGGCCAAAAGAAAGCCGCAAGGACTCTCGACTTCGTACGGGCAAAACCCATATGTCCAGCACATTGCGAGTCATGAGCATGTTGTAATATTTGGACTCTCATGCTCTTGGGAACAAGAATTTGCGAATGTGCCGATGTAGTCGAATCTTGTACCATACGTACAAGTACGCCGTTTCTCATTGCAATCCAAGATTTTCTATTTGTATCCTGATTCGGATCACCTTTCTTCGCAAGAACGAAGAATTTTTTTAAAGAAGGATCTTCTTCTTGCAATTTTATGAAAGAGTCACGAGTAATTACTAAGTGACTATCTTGGCTATCAACTTCATTATCACTATTCAGTGAAGTTTCGGGTGTTTGTAGAGCTTGTGCTCTTGTAACTACTGCATTTGTAGCTTGCATGTTATTATCTTCCCAAGCAGCAATCTGCTGTGGGGTACACTCCCTAACTCCGTGAATATGACCAATAATAAGGTCCGCAATAGGATTAGGTAAGAGACAAGCATGCACATCTCCAGTAAAGAAAGGAGTGGCAATGCGAATTACAGCAGTAGGATATTTTTCTAGAGTGCCGCCAAATGTGACACATTTAATAACCCTTCCTGTAGCACAAGATGGATCTACAAGCGATTGTCTAACACCAATAGTGGTGCATCCAGAATCGAAAAGTAGTGAGACCGGAGTATCATTAACAAGACCCTTATGTAGAATTAAAGAACCCCTCCCGTCATGCGCAACAGCAGCAGGAAGAGCGGGAAGTGGGTGACCACAACTCAAAGTAGTTATGGTACCCGGTTCGAATAAAGTACTGCATTGGGGGCATTTGTTTGCTCTCTCAAAGTCAAAAGCAGAACTAGTGACAGCGTCAAAGTTTTTACTATCAACAACATGATTACAGGCTCCTCAGTTTCCTGTTGTACAGCATTAGCCTGCTGATATCTCTTTTTTTTGTGTTGAGATCTACCCCGACTATTATTACCTCTGAAGTTATCAGAGTTATTATTATCTCTGCAGTTATTATTGTCTCTATTGTAATTGTTATACTGGTTCGAATTCCAGTTTCCACGATTACTATCATGTTCACATTGATGCGAACATCTATTTGTTTGGTTCTGAGGTCTTCGGCAGGAATAACCTCTATTACCATATCCTCTTTTGAAATGCTTATAATTATTAGGGTGATAGTAACGACCACTATCAGGTTGTCTCCAATTCTTCGAAGAAGAATCACCATGAAATTGGTTTCTTATTTTGACAGAAATTACCGCTGCCCTTTCTATCAAAATTTTGTTGGGATCTACGAGCAAAGTTTTGACCATACGGAGCTGCCGAAGCAACTGGTAAACCTTCTTTCACCTTAGAGTTACCCATGGTGATGTGTGGGTGCGCAGTTACGTATTGGCAACAGAAATCTTCCATTTCTTTTATTGTTTTAGGTTTACGTTCATGAAGGAAAGCAAGGAAAGACTCATTGACAGACGACATGACTTTGTCTCTAAGTATTAAGTCCATAAGTCCTTCATAAGTTTTTTCCGTCTTAGATAGTTTCAACCCATCGTGAGAAAGTAATGCGTATTCTTGCAATAAACTCGGAGAATTCAACTCCATTTTCAGGTAACATGTTTTTAAATTGTAGACGATAGCCGTCTTCGTTAAGCTGATATTTCTTTAACAAAGCGGCCCTGACAACCTCATAATTGCTCTTGTCAGGTTCATCCACCATATTTAATATACTTAGAGCTTTACCTGTCAGTATCCCTGATAACTGATAAACATATTTTGCTTTGTCTATGTTATGAGCTGTACATGCTTGTTCAAATCTGTCCAGATAGAACATTATGTCATCACTGGAAGGACTAAATGTTGGTAACTTAATCTTAAAAGTATCATTATTAGCCTTCCCAGAAGATGAACCCTTGTTTGAATCATTACCATTACTCATGCTCGTCAATTTCAATTTCTCCAACTCTAAAGCTAAGAGTTTTTCTTCATGTTCCATTTTTGCTTTCCTCTCATCAGACTCTCTTTGTAACTTCCTTTCTTCAGCTTGAGCCTGCATTTGAAGTCTTTCATTTTCAGCTTCTTTTTCAAGTCTTTTATTTTCAGCTTCTTTTTCAAGTCTTTTATTTTCAGCCTCTTTTTCAAGTCTTTTATTCTCAGCCTCTTTTTCAAGTCTTTTATTCTCAGCCTCTTTTTTGAAGTCTTTCAGCTTCTAGCTGTAGCTGGAGTTTTCTCTCCTCAGCTTCTGATTCCCTTTTTTGTTTTTCCATTTCCATTTGGAATCTCTTTTCATCCACCTGCATCTGCAGTTTCTTTTGTTCAGCTTCCATATGCAGTTTCTTTTGTTCAGCTTCCATTGCTTTATCATATCGAGCAGTTGCAAATTCTTCTAACTTATCACCAGTCTTCCCAAGCAATTTACCCTGCTCAATAAAGTGCTCAAATGTAGACATGTTGTCTAACATATGAGTCCAAAACCTGAAATAATTAACTAATTTATTTCAAACCTAAGTGTAACAAGTCTTAATTAAGCACTTGTATATTCACATCACCTTATATTATCCCAGTCTCTGTGGGAAACAAGTCTCCAATCAAAGAACTTGTATATGAAATATCAGCACTCAATTCTTGATCATAAGTGCACTTCTCATTCAATAGTGCACGACACTATTCATCATTCATTTATCATCAGTATAGTAGTAACAGTGCATTAGCATAGCCCATTAACTAATTACTATAACTGTAAACAATGACTATGTAAACACATGCAGAATGTAAACATTGAAAATGTAAACAATACAAACAATGTAAACAATAACAATGTAAACAATAACAAAGATCAGCAACAATACAAAAACTTTCGCAGAAATCAACTAAAAATAAAGCAGAAATTAATGAAATATCACAAAAAATGTGACGATATCTGCGATAGAATTAAACAAAATACATGACACCACAGTGTATAAACAAAAATGTTGTATGAAACTAAATTATAGACAAGAGTAGGCTAACAAATACAAACAAATCACAACAAAACTAAAGAATGTGAAATAATAACGAAAACAATATTAAAACATGTCATCACAGCTAACATAAATAGCAACAGAAGTCGCTTAGCAAATTCCAGTATCGGAAATTTGCAAACCCTACAGAAAACGCTCACAATAGACGACCTCTATGACGTGGCATAATCTAACGGAGACACCACCCAACCGAGAACCCGCTGAAATATAAACATATAAATATACAAATAACATATAGACATATAATATATAGAATGAGATGATACACAGAAGACTCAGCAGAAGTATAAGGGCACAGTTTACATACAAACAGGCCACTTAACTTAAAGGCTTCCAATCGTAGAACAGCAGAAAAACAGATGTCAATCAACGTCCTAAAGAGCGAAGCTCCAACGATGATGGCACATCTGAACTGCTTCCACTGCTAACACGATGGTACAAGAGCTTCTGAAATACTGTGTGTTGAGTTGTTTCGGCACTTGACCTTCTAATCCAAAAGTAAGTTGATGGAAATCGGTACTTGGCCTTCTTCAGAAAACAACCCGTTTCAACCGGCACTTGACCTTCTCAAAAAACGACAGCACTGGAACCTTGACAGCAGCAACTTGCTTGACTTGCGTAAAAGATAACAGCAGTCCGAGTTATCCGGCAACATGTAACAACGCCGGGTACTGTCAAATTCTTGTTTCCGTCAAAAGTTGAAATTTTGACTTTTACCGGGCAACGCCGAGTACTTTGAAAATTTTGAAGATGTTGACTGTATTGAAGAATGTTAATTTCTTGAAGGATGCTGATGAATTCTTGTTGAAAATGAAGTGGGTAAGGGACCCCGTGTTTGCTAGTACCAGAATCAAACCAGCTTATGGCCACCAAATGATGCGTGATGCCATATGATGATGGATGGCATCCGCATGTCTGGTTTTGTGTAGTGTGTAGATGTGTTCAGTCAAAACAATGTTCATGCAACAATAACAGGGCAATCCACATAGGACGTCAGTAAACTCACGACGTATAAAGTCAATGAGTCTTGAAACAGCCGTTGACGTTTTTCTTCATTATTTATTGTGGACGCCACAGTGACAAAATGGTTACGCAAATGTGTAGGCACATCAAACAGTCATTATCACAGCAACATTCAATACAGCAATAGACGGTAGACAGCATTACAATGATGAGTCAGATGCATGTTATATTTCATAGTGCTGTAAATGTAGTCAGGTGGAAAACTCCATCCTTTTCTATAACAGCCAGGAGATAACCGGATGTATGAGATCAGTTCACTCTCCTTAGTTTGACTTCAGCAAGACAGACACGTCTGCCGAAGTATAAATAATGTCCTCAAGAATATCCTCTAGATAATAAAGGTTTTCTAAACCTAGTTCATTTAACAAAGTAGCAAGTAATGGTCCTTGGTACATGCATCAACCGATGCAGTACAATGCAGCGACATGTGAGCTGGGAAAGAACATCTCGTGACGACGACTTTCGGAGACAGGCTATGAATCGAAATCGCTCACGACCCAAAATCGATTCATTCTGTTATCTCCCCCTGAAGCTCGGGCTTTCCTGTCCTGTGTTGTCCTTTCAAGCTCTTTCCATGTCTTCTTTCACATCTGTGTCTAATTCCCTTCTCCATTTTTTGTGTGCTCCTCCTCTATTTCTCTTACCCTAGCAATTCCAGAAAAAAGGACTGACTTGTAATGTTAGCTGCTGGTTTCATCAATGTTTTTCCTATACAATACAATGTTTTTTTTCCTCACCTCTGGTTCCACTGGTATTTGGTTCATGTCGTCAGTTCTACATCAGTCTTACCATTTGAGTACTTCTATTCTGCACAAGCACCCATTTATGAAAGTGTATAACTTTTTGGTTGTTGTTCTTGTTGTCTTTATACACATTATTATTCATGCCAAGTCCTGTGCTATCTGCTCAAGATCTTTCCATATCTTTACCCCTTTCACTTCTGTATCCAGTTCTCTTCTCCACACGATTTTCTATCTCCCTCTAGCTCTCATATTCTAGGGATTCCAGAACAAGTACCGTCTTGTAAGGCTATCAACAAGATTCAGTGTGTGTCCTCTCTGTCTTCTGCTTTATTCTCATCTTCAGTTCCATTGGTACCTGTTTGGTTCTTACCATCAGTTCCACATTGGTAACCTTGTCATAGCAGTTGAATACATTTATTCTACGCACGCAATCCTTTATGAAAGTCTTAACTTCTTGGTTTATTGTTTGCATTGTTCTCCATGTTTGAGAGCCATATAGTAGGACTTGACTACCTTGTCATTTGAGTTGATGGTTTTTAAAAAATATCATATACAGGTGGAGAACTATTTTATCTTATATGCTTGTTAACTGTTTATTGTGTCTGTTTTTTTGTGTGCATGTCACATACAGGTAGAGAACTACTTTATCTGACAAGCTTGCTAACTGTTTTAATATGAAACAAATATAAAGGTATGTTATCAGGCACTCGCAGGAAATAAAGAAGTAGAACACCAGACAACAGAAAAACAACAGACATGAGTGGCTTACCCAGGATTTGAACACTGGACCTTCTGTGCGACAACCCCGCCTAGCCATGCAAGCGAATCACACTATCCGCCCTGCCATCTACGCATCATCAAAAAATGATGTTTCAATGGCAGGTCAACAGTGCGAACCACAATACATGACACCAGAAGTCCGCCATGGGCAGTTCAGCCTATTAATGACGCAATCACTTCTGTTGTATTTCTATCAAGCAGTATAGGCCGAATCCAACAATACAAGGACCTTAATACTGTGTCCAGTAAATGATAGTAGACTAGAACAGTGAGAACAGGATAGTGGGTAGGTTTGGTATTGTATAAACATTTATTACACATAAAGGAGCGAACCCGAGGCCTGTAAACAGTAAATTATTCTACTTCTTTATTTCCTGCGAGTGCCTGATAACATACCTTTATATTTGTTTAATATTAATTTACTGTTTACAGGCCTCGGGTTTCCCTCCTTTATGTGTAATAAATGTTTATACAATACCAAACCTACCCACTATCCTGTTCTCACTGTTCTAGTCTACTATCATTTACTGGACACAGTATTAAGGTCCTTGTCTTGTTGGATTCGGCCTATACTGCTTGATAGAAATACAACAGAAGTGATTGCATTATTAATAGGCTGAACTGCCCATGGCGGACTTCTGGTGTCGTGTATTGTGGTTCGCACTGTTGACCTGCCATTGAAACATCATTTTTTGATGATGCGTAGATGGCAGGGCGGATAGTGTGATTCGCTTGCATGGCTAGGCGGGGTTGTCGCACGGAAGGTCCAGTGTTCAAATCCTGGATAAGCCACTCATGTCTGTTGTTTTTCTGTTGTCTGGTGTTCTACTTCTTTATTTCTTGCGAGTGCCTGATAACATACCTTTATATTTGTTTCATATTAATTTACTATTTACAGGCCTCGGGTTTCCCTCCTTTATGTGTAATAATTGCTAACTGTTTATTGTGTCTGTTTTTGTGTGTCATATACAGGTAGAGAACTACTTTATCTGACAAGCTTGTTAACTGTTTATTGTGTCTGTTTTTTTTTTTTTGCATGTCACATACAGGTAGAGAACTACTTTATCTGACAAGCTTCTTCTTCTTCTTTGATCTTTAGCCGCCGACCGTCAAAGCAGTCAGTGGCCATCACGCCTGGTGGCGTCTTGTAGGGCAACAACAAATTGATTCCACTTTGCTCGGTCGGTGGCCATCCTTCGTACAGTGCCCCAACTCTGGTTCATTCTTTGCATCTCAGCCTCCACAGTCCTCCGCCAAGTTGTTTTTGGTCGGCCTCTCTTTCGTTTTCCTTCAGGGGTCCATAGCATAGCTGTTCTTGTGATGGCATCGGGGTCTCTTCTGAGGACATGCCAACCCAGCTGTGACATGAAAATCGAGCACCTTGATCGGTCCACTTTACTCTCACCGGCACCCCTCACTCTTTTTCAATCTAATCGCTCAACGTGGTTTCCCACCCGCTTCTCTAATTAGCATGCACGGGTTATTGCGCAAAAAGCCATGCCTTTCGCCATCTGTCTGATTCCTAGTTAAGCCACGCCTACCTGTCTTTGTTTCTAGCGCTATTAATACAGCTATTCATATCTCTAACTGTCTTTCCTTCAAAAGGGGAAGGGCAAAAGGGGTCTGCCTGCTGTCAGATTACGTCATCACATCAGCGCCTTGTCCCTGAAACATGGGGGGGCAAGGCAACGGGTTTTGTAGCTCCCTAAGAGAGAACGGGTCGGTAATTGCAGAATCAAGGGGGAATTAAGCGAATGCAGAAAGGAGCGATAACCACTTTTACCGACTGCATTCCTTTGTTCGTGTTCCAAGGGATGCAATTTGCTCACCGAGAGAAGGGACCTAAAAGGCGCCCGCGCGCTAGCGAAATGAATATGCAGTCGGCAAAAGTGTGAAAATAAGCTTTCATTCAGGAATCGACCGCAGATTTGCCCAAAATACGGGCAGAGGCACGAAATCTCGCACTAGCTAATGATTTTTTACCCATTTCATATATATATCCCATCTCTTAAAATTCAGTTATCAGTAGCGCCAGAGATTTTGAAGAAAGTACCTAGCTCGCATTATAAGAGCCATACTACAATTTGGATCACTTATATACATGGAGATAAATTCATTTTTCTCTCTGCTGCGGTAATATATATATTAGAATTTTGAGTGATTTAATTGTTAAAGTGTTTCCATTATATTTCACTGGGTTCTTTTCTGTGTTAATTAAATAACGTCTAGCAAATTTTACCAGCTGTAAACGTAAAATTAATTACTCGCTATTTCCCAAGTAAGAGATGCTTTAAATTAATTAATAGACGCTAGGCGGTGGATAATTAAGAGAACGCAATTTATTTCTATTTCATCATGTGTAAATTTTTAGTGACTAGTGTTCATATCTCGTGTTAAAAAAGCGATGAGATTAGCTAGACACTTGTGGGTTTTAAATTAAATTAAATAACGGAGTGCTTAACAGGTCATACCTAAACATGTGTTAGATTAGGATATTGATAATATTGTTAAAACGTTTGTAATTTCTTCCAATATAATCCAGGCTGATCATAACCTTGCGATTCAGCAATTTTACGGTCTGATGTTCCTATCAGCATCCAGAAATTATTGTTGTAACCATCTTCATGTTGTGACCCCTGTGCAGTCCACCTTCTCCGTTTATGACGAGAGGTCAAATCAAGAAAAACACAATAATTATAAATTTTAACTGGAACGGAACATTCCCAGAATACAACTTTTTTTTTTCATATATATTTATCTATTACCAGTCTGCTGTGGCAGAAATTAGGTACTCTTTTATCTGACCCATGACAGGAGTTTTTTCCATCGGATATATTCACGAGAACTCACTGTTCATACTCGGCCATCACCTCAACGAACAGCCGATTATTATCATTTAACATTTTTTTCCCCATCACGTCACAGCCACCTGAGGCTAGACCGCACTGGAACAATATATTAACATATTACTTCCCAGGACAGTGCCACCACATAGATAAACTTATCCCAAACCAATACCTGCAGTAAAAAGAGGAATATCCAGGATAAAACTAACGCATCAATTTCAGCGACTCCCAAAAAATAGCAGTCAGCAAACCGGATAGTCTGGGGCTGCAATTGACAACGAATATGACTGAATAGTCTTAATACCTGTTAGTGGTTAATTCCATGGAATGTATGCAGCGTCAACATCTGGGTAAGCAAATCTGAAAGTGGGCCACTGTATGAGTGTAGTGAGTGAACGGAAAGAAAGAAACTTATTTTTTTTTTTGTTACCAATAACATACCAATCTTCTTTTATTTATCTCTCACTAATCTGACTGTTCATGGGATAGGTTAAATTAAGGACTTATTAGTCTTTACCCGTCCTGACTATTTCTCCCCCTCCCCCCCCCCCCCACCCCCACTGCTAATCTTTACCCGTTCTGACTATCTCTCCCCCCCCCACCCCCACTGCTAATTATTTTGATCTTTTGTGTAAATTACCTCTGTTGGGATCTTCCTAGTTTCCCTATACAAGAGGGAGTGCCTATTAGATTATATTTTTCATTTCTTGTCTGTAAACTATAATTCATTGATGTAAATGCTTTTCTTGATGTTGTGATATTTTCTAGTGAGAATAAACATAATAAACCTTAAGCTATAGTGTTGGTCGAACCCCGGCCATTATATGTGATCCATAGTTTATCTGTTTTCACATCTGTACGTATTTCTGTCACAAAATTGTGTGTACGTGAGTGTAGTGTAATTTGAATCTGTACCAAGTGAGAAAGTACGTCTGAATTTAAGTAGAGTCGTAAAAGATAGGCTGGATTAGAGCAATTACTCAATCCAAGACTGTTCTTTCTCTTACACTATCAACCCCTTCGTGAAACAGAAACTATTTCTTACACCTTCTTCTCACATAGCTATCACTATCACCTCTGCTCATACGGGACCATAAATATCTCAGCCCTATCTTCTCAAAATTTACGACACCAGCTCCAGCGTCTGCCAGCTATGATGGTGTGCATGTCCTCTTGCTTGCTCAGAGTAAGCAGATCTTGGTTGGTGATGGTATTCGGCCAAAAGATTTGGTGAATTTTTCTTTGGCATGTTGTGTGAAAAGATGACAATTTCGACATTTCCTTCTCTGTAACTCTCCAGCATTCCGCACCATAGAGAAGCACAGAAAGCACATCTCTGATATAATCTTAATTTTGTCTTTGTGCTGTACTGAGAGGACTTCCAGATGTTGTTTAGACTAAAAAAGGCTGTTCTTGCTTTGTTCATTCTGTTGTTGATGTCTTTGCTTGCTCCGTCGTCTGGTGTTACTATGCATCCTAGGTATGTGAAGGTGTCTGTCTGTTCCAGTTGCTGATTCCTTACTGATATGGGCTTAGGGTTGCTCACATTGAGCGTCATGACCTCTGACTTCTTTAGATTGATGTCCAAGCCCACCTGCTGGCTATACTTATTAAGTCTATCAGTTTTTCCCTGGATGTGTTGATGTGAATGTGCTAGTAGTGCAATGTCATCTGCATATTCCAGTTCTTCTAATGTAGAAAATGTAGTCCATCTTATTCCTCTTGGACTGCCCTCTGTTGTCTGGTGCATCACCCAGTCTATGACTGTTAAAAATAGAGTGGTTGATAAGGGGCATCCCTGTCGTACTCCTGTCTTCACCTCAAAGGTTAGGTTGCTCTGCCCAACGCTACACGTAAAGTTGGCATAGAGGATTTTTATGATTGACACTATTCAGCTTGGAATTCCATATTCTAATAGTTCTGCTGCTAGCTCAGGGTCTGTCTTAAATAGCTCTGCATTTAAGTTATCATGGCCAGGAGCTTTTCCATTCTTTAACCCTTTGATTGCTGTGATGATTTCTTCTTTTCATGGAATGTCTGTATTAACATCTAGATCGTTTTCAGCCTCAGGAACATTTAATTGTGTCTCTGGTGGTTCCATGTTCAGAGTTTCTCTGAAATGCTCTACCCATCTTGTTTCCTGTCCCTCTGCTTTTGGGATGCAGCCTGTTTCCAGGACCACCACTTGGAGGTGGAGTAGGGTCCTAGTCAGCTCTGGTTTGCTGACCCTGACGTAAGCAGTCAAGTTATGGGTCGCTGATTGCATTCTCTATTGCTGCGTCTTTGGGTCCCTACTACTTTATCTGACAAGCTTGTTAACTGTTTATTGTGTCTGTTTTTTTTTTGCATGTCACGTACAGGTAGAGAACTACTTTATCTGACAAGCTTGCTAACTGTTTATTGTGTCTTTTGTTGTGCGTCATATACAGGTAGAGAACTACTTTATCTGAAAAGCTTGTTAACTGTTTATTGCATCTTATTTTGTGTCATACACAGGTAGAGAACTACTTTATTTTGAATGCTTGTTAACTGTTTATTGTCTTTTTTTTGTATCATACACAGGTAGAGAACTACTTTATTGCTGCAGGAATGAATTCCACTGGGGTAGTTGGAGCTGGTGGAGTAGGAAAGTACCTCGCCGAATGGATTGTGGAAGGAGATACAAGTCTGAACCTGTGGGCTTATGACGTTAGGAGATTTGTACGTCTGCATAACAACAAAAAGTTTCTCCGAGATCGTATGACTGAAGCATTTGGTAGACTTGCTTTTACTTTCATTATTGCTTTTTTTTCCACTTTCTTCTTTCTTATTTTATTGTAATATTTTTGTCTGCTGTTCTTCTTAACTTGATTTATAGTTTTTCTCTTTACTGTAACTTTTACATTCTTGTAGTCTTTCTGTTCACTTTTCTTCCTCAAACTTTCTTGTAGTCTTTCTGTCTACTTTTCTTCCTCAATCTTTCTTGTAGTCTTTCTGATCCTGATTACTCTTCTTCCTCAAACTTTCTTCCTCAATCTTTCTTGTAGTCTTTCTGTTCACTTTTCTTCCTCAAACTTTCTTGTAATCTTTCTGATCCTGATCACTTTTCTTCCTCAAACTTTCTTGTAGTCTTTCTGATCCTGATCACTTTTCTTCCTCAAACTTTCTTGTAGTCTTTCTGTTCACTTTTCTTCCTCAATCTTTCTTGTAGTCTTTCTGTTCACTTTTCTTCCTCAAACTTTCTTGTAATCTTTCTGATCCTGATCACTTTTCTTCCTCAAACTTTCTTGTAGTCTTTCTGTTCACTTTTCTTCCTCAAACTTTCTTGTAATCTTTCTGATCCTGATCACTTTTCTTCCTCAAACTTTCTTGTAGTCTTTCTGTTCACTTTTCTTCCTCAATCTTTCTTGTAGTCTTTCTGTTCACTTTTCTTCCTCAAACTTTCTTGTAGTCTTTCTGATCCTGATCACTTTTCTTCCTCAAACTTTCTTGTAGTCTTTCTGTTCACTTTTCTTCCTCAATCTTTCTTGTAGTCATTCTGTTCACTTTTTTTCCTCAAACTTTCTTGTAGTTTTTTTGTCTACTTTTCTTCCTCAATCTTTCAAGTAGTCTTTCTGTCTACTTTTCTTCCTGAAACTTTCTTGTAGTCTTTCTGATCCTGATCACTTTTCTTCCTCAAACTTTCTTGTAGTCTTCCTGATCCTGATCACTTTTCTTCCTCAAACTTTTTTGTAGTCTTTTTGTCCACTTTTTTCCTCAAACTTTATGTAGTCTTTCTGTCCACTTTTTTCCTCAAACTTTCTGTAGTCTTTGTGTCCACTTTTTTCCTCATACTTTCTGTAGTCTTTCTGTCCACTTTTCTTCCTCAAACTTTCTGTAGTCTTTCTGTTCACTTTTCTTCCTCAAACTTTCTTGTAGTCTTTCTGTCCACTTTTTTCCTCAAACTTTATGTAGTCTTTCTGTCCACTTTTTTCCTCAAACTTTCTGTAGTCTTTCTGTCCACTTTTTTCCTCAAACTTTCTGTAGTCTTTCTGTTCACTTTTCTTCCTCAAACCTTCTTGTAGTCTTTCTGTCCACTTTTTTCCTCAAACTTTATGTAGTCTTTCTGTCCACTTTTTTCCTCAAACTTTATGTAGTCTTTCTGTCCACTTTTTTCCTCAAACTTTCCGTAGTCTTTCTGTCCATTTTTTCCCTCAAACTTTCTGTAGTCTTTCTGTCCACTTTTTTCCTCAAACTTTCCGTAGTCTTTCTGTCCACTTTTTTCCTCAAACTTTCTGTAGTCTTTCTGATCACTTTCTTCCTCCTACTTTCTTATAGTCTTTCTGTCCACTGTGTTGAGAGCTGTGTACGATCATTCCCTGATACATAGTTCCTTCAATTATCGTGCGAAGCACTCAACATTTAACTCTCCCTACCACTTCTGACACCAGAAATCTGTGTTGTGAAACCATCTAGTCTGTGTTATCTGACTTATTCAAGATGGAGTGACGTACGGATTCACACAACATGACTGAGTGGATAAACCAAGTCAGAATGATCTTCATATTTTAATAAACAGCTTAATGCCAACAATAAATGTTCACACAATGTTTCGAGTTTTAGCCTCTGACATCACAGTTCTGGTAGCTTCTTTTATGACCCCTATCCTGGGTACTGTACATAATTCTACTGTTGGGCTGAAATTTAACAAACGTTGCTTCAGCGCAATCTGCGTTATGAATTATTACCTTTTTTGGTACCTGATAGGCTACCTTGCCTCAAGGCTACCTGTTAAGTTCTTTTTACGCTAGTAACACTACCGTACCTCAAAATGCCATATTCTTGTACTGTACGAATTTTGAACACATAAACGGACATGTTAACCTTCCATGGCTCGACCAACATCTCTATCTGATGTCACACCTTCCACTCTGACATCATCTTTTGCAATGCACCTAACTTCTTTTATAAAGCCAGCGCAATGATAATTAAAAGAACCCTGTATCGGGGAAACCCGAATTCTTCAATGATTGTGTGCAGCTTTCAACACACTGTACCTCTTTCTTTCTTATAGTCTTTCTGTGCACAGTTCCTCTTACTTTCATGTAGTCTTTCTGTGCACTGTCCCTCTTACTTTCTTATAGTCTTTCGGTGCACTGTCCCTTTTACTTTCTTATAGTCTTTCTGTGCACTGTCCCTCTTACTTTCTTATAGTCTTTTGGTGCACTGTCCCTTTTACTTTCTTATAGTCTTTCTGTGCACTGTCCCTCTTTCTTTCTTATAGTCTTTCTGTGCACTGTCCCTCTTTCTTTCTTATTGTCTTTCTGTGCACTGTCCCTCTTACTTTCTTATTGTCTTTCTGTGCACTGTCCCTCTTACTTTCTTATAGTCTTTCTGTGCACTGTCCCTCTTACTTTCTTATAGTGTTTCGGTGCACTGTCCCTTTTACTTTCTTATAGTCTTTTGGTGCACTGTCCCTCTTTCTTTCTTATTGTCTTTCTGTGCACTGTCCCTCTTACTTTCTTATAGTCTTTCTGTGCACTGTCCCTCTTACTTTCTTATAGTCTTTCGGTGCACTGTCCCTTTTACTTTCTTATAGTCTTTCTGTGCACTGTCCCTCTTTCTTTCTTATAGTCTTTCTGTGCACTGTCCCTCTTTCTTTCTTATTGTCTTTCTGTGCACTGTCCCTCTTACTTTCTTATAGTGTTTTGGTGCACTGTCCCTCTTACTTTCTTATAGTGTTTCGGTGCACTGTCCCTTTTACTTTCTTATAGTCTTTTGGTGCACTGTCCCTCTTACTTTCTTATAGTCTTTCTGTGCACTGTCCCTCTTTCTTTCTTATAGTCTTTCTGTGCACTGTCCCTCTTTCTTTCTTATTGTCTTTCTGTGCACTGTCCCTCTTACTTTCTTATAGTCTTTCTGTGCACTGTCCCTCTTACTTTCTTATAGTGTTTCAGTGCACTGTCCCTTTTACTTTCTTATAGTCTTTCTGTGCACTGTCCCTCTTACTTTCATATAGTCTTTCTGTCCACTTATCTTTCCCTTACTTTCTTGTAGTCTTTATGCCCACTATTCCTTTTTTCTGATATTGTTTTAATATTTATCCATGTTTTTTTAGTTACTTATATTGTTCTCTTTCTACCAACTTTCCCTTACTTTCTTGTATTCTTTATGCCCACTATTCCTTTTTTCTGATATTGGTTTAATATTTATCCATGTTTTTTTTATATTGTTCTCTTTCTACCAACTTTCCCTTACTTTCTTCTTTTATATTGTTTCCACAAACTGTGCCTCAAGTCTTAATGTATTCTCCGAATCCTCTTTTCTTTTTTGATGGAACTTAAAAAAAATAAAAATTGAATGTTAGAATAATTTCCAAAAGAGTGATTTGTTTTTAGGGGCACTGAATTTTTAGTCAGAATTGAAATTATATGAACATTGAGATTAGGCAGTTTTATGATAATTTAGAAAACCCTGAATCTAAATTTGCCAAAATCTATTTTCAAAACAGATTCTAATATGTATATTTTGGCTTTGAAAATGGTATTTTGTTACGAAATTGCCCGTTTTCTAGGAATAAAAGTATAAATTTCTCAGAACTTTTATGTTACTAATTTTTTTTAAACCTGCTTATTTATTCCTTAACCAATATGAGACTTGGGCACAGACATTTTCCTTTACATTTTCAATTGTATTTTCCTACTTTTTTTTTCTTCTCACATCACTTTTTTTAATATCATTTCTTGAAAATAATGTTGTTATTTCAGTTGTAGAGAAATTCTGTTTAGTTATTGATTATTGAAGTTGTAGTGAAATTCTGTTTAATTATTGATTATTTAAGTTGAGAAACTTTTTTCACTTTTTGTTTATGTTTTGAGAAATTGATTTTTTATAAATATTTAAGTTGTTGAGACACACTTTTTTACTTTTTGTAAGTTTTCAGACATTCAGTTTTATAATTGTTTAAGTGGTTGAAAAATTCATTTTTTTTATAATTACACTGACAGACAACATTTTTCTTTCTTATATAAGAATAAGTGTTCTTAGGTCAGTTTCTTGCGCTGATTTCAAATTTGAAATCCGTTTATCTCTATCACATCGGGTTCTTAAGATATTTGTGAATAAATATATTTTTGGGAAACCGTTATTTGCTCCGTTTCATTTTTACTATATAACTTATTAGAAATTAATAAAATTCAAAATAATTCTACTTTTTATACTGCTAAAAGATGCATGACATATGTTACACTATTTTTCAAATAGTTACTGTATTTTGAAATAATTCTGATCGAAATATGGCTTCTAGAAGTTGTAGAAATTCGGCTGATCTGTTCTGTTACGTGTGCGGATATTTTACCGATCGTTTTCACCAGAAAAACTTTACACCATTACTAAAGAAAGCATATGAACTTTATTTCGATTCGAAAGTTGATGATGCAAATAAATCTTGGAAGCCAAATGCAGTTTGTTCGACTTGTGCAAATACATTGGCAGGTTGGTTACGAAAATCGCCGAAGCATAAGTCGATGCCTTTTGGAGTGCCAGTAATATGGCGTGAACCGACAAATCACGCTACTGATTGTTACTTCTGCTTAACAAATATCCATGGTTTCACTTTTAAAACTAGAAAGTCTGTGGTTTATCCAAATATTGAATCGGTTTTGAAACCAGTGCCTCATGATCCAATCACGTATCCGATCCCAGTTCCACCAGAACAATATCCATTGGACGTGAATGAACCATCAGAAAGTGATAGTTTACCTGCTTTAGAAACTAATTCTGACTCGGATTATATACCCGTGAATGATGGTGTTCACTTAATTAACCATTCAGAACTTTCAGATCTAATACGTGATCTCGCACATGTCCCTCAAAATCCATTTGCTCGATTCGCATCTTGGCGAAGTCAGCGATGAACATGGAGAACGATTCCATCAAGATATCACCGTAATGGAGTCATGTTATCAAGGATGGTGGAGTGTGACCATGTTTGCCGATTATTGTTGGATGCTTCATCGCGATGTACCACATGCCATTCACCGACGAAAGTCGACTGCAAAGAAATTCAAGCCTACATAACTGTTATACTTCTTGTACGAATGATGTTGTAATACTGTATGCGTTGTTAAAAAAACTTCAATTGCGTATTTCTAGAGATCCCGATCTGATAGAGAAAAACGGTTTGCAGATTTAAAAACAGCGCATTAAAATTGATCAGAAAAACATAGAAATGTTAGAGAAAGAAAAAAAAAATTTTTTTTGTTAGCCAGTGTTATTTAAGTTGTTGAGAAATTCATTTTTTTATAATTATTTAAATTGTTGAGAAACTCTTTTTTTTTACTTTTTGTTGCAGTTTTGAGAAATTCATTTTTATAATTGTTTAAGTTGTTGAGAAATTCAGTTGCATTATTGTTTCCTAAAGTTCTTAACATAAACTTTTTCTTAATATTTATTAAAATTCTAAATTATTATTTTTTGTTCCGTAGTTTCTGTAAATTGTGGAATAATTTTGTTTTCTGATTAAGTTTTTAAAGATAACTGCTACTCATTGCTTATTAATTTCTTGAGAAAATTCTTTTCTTTTCTTTCCATTTATTTTGTTTTCTTTTGTTTGTTGGTTAAGTTGTTAGCTATTCATTTTCATTGTATTGTTTTTGTAAATTCCTAATTGACGTGTTTTCTTAATTGCTGTATAAGTTGCTGAATAATTCAGTTTAAAAAAATTGTTTGTTTAACTTAACTCTTTCAGTCCCAAGCAAAAAAGTGGGTTTGGCCCAAACAAAAATGGCCATACCAGTATGTTTTTATTGTTTTTGTTTGGAAATAATTTTTTTTAAATGTTCATATTCATAAATAACAAAAGTCCATAATGGATGGCTATACTTTAAGAAAATAGCGTTTTTGAGTTGTCAAAATTAGAAAACAGCCCTAGAAAGGATCAAGAGATACGAAAGCCAGTATACTGTTGATTGGGCCAAATGGGTCTAGCGGGAAGTACAGTATACTGGCTCTTGGGAGTTAAATCATAGTTAGAAGCTTATGTAGAGTAAACAAACAAGTCAAGCAAGTCAGAACAAGTCATTCATGTGTTCATCCTTCTCTGTGTAGCCAATCATTACCTGCTGAAATATCCAAGAGAAGAATACAAGACTGGTAGGAAACTCCGCTGCTCTCCCTTACACACTCGACTAGAAGTTGCTGGCGCTGTGTTTGGTGAAACAATGGCGTATGAAAGGGCTATGTATTTCAAAACTGAAGGTTAGATTCTTGACATGTCTTTCTTTCTTTCTTTTTAATTTTATTTATTAATTCAATTCATTATTTATTGTTTTTTAAAAAATATGGTTGACAGAATAACAAAAACAACACCAAGAAGTTACAGACTTGCATAAATTGGGGCTTGCATAAAATAAAAAGATCAAAATTGACAAGATCACCAATGTGGAACTAATGACAAAAACCAGACTGGTGCCAGTGCAACAAGAGGTGAGAAGAAGAAGTTGGCGTTTGATAAGACATACATTGAGAAATCATGTTGATAGCATTACAAGGCAGTTCTTGATCTGACATCCTCAAGGTAAGAGAGGTTTTATCCATTCTGCCAACTGAGGCAGTTGTGAAAATATTAATTTTGTTGTATATAAATTACTGTCCTGGAGCTCTCACAACAAGCAGAAAAGAGAAAAGAACACACCAAAAGGAACACCAGGAAAAAAAGCAGCTGAGGGCTGTCACTTCAGGGGTGCATTCCCATAGTCAGTTATGACTGAAGGAGGCTATTACTCCTGTCTGAATTCTGTAGCCCAATGCAGTTGTTCCACAGCCAGCATGATACCCTTTTTACAGTTTCACCAAGTCAGTTATGTGCCTTTGTTCTTGACTGTCCATTCAGCTCCAATTGTTCTGTTGCTGGATTCTTCCCATGACTTCTCAGCCTCCTCTACCTCTCTTGCCTTCTATTTTTCCTACTGCTGTAAACATTTTTACTAGTGCTTCTCATCTCATTAATGAGGGTTGACTGCCTTTACCTTATGTTTTTGCTTAAAAGTGTTCGTTAGCTCATCTCAGGCAATATCCAGGGTCACGTTGCATAGACAGACATGTGGGGTGCTATTCCTGTTTTTTTTTTTGGCGCTAAACAGAGGTTAAGCCCCGCCTTGCTCACGTTTCATTGCAAAATGGCGCTGATTGCGGTTCCTGCAACTTCCGAGTTAGTGAGTATGGAAGGAGATGAGGTGGAGGCATGGTAGGAATGTGACAAGGCTCGTAAAAAAAAAGTTGCTGTGTGTGGTTACCGATGTGATGATGGGTTGTTGTTTTTTTTCACCGTTAATAGTAAAAAGGAAGTTTAAATAATATGCTGTGTTAAAAGTACTGCAAGACTTCTTGGTGAGAATATACACAATGATATTTAATATATGGGTTTGTGAATTTGTTATTATGGAAGACGAGATGTATAGTTGTATCTTATGGAGTAGGAAAAAATAACTAACAGCACACATATATGATGCAGTGCTGCAAAACAGCGTGGCGAGTAAAAGCAATTTAAAAAAAACTATTGTATCAGATTTCTCATATTGTCCATTCATAAGTTTCTGGGCTCAGCCCGTACACTTTTTTGTTCATCTTCATAGTTACCCTACCAATCCTTCGCTCCACCGTAACACTTCCGTGCACTGGCACAACACTGATGGCATACAGTAGTCCCATTCACCAGACACCCACTTCCTACAGTACGCTGTATTTTGAAGGCAGAGCTTAAAATCCCATGCTCGTTAAGAGCAGGATGCTTATGCAACATGACCAAGGTGTTACCAGGCTGCTATCCATGAAATTCTGAAGATTCTTCAGAGAAACCCAGTCTCTGTCATCTGCAGAATGTTTTAATTTCTTTGCTAAGTGGACTCCACCCCTTGTAGTAAAATTAGTTTGATGCAGTGCTTGAGAAATCTTGATATCTATTGACATGAACTTTTTGCATTGGGCTTATTTCTTCATTTTGTGGAGTGGTGTACTTTCATCCAAACACCCAAAAACCAAAATATTCTGAAAATTGAGACTTTTTGAGGCTACTTTGAGCTACTTTTTAAATCACAATTTGGCCAATTTCTGACTATTTTGTGTGACTTTGAACATTTAAACACAGTTTGGGTGACTTGGTCAAATTTGGGCTACTTTTTGGCGATTTGGGTTATTTTTTAAACACGGTTTGGGCGACATCTGAAAAGTGAAAACATCTGGTTTCCAAAAGAAAGTTGTACCCAAGGATTTCAGATAAGATGATACAGACTTGTATGAGCTTTGTGGATCCTATTATTAATGTCATTGCTGAATCTTCCATCTGATGTTATCAGTGTAGAAATGATTCTCTGCATCTCGCTAAATATCATTCACTGTCAATTCACTGTTCACATCTAATGAAGCGTGGAGTCACCACTACAGCTGGTCTCCTGGCAGGAAGCCTGCACTAAAACATTCATATGCTCGTACAGTGGTGGTTTCTGGAGCATCTTGTGTTACATGATGAGTTGCCAGCCCTGTGTTAGTTGCCTCTTTTGACATGCTTGTGGTCCTGTTCTTTCTGTGTCTCCTCAGCGATTCCCTGGGAACTACACGGGAGTAGCTGAGTGTAAAATTTTTATAATTCATTCCTTTTTCTTCTCTTTCTTCTTCCTAGCTCCAGGGATTTGAAT
Organism: Oreohelix idahoensis; assembly: GCA_024509875.1. Taxonomy (NCBI): domain Eukaryota; kingdom Metazoa; phylum Mollusca; class Gastropoda; order Stylommatophora; family Oreohelicidae; genus Oreohelix; species Oreohelix idahoensis. The sequence continues at coordinate 301,749 of JAMPIV010007316.1, read as the reverse complement.
TCTCACTCTTTTACCTATGCAGCAATTAGGGATGAATTTTTGGGCTTTCTTGCAACCTCAGAGGACTTCCTGAACTCTTCTTCTTCTTCTTTGATCATAAGCCGCCGACCGTCAAAGCAGTCAGTGGCCATTACGCCTGGTAGCGTCTTGTAGGGCAACAACAAATTGATTCCACTTTGCTCGGTCGGCGGCCATCCTTCGTACAGTGCCCCAACTCTGGTTCATTCTTTGCATCTCAGCCTCCACAGTCCTCCGCCAAGTTGTTTTTGGTCGGCCTCTCTTTCGTTTTCCTTCAGGGGTCCATAGCATAGCTGTTCTTGTGATGGCATCGGGGTCTCTTCTGAGGACATGGCCAACCAGCTCCAGCGTCTGCCAGCTATGATGGTGTGCATGTCCTCTTGCTTGCTCCGAGTAAGCAGATCTTGGCTGGTGATGGCATTCGGCCAAAAGATTCGGAGAATTTTTCTTAGGCATGTTGTGTGAAAAGAGGACAATTTCGACATTTCCCCCTCTGTAACTCTCCAGCTCTCTTCCTGAACTCAGCAGGCACAAATGGTGGAGGTCACACCAGATCCACTAATTGGTGGCTGATGCAGTGTCACGAGAAGGTTGGTCCTCTACCGTGATGGGAGGGTTAGTGCATTCCCTTTATGCCCCCGTGTAGGTCCTGGGGGGTCTGTGAGGTGACAAAGAAAGAATGGGACTACTGCTTACTCAGGCATGTCATAAACGGGTGACTAATATGCCATTAAACATGGGGGCTTGCAATCTCAACCTGTAAAACAAATTGCTACAGAAAGTACAGCGACAAGGGTTTGTGCTTGTGCATAGAATTTCTCAAGAAGCTATCTACAGTTGTAGCTCCATGCTCCCCAAGACATGAAGAATGATTGAAGATGATGATTCCCATCTGTCCTAAATGTTGTTGAACGTAATGAATTTTTTTTATTGTACCCAGATAGCGCTTTTGGGAAGGAAACTAGTGCATTGTGGTCATGGTCCAAGCCATGCTGGTATGAAGCCGTACAGGAGGAGTACTGGGCCTGTAAAGAAAGAGTTTGCCTCATGGACATGTCATCATTTTCCAAGATTGAAGTTAGAGTGAGTCGGTTTTACTGTAGTATTGACCTTCACAGTCCAACACAATTGGGGGGGGGGGGGGGGGGGGGGGGGGGGGGGGGGGGGGGGGGGGGGGTGTGTGTTTTTTGGAGTGGCTCAGATGTAGGCCATCCTCTCCTAATTCTAAAGAATTCCCATAGTCAGATATGACTGAAGGGGCTATTATTATTACTAATTCTAAAGGTACCGGGTTTGCTCCCAGCACAGGGAATATAATTGACGGACATTTTTTTCAGAACTGGTGGTTCCTACTGATGTCATCACCCTTGATCACTTGGGTAGTGAGAATGGATGCCTAGCCTTCTTGAATAAGGACAAAAAGTAGGAGGTGAGGTATTTGTGACCAGCTAAGCACCTCGTTGTTGCCCCATGTAGTTCCCAGCAGGCGTCTCTGAAGAGACACAGAAAGAATAGGACTACTGTAGCATCAGGCAGGCCGTACAAGGCGACTAGCGTCAGGTTGTGCATGCGGCTGGCAACCTCATCATGTAAAACAGATTGTCTAAGAAACCACCACCGCAAGAACATGTGAATGTTTGGTGCAGACTTCCTGCAAGAGGACCAGCTATACTGGTGACTCAATGCTCTGTAAGGAGCGCAATAAACATAATGAATTAAAGATACAAGCTAGGAACTAAAGACATAAAGTAAAGCATAACATATTGAAAAATCTAGTGCCTTCAAGGGAATAACATGAATGCTGGATTGTATACACGTAATATTTATACACTTTATTGTATTAACTACCTAGGCATTATTTTTGATCGCCGTCTGACTTGGAAAAAACAGGTTGACAGAAATCGAATGAGAGCAAGACAAAGAATGGCAATTATGAAAAAAACTTGCTGGAACAACTTGGGGTGCAGATGAGAAAGTGCTTAAGACGTTGTACACAGGGCGAGTGAGGCCAGTTCTTGAATATGGCATAGCAGCATGGGCAACAGCAGCTAAGACAAACTTCGATAAAATTAGCAGACTCCAAAATCAAGCAATGAGAATTATAACGGGAGGCATGAAGTCAACACCTATAAAAGAACTCGAAAAGATTACTTGCCTCCAGCCAATGACAGATAGAAGAGACTGCAGGGCTCAGCAACAGGCCGAAAAATTCAAAAGACTAGCAGACCACCCAATTTGCCATAGAATAAATGCTCTTAGAAGGCAAAGACTCAAACGAAGTAATTTTGTAGAATCAACCAAACCACAAATGAGAGCAGTATCCATAGATGAAATATCCACTGTTAAACCCATCTACACTGCACACAAGCTTCCAGTTTGGAAACAAAATCGTTTCCCTAAAATTATAGAAAACATTCCTGGAATTGAAAGAAAAAAGAGCCAAACTGCAACAGATAGAAAATCCATAGCGACAAAATACATAGAGAAACATTATCCACGCAACACCTGGACCCATGCATACACAGATGGATCAGCAAAAATGCAACAGAAAATGGAGGTGGGGGTGTCTTTCTGACCTTAAGCACTGGTGCAGAAAAAAGGCTGTCAGTGGCGACAGGACGATTCTCCAGCAACTTCAGAGCAGAGGCAGAGGCCTTGAAAACTGCAACAGAGGTTATATTGACAGAAGAAAGGGCAGAGAGACAAGTTGCTTTCTTTACTTATGCACAGTCAGTAATTGCAACGTTGAAAAGCCAAAATAATACAGACCTGGATGATCTCAGAGTAATGCTCCACAAACTTTGTCAACGATTCAAAAGTGTTGTGATCCAATGGATCCCATCTCATTGTAACATCGCCGGCAATGAAGAGGCTGACAGAATGGCAAAAGAAGGTTCACATCTACCTCAGCCTGATGCAAGCATAACTTTTGAGGAGGCAAAGAGTTTTATCAGAATCAGTTACAGAAACAAATGGAATGTAGAACATCCAGGGCACACACAGAATGATGCTTACTACCAGCTCCACAGAAGAGAACAAGTGGTAATCTTCAGACTCCGCACTGGCCACAACAGATTGAGATACCATCTATTCAACAAGCTAAAGATAGGAACTACCGATCAGTGTAACTGTGGCACTGTCACGAAATGGATTTAGGACTAGAGACTGTCTACATATAGTGACAAGACAATAGTAAGAAGAAAGACTGAAATGATAGATTCAGATAGAAATATAGTGCAAACTGTGAAAGTTGAGACCATTGGCTCCGAGGTTGAGAACCGAGGTTGATTCTTTCCTCGCCACTTCGGACGTTTAAATTGCTATGGCCTCGAACCACCTCTAACTACCCTATGGGGATAAGGTTCAATTAAGATTCACAAACACCAAGGTACAGACAACATATAGCTACTGTACTAAAGGAAATGACTGATGCCAGCTACAATTTATACAAGTTTATTATACACCTATACACAAACTCATATACATGTCAAAATACATGAAGTGCGAGGATGCACACCTGAAACAAAATCAAGCACAGTTAAAAATGCATCAACCCCAACCCTTCTCCCACAATTGCAACCTGTATGGAGAAAGAAGGTAAGGTTAACTGAAATGAACTATACTGCACTTGATGTCGCCTACACTCCAGACTAGCTGTTCTAAATTCTAACTCTAACTCTAAGTCCACTGATAGCTGGAACGACGGCGAAGTGACTACACAATCTCTGCACAGACTTCGGTTCTACACAGCCTATCCTGGAATCTCCTGAACACAACTAACTGCACCTCTAAACTTCAGCAGCTGTCCTCTGCTATGATTCACCAAAACTAACAGTTCTGCCTATCTGTGCTGACTTCAGTAGAGAGAATGTTTACCCTCTCTCTCTCTCCACTAACTCTGGAATTGATGACTGAGGTTTAACAGAACCCCACTGGATTCTGGACTGGAACTGTAGCTGACTTCTACCACTCTGGAATTACCTGCCCGAGTACCTATAACTGGGCCGTCGGCTTTATTATGGCCGTGAAGAAACGAACATAAAATTACCACAACGCTGGCAGCCTGCCAAATCTGCGTGTGTAACGAGCGTCAGAGCTCAGGATTTATCCACAAAAATCCTATTCGCTGGAAAATGTCTTCCCCTGGCTGGGAAAACATATTTTCTTCCTCTCCTTCCACTACTGGCAACTAACGTAAAACCCTTGCGGTTCTGCGAATGCCCCAACTTTGCCGTGGGAGAAATTTTGTGGTCTCAAAATTCCGCTCTCATTCCCACAAAGCCGGTACCTGCTGTTTTAGACAAAACAAAACAACAGCTAAACAAACCATAATAATACATTTCAAATAACAATTAACTTCCTTACTCTTCACCACGTAACTCCCCTCTCTACCTGAGCCTACAAAGTAAACATTGGCTAACCCAGATCGCTTGTTCTGCCTGACTAACTCCGAGCAACAACAATATTTTCACTGGCCCGTCTGGGCAGACGTACTGTGGCCTACTTCTTACGCTGACACTAATGCCGTAATGTTTAACACAACTAAAACTAGCCTTCTCTAGGAATTCCTAAAATCCCCGTCAATAATAGTAATCACATTCAAAATGTAATACAAAATAATTCCCTTTAAAATTACTTCTCCCATCTTCTGAATTCACAGAACAATAATGCACAATCAATAACATATAATCCTGTTTACGCTAGCATCTACCTGCCGTCAAAAGTTATACATAATGGTTATCAATTAAATCTCAGTAGTTACAACACGTGGTTACAATTTTATGACCACGTGCTTCTCTCCCCCCTCGTCCCTCTGAACATCGTATCAATAAAGATACCGTAACCACGCGCTCACGTGCTTCAATTAATACCTATTCACTCCCGTCCACAGATATATGCGTAACTATATAAATAGCGAGCATCAATACTCTCACTAAAATCACAAATGAAAATACACATTACACACGCTCCCGACTATTCTGTAAATACATATGATTCGCAGATGCGAGTTTCTCTCCCGACCGACTTTGCAATAATACAAAGCGGTGATATCTCAACTTTTAAACCATGCCGCTATTCTTTCAACAAGGAATTAAATGGACCTAGTTTCTCATGTCTATCACTCAGATCGAATTGATGGCTCTGGAGTTAAGAATTAAATTAAACTAAACTGCCCAAAGAAACTTAAATGATCGGCTAGGACTAGAAAAATTAAATAAAGTCCTCACGCAAAAATTCATGCTTACCAAATCTCGAATGTCCAACTGAAGGCAATCGACAATATGCTTCTGGCACCCGGCTTTGGCAATTTTTCATTAAAAGAGAAAGAAGCTATGAAATATAGGCCTTTTTATAATCAAGACCCCCACGCGCCGACTTCATGACGTCATATGCGCGGCGTGGTTCTAAAGCCAATGAGAGCTCTGCATTTCAACTGCAGTTACCTCTCAGCCAATCAGAACCTTAGATCGTTCTGATGTAACGTGCATGGGTTTTAGACAAAGAAACGAGATTAAGCCTAGCCCTATACTGCGGAAATGAAGCAAAAATGGCCGCAAATAATTTAACTCCCGAAAAATGCGTATATGGCCACGCACTATCTTTAAAAAAAAAGACACTGGTGCAAATCCTGATCTAGCCTCTATAATCTTCCTTCTAGAAAAATACTGTCCAATTCCCTACACCCCCATTCTAAACACATAGATCAAACTCCATCCTGATCTCATCTTGAAAAAAAACGTAAATAATAGAAGGAGAAGAAACATGGAGAAGGATTACCTGTAATCCCTCCTAAAATATAGTGAACAAATTGCAATGAGAAAAAGACATGGGCCAATTGAAAGACAGAATCTCAGTACTTTCGTCACATCACTCCCACCCTCAAAGATTGAGCAACGATCTCATTACTGAAATCTCTGTGTTTCACACTGGCCCTTATATAAGTCTACAGATCTGTCTGTCAGTCCTGAAGTCTCATGGTCACGACTGGTGATTTCCACCTGGCGACTGCAACACAAATGGTCGCTCTTCGCCTGTTCTCTCCCTCTGTCTTTGAGTCGCTCTGCAACTGGCAGGCGGCTGGGCCAGTCAACCATAACATACTTCCTTCCTGTGTGCACCTGGCCATGTTTACCTAATTTTCTCCTCCAGGGTTTCTTCCTGATAAGTGTCCTTGGCCTTGGTGGAGTACAGCTCCCGCACAACTCCCTGACCACTGTACAGGTAATTAGCGGGTTATGTGCTGTCCGATACAGGCTATTCGCTGGGTGTTTATGTTTGTATGGCCTGTACCTGGTTGACCTGAGATACCTGCGGCTGACTGTAATGTCCCTCGAGCGAGAATCACTGTTCCAAAATTGGAAAAGTTTGTTGGCCAAAGAAACGCGCACCTGTTTCTTCTTCTTCCTCTCCATAACTACTCCCATGCTCCGGTGGGAGAGTCGATCTCTCTTCAGACCTGTGCCCTCCAATGGCGGGTCTGGAACTTCCCTTGCCTTGTCTGGCGCAATGCTGGCTTGGTCAACTGACATGACTGAATTGCTATGTAGAGGCCTGGCGATGGCGACTACCTTGCTGCTCATCAGCGGGTTTGAAACCGCTGGTACCTTAAAATGAAGATGCCCCATCTCGGGTTCCTCTGGTGTCGAGTTTCCGATCTCTTGCTTGGTTTCTACTGAATTCTCACTGATTCCAGTAGCTTCTATCTTGGGGAAAAGATAGGTAATATCTGCCCCTGGCAGTGGTTCTGTGATCGCTCTTCCCCTACCAATATGAAGCGGGACAGAGCTCTCCAAAATAGCTCCTTGCAAATGCGTAAGGTCGCTTTTCTCACTCTTTTCTGGCCTGAAAAGTTGGTGAGATGAAAATGTAGACCACGGGAGCTCTCCGTCTAACACCCTGGTTCTACCTTCAACCTTGCCTTCCCCTGTGAGAGTTACTGGCGTCAGTTGGAATGTGTCCTGCAGTGACACTTGACGGTTTAAGATCCCGTTAGATCGCGGAGAATCTGAGATAAAGCTCTCAGTGACTGGTTCCAATGTTCCTTGAATACAGTTCTTGTCAGTATGTCCCTCTCCTGAAGGAGCTAATACCATCGGGGGCCTAATTCCCGACGACAAAGAATGTACTTCCACAATCACCACTGTTTTGCCATTAGGCTGCACAGGGATGTCAGGCGAATGCGCCTCTGCCTGTCGTTTTTCGCTGTCCCGCTGGGGAGCTGGCGAAACATGCCTTATTAGGGATTCGAACCCTGGCCTCGACTTTCTGTGTCGAGTATGTTGTGCTCTCTTACCACGAGCATGGGAGAATCGGTAGCCATCCGAATTATAATGCTTGCTTGCATTATTCCCCCTGTTATGCAGTTTCCACGCCTGGGATCGCTTCGTAATCTTCCCAGCGTTGTAAGGGCTGCTTTCCTTAGCTGAATCCTTTCCTTGTTTGGGCTTCGGGTCCATTTCCAACGGAAAGTCCTTTTCCTGGAGTTGGGGTGCAGTTTGAGCCGACAAGTTATCCTTTACTGGCACAAGATTTTCAGAGGGGTTGTCCCTTTCTAGTCGCTCCTTTTCCCATTGTTGTCTTTCTATTTCCCGTTCTTGTTTTCTTCTTTCCGATTTCTGGACCATTTCTATTCCTTGTTCTATGAACTCTCGGATGAATGCTTCGCTGTCCCCAGCTTTTGCACAGGTCCATGCCAACGCTAGACGATTGCCAAATAAGTTGTCTACCTCATATTGCCTCTGCAGGCTTTCTGCATATTCCAGAAGGGGTGGAATTTCGCTATCACCGTACTCCATGAACTTAGCTACCTCAAGTGCAATCTTATGTACTTTATCGAGATCAGCCATGTTACCTGCAAATTCTGCCGTAAGCTCACAAATATAGAGACGTGAAGGCCCCATAACTTCCCGTTACCTACTAGGAAAAATGCTGTCGCAAAAACCCGAACTCAGACTAACACCAAGTCTGACTAATAACTACCTGAAAAAAATTCAAGTTATCCAGCTACCCAAAACCCGAATTTACTTTCCTGTCAAGAAAAAAATTCGATTAGCCATCAATTACTTCTAAGTCATAAACAACCTTACAACCACTATCATCTATACTAACTGGAACCTGTGGAAAAAAACTTATAGCTGGATCAGTCTTAATATAGCTCACGTCTAGGGGATTTATAAGAAATCTATTTCCAGAACTTTCTTCAGAGACAATCTATGAATCTAGAATTGATCCCAACAAAGATGATCCCAAGGACGACGCCACCCACTTTGTCAAGATCACAGAATTGAACGTAACAAAGATGATCCCGGACGAGCCCCCACTTTGTCACGAAATGGATTTAGGACTAGAGACTGTCTACATATAGTGACAAGACAATAGTAAGAAGAAAGACTGAAATGATAGATTCAGATAGAAATATAGTGCAAACTGTGAAAGTTGAGACCATTGGCTCCGAGGTTGAGAACCGAGGTTGATTCTTTCCTCGCCACTTCGGACGTTTAAATTGCTATGGCCTCGAACCACCTCTAACTACCCTATGGGGATAAGGTTCAATTAAGATTCACAAACACCAAGGTACAGACAACATATAGCTACTGTACTAAAGGAAATGACTGATGCCAGCTACAATTTATACAAGTTTATTATACACCTATACACAAACTCATATACATGTCAAAATACATGAAGTGCGAGGATGCACACCTGAAACAAAATCAAGCACAGTTAAAAATGCATCAACCCCAACCCTTCTCCCACAATTGCAACCTGTATGGAGAAAGAAGGTAAGGTTAACTGAAATGAACTACACTGCACTTGATGTCGCCTACACTCCAAACTAGCTGTTCTAAATTCTAACTCTAACTCTAAGTCCACTGATAGCTGGAACGACGGCGAAGTGACTACACAATCTCTGCACAGACTTCGGTTCTACACAGCCTATCCTGGAATCTCCTGAACACAACTAACTGCACCTCTAAACTTCAGCAGCTGTCCTCTGCTATGATTCACCAAAACTAACAGTTCTGCCTATCTGTGCTGACTTCAGTAGAGAGAATGTTTACCCTCTCTCTCTCTACTAACTCTGGAATTGATGACTGAGGTTTAACAGAACCCCACTGGATTCTGGACTGGAACTGTAGCTGACTTCTACCACTCTGAAATTACCTGCCCGAGTACCTATAACTGGGCCGTCGGCTTTATTATGGCCGTGAAGAAACGAACATAAAATTACCACAACGCTGGCAGCCTGCCAAATCTGCGTGTGTAACGAGCGTCAGAGCTCAGGATTTATCCACAAAAATCCTATTCGCTGGAAAATGTCTTCCCCTGGCTGGGAAAACGTATTTTCTTCCTCTCCTTCCACTACTGGCAACTAACGTAAAACCCTTGCGGTTCTGCGAATGCCCCAACTTTGCCGTGGGAGAAATTTTGTGGTCTCAAAATTCCGCTCTCATTCCCACAAAGCCGGTACCTGCTGTTTTAGACAAAACAAAACAACAGCTAAACAAACCATAATAATACATTTCAAATAACAATTAACTTCCTTACTCTTCACCACGTAACTCCCCTCTCTACCTGAGCCTACAAAGTAAACATTGGCTAACCCAGATCGCTTGTTCTGCCTGACTAACTCCGAGCAACAACAATATTTTCACTGGCCCGTCTGGGCAGACGTACTGTGGCCTACTTCTTACGCTGACACTAATGCCGTAATGTTTAACACAACTAAAACTAGCCTTCTCTAGGAATTCCTAAAATTCCCGTCAATAATAGTAATCACATTCAAAATGTAATACAAAATAATTCCCTTTAAAATTACTTCTCCCATCTTCTGAATTCAAAGAACAATAATGAACAATCAATAACATATAATCCTGCTTACGCTAGCATCTACCTGCCGGCAAAAGTTATACATAATGGCTATCAATTAAATCTCAGTAGTTACAACACGTGGTTACAATTTTATGACCACGTGCTTCTCTCCCCCCTCGTCCCTCTGAACATCGTATCAATAAAGATACCGTAACCACGCGCTCACGTGCTTCAATTAATACCTCTATCACTCCCGTCCACAGATATATGCGTAACTATATAAATAGCGAGCATCAATACTCTCACTAAAATCACAAATGAAAATACACATTACACACGCTCCCGACTATTCTGTAAATACATATGATTCGCAGATGCGAGTTTCTCTCCCGACCGACTTTGCAATAATACAAAGCGGTGATATCTCAACTTTTAAACCATGCCGCTATTCTTTCAACAAGGAATTAAATGGACCTAGTTTCTCATGTCTATCACTCAGATCGAATTGATGGCTCTGGAGTTAAGAATTAAATTAAACTAAACTGCCCAAAGAAACTTAAATGATCGGCTAGGACTAGAAAAATTAAATAAAGTCCTCACGCAAAAATTCATGCTTACCAAATCTCGAATGTCCAACTGAAGGCAATCGACAATATGCTTCTGGCACCCGGCTTTGGCAATTTTTCATTAAAAGAGAAAGAAGCTATGAAATATAGGCCTTTTTATAATCAAGACCCCCACGCGCCGACTTCATGACGTCATATGCGCGGCGTGGTTCTAAAGCCAATGAGAGCTCTGCATTTCAACTGCAGTTACCTCTCAGCCAATCAGAACCTTAGATCGTTCTGATGTAACGTGCATGGGTTTTAGACAAAGAAACGAGATTAAGCCTAGCCCTATACTGCGGAAATGAAGCAAAAATGGCCGCAAATAATTTAACTCCCGAAAAATGCGTATATGGCCACGCACTATCTTTAAAAAAAAAAGACACTGGTGCAAATCCTGATCTAGCCTCTATAATCTTCCTTCTAGAAAAATACTGTCCAATTCCCTACACCCCCATTCTAAACACATAGATCAAACTCCATCCTGATCTCATCTTGAAAAAAAACGTAAATAATAGAAGGAGAAGAAACATGGAGAAGGATTACCTGTAATCCCTCCTAAAATATAGTGAACAAATTGCAATGAGAAAAAGACATGGGCCAATTGAAAGACAGAATCTCAGTACTTTCGTCACAGGCACTGATAAAATGACTGCTGAACATCTGCTTCAAAGTTGCCCCTTATATGTGGTACAGAGAAAGTGCATATGGCCGACGCCAGCTCCTTTCGTGGAAAAGCTTTACGGGGATTCAAATAGCCTCAAACTGACTACTGCTTTCTTTGAGAACATTCAAGTGGATGTCTGAGAGTGTACGAAGAAGAAGAAGAAGTATTAACTTGACATTTATTTGTACATTATGTTGTAAGGTAAAGGATCCCATTACACGCCCATTGAGGCATATTGGGAATATGGTGTCAGGCCCATATTTTCTTGACCATGTGGCACACTAGGGGTGATGTGGTCAGCATCACGCAGGCCGCCTTAACCTTCCCAGAGTTGCTGTGGTACCCAATTCATGAGGCTGGGTTGACTTGGAGCTGTTTGCGGTCTAAAAAATCCCACCTCAACTGGGGATTGAACCATGGACCACCGAGCTAGGAAGCCAGTGCACTAACCACTGTGGCTCCACATTATGTATATTTATTTGATATTTGTAAACTTAATGCTTCTTGTAGCTGAAGAGTTCTTTTGATATGTCTTTTGACAGTCTAGAGGAGATGAAGCAACTGCCTATCTTCAGTACCTGTGCTCAAACAACATTGACAATGAAATCGGTACCATTGTTCATACAGGCATGCAGAATAAACATGGAGGTTTTGAAAATGACTGCACTGTGGCACGGCTGGATACAAATCAGTAAGGCTGTTTTCGTAGTCTTCCCACATGCAGGATTATCTTTAGTATTCTTCCATCCGTAGCGTTTTTTTTTCCCCATCATCAGTAGGGTTTATTTTCATAGTCTTACCATATGTAGGGTTATCTTTAGTATCAGTTTATCATTAATGACTCTGACTGGAAGTTAAGCTGTAAAGCAAAGTAAGGTGTTCTTGACATGATTTCCTTCTACCAAGAACAGCTTTGGGAGAGGAAAGTTAAGAAAAGAAAGTCAACTCTTATTGCCTCCTTCAAGAAGTTGAAGTTTCTGTTGGACCCACAGCCTGGTCCTTCATCTAAGATGTAGCCTACTGCTGCTACTGTTATGTAATGCACTTTTACTGACATAATGATTTATTTTGGATACATCATTCAATAAAGGTCAATTATTGTACTATTAGTGCATGTATTACTAAATGATTACTGTATTATATATCTCAGGTTGAAAGTAACATTATTAAGAATACATCTCCATTTAGTGTTATAATGTCAAGTCAGTCCTATTGTATGGCTCTGAAACATGGAAAACAACAAAAACACTACCTAAAAAGCTGCAGACTTTCATAAATGGGTGCTTGTGTAGAATATGAGTGAAGTTGTATAACAAGATTAATAATGTGAACTGATGACTTCTTCTTCTTCTTCTTGCGATCGCATCTTTGATGATTACACCGTCAGACGAGTTCTCATGATGAATTCGACTGTTGTTTGAAGTTCCTCTTTAACTCCATATAGCTTTGAGTTTAGTGTTGAGTCATTGGGCCAGTATATCTTTCTTAACTGGTCATACAGAGGACAGTCCTGTAGAACATGCTCAGCAGTTTGTTCGTTTAATCCACATGTGCACAGTGGTGAAGCAGACAATCGTAGCTTGTGCATGTGTTTATTCAGTTTGTTATGCCCTGTCCTGAGTCGAAAAATAGTTGTCTGTCCCTGCCGGTCGAGAGTGTGATAGTCGTCTTTGGGTTGGTTCTGTTCTCTTCTGATAGTCTGGATAGCTCTCTTTTTCTCAAAGTATGTGACTTCATTATCTTCTTGTTCACATTCCTCCCCTTTTTTGCAAGTTTATCTGCCTTTTCATTTCCGGTACACCACAATGAGATGGTACCCACTGAAGTATGGTTCTCTTTTTGGCAGCTACCTTGTTTAGTTCATTTCTCAGATGCGGGAGTTTACCACCCTTGAGAGCTTGCAGGACAGACAGTGCATCTGTGAGGATGACTACCTGGTGGCAGTCAGAGTTGGTGTTATAAATCATATTTGCAGCTTGCTCTAGAGCTTGAACCTCAGCTGTATAGTTGGAACAGAATTTACCAGTGGGAATGTGCCTAGTCTCATAGTGGTTGTCAGGATATGAGATAAAGATACCGGCACCTCCATTCCTAACAGCATTAGTTGCTGATCCATCTGTATAGGCATGTATCCATGATTGATCGGGATAGCTTTCTTGGATCATACTCAATGTAGCAGTTCGTTTTTGCAGATCATTATACTCACATCCACTTGTGAGACCACTGACTGTTGTATTAATTTGGAGGGCACTGCTGGCCTGCTCCCATGGTACAGGGTATAGGGTGGGCTTCAGTGGTGTTGTCTTCATGGATAGGTCTTCTTGATGCTGTCTTATAAGTCTTTTCCCCCGATGCACAAAGCTGCTACGCTTTAGACGTCCCAATGCCAGATCATCTAGTCTTGCCTTCATTGGGTGCATTGGCATACTGTTGTACTTTTCCATCTGGATCATGGTTTTTGTGTCTCTTCTATGGGACAATGTCTGTAATCCAGCAACCTTCTGCATCTCTGTTATTGGTGTAGTTTTCATGGCTCCTGTAATGAGCCTGAGAGCTTGATTTTGCACCTTGTCCAAAGACTGCAGATGTGAGTTAGCAGCTGATGACCATGCTGCTGAGCTAAACTCTAAGTGTGGTCTTATTACTCCATTATAAATCTTCTTTAGATTTCGTTCATTTGCTCCCCAGTTGGTACCTGCTAATTTTTCTGAGTATGCCTAGTCGTCTTCGGGCCTTTCCTTCTGCATTTTCAATATGCTTATTCCATGTAAGCCTTTGGTCAAATGTCACCCCCAAGATAGGTGGGGTAGCTTTCTTCCTTGATCACGGTTGTCCCTAGGTGTATGTTAGCTGATTTGTCCTTGGGGGCGAGGGAGAACAGTGTTGTGGAGGTTTTGTCTGTGTTTATTGTGATAAGCCATTTCTCTGCCCATGACACTAGCATGTCTGCTGCCCGCTGCATTCTATAATTTGCTGTGGTGACATTTTCATCAGCGCACCAGAGTACTAGGTCATCTGCATATAAGGCAGCTTTAACTCCTGCAGGGAGATCTTTCACCAGGTCATTGATGTAAACAAGGAAGAGTGTTGGGGAAATTACTCCTCCTTGAGGTACCCCCTGATGGAGCAACACTTTTCTGCTCTGCAGACCGTCAAGAGTGACTCTAGTTCTCCTGTTATGCAAGTATGACTGGATCCATTTCATCATGTTGCCTTGGATTCCACTTCTCCTAAGTTTTGCAATGAGGCCATCTTTCCACACCTTGTCAAAGGCCTGCTTGAAGTCGACCCAGATCGTTAGGACCTTTTTCTTCTCCTGGAAGGCATCTTCTATTGCTTGAGACAAGTAAGTAACTTGGTCTTCTATACTGTAGCATTCTCTAAATCCAGCTTGTTCCGGCACCAGGATCTGCTCAGACTCTAAATACCATTTCAATCTGTGGTTGACTATTCGCTCCATAGTCTTCCCAACACAGCTTGTGAGACTGATTGGCCGGTAACTTGCAGCCTCGGTCTTACATTTCCCTTTCTTTAGTATGGGTATTGTGATGGCTTCTCTCCATACTTGGGGTACCGTTCCTTTCAACCAGCTGTGGTTGAATATCTCAAGCAGTTTTGTCTTTGCTGCTGAGCTCAGATTTACTAGCATTTCGTTGCTGATTTTGTCTGGGCCGGGTGACTTTTGAAACTTAAGCTTGGAAATAGCCTTCTGTAGTTCTCCTAGTGTGATGGGTTCCCTCATTGGGGCAGGAGTATCTGTCTGTCCCATGGTTGCCAGTATTTCTTTTCTTATCTCTCTCTGATGGTCTATGTTAATGGGTAAGTTGCTTTCTGAACTGTATCTTCTAGCAAACAAGTCTGCAGCTTGTTTTCCTCTGAAAAGTTTGCCACCTTCATCCAATGTGATAGTCTGCCTTGGTGAGGAATGCTCTTCATTTAGAGACTTGACTAATCTCCAAAGTTTCCTGCCGTCTTTCTCAAGGTTCAGCGATGCCGTTTTAGTTCTCCAGCTTTTCCGCTTTTCTTCTAGCTTTGTTCTCTGAAACTCTGCTACAGCCTTTTTCCATTTGTTGTGAGTTTCAAGTGAAGGCTGAGACTCTGCGTCCTTTCTAGCCTTGTCCATAGCTTCCTGACGTTCTTGGAGTGTGCTGGACCAGTATGGTATGTAGTTACGCCGGCATCCTTTGGGAATGGTTTCTTTTGCAGCTTGTAGTATGCATCTGTTGAAGTCTTTTACCACTTCATTAATGTCTCTGTTCTGTACCTTGAGGGTAGACAGCAGCGTGTTCACCTGATGCCTGAATAAACCCCAGTTGGCTTTTTTGTAGTTCCATCTTGTAATGGCTGGGCCTGTACTGAGAGTTGCACTCTGGACAGTAAGAAAGATTGGGCGATGGTCGCTTCCCCCTAGTTGGTCTCCTACTTCTCTACTAATAGATCCAGCTATATCTGGTGTGGAGAAGGCAAGATCTGGTGTTGAGGTTGTGTGCCATCCTCTGGAGTAGAAGGTAGGAGTATCTGTGGCATTATTGACTAGGATTAGGGAGTGATCATCTTGCCAAGTTTCAACCTCTTCACCTCTGTGATCCAGATGGTTATAGCCCCAGCTCTGGGAGTGGCTATTAAAGTCTCCAACTGCTATAAAGTTGGTGGCTGGTACCTGTATAGAGCTGAGACTCAGGGGTTTGTTGTTCGGACAGTAATAGTTCAGGAGTTCTATTTCCATCTTGTCTACCTTTATCTGCAGCAGCTGATATTCTGCTCCATCCATGAAGGTTTTCCTTTCGTGTGCAGGAATGTTATTCCTTACAAGAGTAAGTACTCCTCCTTTTCGTCTATCTTGTCTGTCGGATCTGAAGCATTGATATCCCCTTATTTTAAAGGTTTGATCTGCTTTCAAGTGAGTCTCTTGGATACAGCAAACACTGACTTGCTTCTCATACAAGATGTTTTCCAGCTCTGTCTTTTTGCTGTATCCAGCCTGCTTGCTGTTCACTCCCTCTGCATTCCAGTGCATCATGACAAGTGGCACTCTGGGTTTCTCTTTTTCTGTTTTGTTTTGGTCAGTAGTTCTCCTCCGCCGTCTGTTGACTCCACAAGACGGTCTAGAGGGTCCTCCAGTAGCTGAGGGTGGGCTCTGTCGAGGCTCAGAGCCCGGCACTGCACCTGCCTGGTGGAGCTCCACAGGGCGAGCACCAGAACGAGATTTATTTGACGGTGTACTCTCCATAGAAAAAAAAAAGCGAGTTGCATGATACTGTGGTTTCCGGTGCGCCTTCTGGCCCAGTATCTACGACTTTAGCACCTGTTCAACGGGAGAGTGGGCTCATCCCTAATCTGTTTATGTTCCCAGTAGTAGACTATTCGCAAGCAGCCTGGGGGTGTCACTGCTCTGCGCGGACCTTGTTTACCGAGGCGGCGTCCGAGCTCGTATGGTGAAAATATGGTTGCGTTATCTTCAAAATAGCCCTGTCTTTCCCGTGGCTTTTCTGCCATCCTGCAACTTTGAGTTAGGGAGTTCTGAGCTCCAGTCTCTTTCCCAGGCATTTTATCCTGGCCTGGCACGCATACAGAGGACCCCACTTCTGGTTCTAAGTTAGCAGTTGGGGATAGGTGGGGTAGCACACTGTGCATTCCCCGTCATCCAGGGGGCTCTCCAACTATGCAGAGCTTGCACAATGCTGTGCTCTGGTTCGGGGCTCTCCCAAGGAATCCTCACGTCCTGCACAGAGCCACTTCCCGATACCCACCACCTGCCAACCCTCCATTGTAGAAATCTCCTGCATGCGGCCATCCAGTCAAGAGCCAGTATTAAGTCTGGTGCCCAAGTGATCCCCCCAAGCTCAGTGTGCAATGCTGGGTTCTCATCATGCTGCAACACAGGAGGGATTGTGATGCTCAGCCATCTCTCTCAATTCTGCACCGATAAGTGACATCGGGGACTTAACTTTGCCTCAGTACTGGGAGGCCCCGTTTCCGGGTACACCACACACAGCCAATTGAGGCAACGGTCGCCATGGGCGTGATAGACGACAAACAGTGAAGAATGAGGCAAGAAAGCATTTAACCCATGAAGTGGGGGTGGATTGGTGCAGACCAGAGCATGTACCACTCGCCGGTGGGTTCTGCATCTACACCTATAGGGTTCCACCCACTCCTCAGCCCATTTAGTCTGGCCCCTCACCCAGGACCTGTCCGGCTTGGGTGACCCTGCCAGGAGTAAAACTCCCGCCGGCATAGAATGAAGAATATGAAGACTTGGTATAAGTTTGCTGAAGGCCTATGATCCTTGGGGAGCTAAAAGCTTGATGATAATGAAGATGATGATAACGACCCCATAAAGCGCAGTTTTGCTTAATGCTGTATGTTCTGGAAGCGTAACCTTAACATTAAGGTATTACTGTGTACAATATAATATTACTGCGTGTTTCTATTCTAGCTATTACATCATTTGCCCCGCCACCCAACAGACACGTGCAATAGCATGGATGAATAAATACCTGCCGGCCGATGGTTCAGTGCAGGTCACTGATGTCACATCCATGTTCTCAGGCATCAATCTGATTGGACCTCATGCTCAGCAGTTACTAGCAGACGTCTCCGACTTCCCCACCAACAAGACAGCCTTCCGCCCCATGACAGTTCACATCATTGATGTTGGTCATGCTAGTAGCATCCGAGCCATGAGGCTGACTCACACAGGAGAGGATGGTTTCATTTTGTACATACCTTCAGAGGTGCGAATTTATCGTTTTTATATCTGTTCATATTTCATACTTATCTATGAAAAAAAGAATTTGCAATTTTCATTTCCTGTGCATTCATTATTTTTGTATCTCTTTACATTTCATACTTACCTTTGAAGGTGGATTTAATCATTTTAATTTCCTCTGAATTCATAATTTTATGTTTTTGCATTTCATACTTAATTTTAAACAGGAATTCATCATTTGTATATCTTTTTACTATGGTATATCTTTTGCTGTATGGTGCGGAACACTGGGGAGTAACAAAAGGAAATGTCGAAATTGTCCTTTTTCCTTTTGCATAAGAAAAATTCTCGGAATCTTTTGGCAAATACCATCACCAACCAAGAACTGCTTACTCGGAGCAACCATGAGGACATGCACACCATCATAGCTGGCAGACGCTGGAGTTGGGTTGGCCACATCCTCAGAAGATACCCTGATACCATCACAAGAACAGCTATGCTATGGACCCATGAAAAAAAGCGAAAGAGAGGCAGACCAAAGACAACTTGGCGGAGAACTGTGAAGGCCGAAATGCAAAGGATGAACCAGAGCTGGGGCACTGCATGAAAGATGGCCGCCAACTGAGCAAAGTGGAAGCAGGTTGTTGCTGCCTTACAAGACACCACCAGGCGTGATGGCCACTGACTGCTTTGACAGTTGGCGGCTAAGGATCAAAGAAGATGATATCTTATTAAATTTCATACTTACCTTTGAAAAAGGAATTCATCATTTTTATATCTTTTCACATTTCAGGATAGAATTCATAATTTTCATTTCCTGTAAAGTCATCATTTTATATGTTTTTACATTTCATACCTAAATTTGAACGTGGCAATCATAATTTTTATTTCCTGTGAATTCATCATCTTTCTATCTTTTCAAGTTTCATAATTTCCTTTGAAGATGGAATTCATAAATTTTTTTTAAAAATTATGTGTTTGCTACTTTTCTTCATAGCACGCGCCTTTCAACCATTTACCGTATACATGGAATTGTTGGTTATACCAGGACATGTTTCATTTAGTGTGATATTTTTCTTGATTGTGTATATTGTAAGCTCTGTACTCTATAATTCCTCTCTGTGGTGTTTTCACATTTCAGTTATAGTTCAGACTGTTGTGTTGTTCTGAAGCTTGGCTGTGTCTATATGGGTATGCATTTGATATTGGTTGGAGGTTTATTTATTTTTCATAATTTTATTTTTTTATACATACTTTCAGTGATGAATTACCTTCGAAGATAGAGTGTGTATTACTGGGGCCCAGACGGAGAGCAAAGAATAGTAACACTGTAACTTGCTAGGCATGTTAAAAAAGGCAACTAAGGAGGGTTAGGCATGTGGCTAGCTACCAAATTCTGTAGAAACTAAGCCATAAAAACCTCAACAACAATATGTGCAAGTCAGCTAAACACATCACAGTCTTATTGTACGGCTCTGAAACATGGAGAACAATAAAGACAATAACCAAGAAGTTACAGACAATAACCAAAACATTACAGACAATAACCAAGAAGTTACAGACAATAACCAAGAGGTTACAGACAATAACCAAGAAGTTACAGACAATAACCAAGAAGTTACAGACAATAACCAAGAGGTTACAGACACATACATGCCACACCTCAGAGATGAAAAACCTGTACAAAAAATTAAAAAAACCTGTACAAAGACCCGCAAAACCTGTACAAAGACCCGCAAAACCTGTACAAAGACTGAAAAACGTAACAAAAGAGTTTATTCATGTAAAAGTATATTCAATTAGATGGTTCTGCACCATCATAGTGACATGCGGCCTTTGCCTTTTTAAGCATGTCTTCACTTGCTTTAAAACCTAAACAACAAGAGTTAGAATATTTCCTGCTAGACAGAAAAAAAAAAATATTAATGTGAAAAAGTAAATACAAATATTAATAATCAATTTGAAAAATATAATTATTTGTAATTTTAATATTATATAATGAAATAGAATCTTGGAAAAAAATTAATACAATTTGTGGTTGAAATGAAGAACAGTTGCTGTGTTTTCTATAGTGCCTTATAAAAGTACAGGCCTAAAGAGACCAGTAATAAGCATTATGGGTTAGGAATCTTAAATTTAAAATCTAATAAATTTTTTGCTAAAGCTGGTAATGAAAATATAAACTAGCGCTGGCGTAATATTAGCCTGTATATTTTCTACCGAACTTCAAAAATTGGAATAGCCGTTAAAGCCCAACTGGTAGTTTTAAATAGACCTTCCCATACAAATTTTAGTGTCAATCAAACATTGATAGTAGGCTAATTAATTATTTAATAATTATAAATCATTGAATGACCGTAATGATGACCACCAAAGGCAAAATAACATTGTTTTTTAAAGAAACGAAATTAAAACTAAGAAGAGAAGTAGGCTAACTCCAAATAAACTTTTCTCTGATCGAGTTAAGATGTAAATTTTCCACGCTATTGTGGTTTTTTTTTTTTCTTTTCAGTTTCATAATTTGGTAATATCGGAATGACGTTCGCCGAATGCTCCGCGTGTATTTTCGTACCATTTAGATTTAGGTAACCAAGAAGTTACAGACAATAACCAAGAGGTTACAGACAATAACCAAGAAGTTACAGACAACAACCAAGACGTTACAGACAACCAAGAAGTTACAGACAATAACCAAGAAGTTACAGACAATAACCAAGAAGTTATAGACAACAACCTTTGATCGCCGCTTGACTTGGAAAACCCAGATTGAGAAAAACAGGACAAGAGCAAGGCAGAGAATGGCAATCATGAAAAAACTTGCTGGCATGAGTTGGGGAGCAGATGAGAGAGTACTAAAGAAGCTATATAATGGGCGAGTGAGACCAGTCCTAGAATATGGCATTGCAGCATGGTCAACGGCAGCCAAGTCGAACTTTGACAAAATAAACAGAACCCAAAACCAAGCAATGAGAATCATAACAGGGGGCATGAAGTCAACGCCCATAAAAGAGTTGGAAAAGATTACTCACCTCCAACCTATGGAGGATAGAAGAGATAGCAGAGCCCAGCAACAAGCCAAGAAATTCAGGAGGCTGATAGACCACCCAATGCACCAGAGAATAAATGGACTTGGAAGGGGAAGACTGAAGCGAAGCAACTTTGTAGAGACAGTCAAAACAAAGATGAGAGCAGACCCCATTAACGCGATGTCAACAGCTACACCAATATGTACTGCACACAAGCTACCAATTTGGAAACAACAGTTCTTCCCTGAAATGATAGAAAACATTCCTGGTATTGAGAAAAAGAACAGCCAAAATGAAACAGAAAGGAGAGTCCTAACCACAAAATATATAGAGAAACATTACCCAAGCAACACCTGGATCCATGCATACACAGATGGATCAGCAACTAATGCAACAGAAGATGGGGGTGGAGGAGTCTTCCTGAGCTTAAGCAATGGCACACAAAAGAAGATAGCAGTCGCAACAGGGAAATTTTCAACTAACTTCAGAGCAGAGGCAGAGGCCTTAAAAAACTGCATCAGAAATTCTAATGACAGAAGAAAGCTCAGAGAGACCAGTAGCTATCTTCTCAGATGCGCTGTCAGTGATTACAACATTGAAAAGTCAAAGTAATGCTGAACTGGATGACCTAAGAGTAACACTTCACAGACTATGTCAGCAGTACAAAAGAGTTGTGATACAGTGGATCCCTTCTCACTGCAACATCCCTGGAAATGAAGAGGCTGACAGATTGGCAAAGGAAGGGGGAAAACTTCCTCAACTTGACACAAATATAACCTATGAGGAGTCCAAGAGTTTTATCTAGCGCAGATACAGGCACAAGTGGGAAGAAGAGCATCCAGGCCACACAAAAAATGATCCTTATTACCAGCTCAGCAGAAGAGAACAAGTGGTAATCTTCAGACTTCGCACAGGTCATAACAGATTGAGATACCATCTATTCAACAAACTAAAGATAGGAACTACTGAAGAGTGTGACTGTGGCACCGATAAAATGACTGCCAAACATCTGCTTCAAAGGTGCCCAACATATGAGGAACAGAGAAAATGCATATGGCCATCACCAGTACCATTCCTGGAGAAAATCTACGGAGATATCAACAGCCTCAGGCTGACCACTGCTTTCTTTGAACTTATTCAAGTTGACATCTGAGGGTGAACGAAGAAGAAAAAGACAACAACCAAGAAGACAGACTTTCATAAATGGGTGCTTGCATGAAACAGAAGAATTGAAATGGTACAATATGGTCACAAACCTGGAACTGATGACAAGAGTCAGACAATACCAGGTGAACAATAAATGAGAACAAAATGCTGGTGATGGATTGGATGCACATTAAGGCAACCCGTTGATAGCGATTACCAGACAGTCCTAGACTGGAGAAAGTAACAAGAACGTATGGGATGGAAATTAATATAGAAAAAAGCAAGATATTGGTGAATAGCCATAAGAAACATGTTGCGACCAACATTACGTTAAATGGGCAAACGTTAGAAGAAGTTAACACCTTTAAATATCTCGGGTCCACTATATGCAGTGATGGAAGATCAATTAAAGAAATCAAGACAAGACTTGAGATGGCCTCAGCTGCCATGACAAGGTTGAATGTGATCTGGAAAAGTAACATCAGTTTTCCTGTGAAGATCAAATTATACAAATCACTTGTATTATCTATTCTCTTGTATGGGTGTGAGAGCTGGACACTCACTGCAGATGCGGAGCGAAGGATTCAGGCTTTCGAGCATAAATGTTATAGAAGAATTTTGCGCATTTGCTATAAAGAGCACAAAACAAATGTCTGTGTTAGAGAGAAGATAAACACCTATGCAGGCCACCAAGAACCACTTTTGTCAACAGTGAAACGTCGAAAGCTTGCCTGGTTGGGCATGTAACTCGTCATGACTCCCTTTCGAAAACGATCCTTCAGGGAACAGTCGAAGGTAAACGGAGAAGAGGAAGGCAGAGAAAATCCTGGGCTGATAACATCAAAGAATGGGCAGGACACGGTTTTTCCACACTTGTACGCATTGAACTGATGAAGAGAGACAATGGAGGACCCTGAATGAGAACAAAAATGCTGATGATCCACCATGCACATTAAGACCCATGACGGGTTACGGGCTGAGATGATGAGACAGTCCTTGTTCTGAGATCCCCAGCGTTAAGAGAAGTAGAGGCAGACCAAAAAACACACGGAGAAGAGAACTGGTGTCAGGAGGCTGTCATTTGGGAGTCCTGACCCAAGGGGTCTTCCCCCTTAGAGTGTAACGGAGATAAAATGGTCAAAACACTTGTCTCATGAGGGGATTTGCCTTCTGATGATCAGATTGCCTCTTGTTGTAATGCCGTGTATAGTTTTTCTATCATCATCACCCTTCAGCTCTCAAGGAGCATAGGCCTTCAACAAACTTATGTCAAGTCTTTCTGCCCCGTGCCGTCTGCTCAACATCTTTCTATGTCTTCATCATCCCTTTCATGTCTGTTTCCAGTTCTCTTCTCCATGTGTATGGTCTGCCTCTGCCTCTCTTACCCTGTGGATTCCAGAACAAGGACTACCTTGTAATGGCTATCAACATGTTTCCTCAATGTGTGTCCTATCCATCTCCAGCATCTTCTTCCCATCTCTTGTTCCTCTTCCCATCTCTTGTTCCTCTTCCCATCTCTTGTTCCTCTTCCCATCTCTTGTTCCTCTTCCCATCTCTTGTTCCTCTTCCCATCTCTTGTTCCTCTTCCCATCTCTTGTTCCTCTGACACTTCCTATCATAGTACAGACTTATTTTTGTTGTAGGTTAATCCTTCACACTTTCATTGAAATTCTGTAATTCTTTATGAAAATATCAATTCACCGTAACTCCACCCCTTAAAAGAGTGACTGTTTATTCATTGTTTTCTTGTAGTTGGACTTTGTATGTTGTGATTTTTTTTCCTCCTTCAGTATGCACTCCATGTTTATGATACATTGATGACTGCTGGAAAAGACTACGGTATACGCAATGCTGGCTACTATGCCTTGCGGCATTTACGTATAGAAAACTTCTTTGCATTCTGGGGCCTTGATTTGGATGACAAGACTACTCCACTGGAGTGTGGTAGAGGATTCCGGACTAAACTAGATGTGGGTATTTATATTTTGTACTGCAGTCACTAGATAGGCTGTTAAATATAATGTTGCCCATATGGCTTTGTGACGTTGCTGCAGTATGTTAATATAACATAATTTATATGACTTCATGAGGTTGTGCTGTATGTCAAAGTAAGGTTTCTTATATATGGCTTCTTGAAATTATGCTGTATATCACCATGACATTATGCTCCAACATGAAAATGTCAAGTAACTAACAAAAAGATGAAGATAATGAGAATAAATGCAGGAAATGATAACAAGATTGCACTTGAGGGAACACCCCCACCTCCCCATCTTGGCAGCTGTACAGACAGACTTGGAGAAACAGACCGATATTAGAGTAAATATACAAATGGCAAGAGCCGCTTTCATTGCACTGGGAAATGAATGAAAATCAAAACAAATTAAGCCCCATCACAACAATCATTATCTTCAGCTCAGATGTAAGGTCAGTCCTATTGTGTGGCTCTGAAACATGGAGAACAAAGACATAATAACCAAGAAGTTACAGACTTTCAAAAATTGGTGATAGCATAGTATAGAAAAATAGAAATATTATGACAAGGTCACCAAAGAGGAGCTGATGACAAGAGCCAGTGGAACAAGAGAAGAAAAGACACTGCTGATGGATCGGACACACTGAGGAAACCTGTTGATAACATTACAAGGCAGTCCTTGTTCTGAAATCCCAAGAATAAGAGAGACAGAGGAAGACAAGAAAAAAAACACGGAGAATTGAACAGGGGACATCAGTGACAGGGATGAGGAAGACATGGAAAGATTGGAACTGATGGCACGGGATAAGAAGACTTGACATGACTTTATTGAAGACCTGTGCTCTGTGGGGAACTGATGGCATGGGATAAGAAGACTTGACATGAGTTTATTGAAGACCTGTGCTCCGTGGGGAACTGATGGCATGGGATAAGAAGACATGAGTTTATTGAAGACCTGTGCTCCGTGGGGAACTGATGGCATGGGATAAGAAGACATGAGTTTATTGAAGACCTGTGCTCCGAGGGGAACTGATGGCATGGGATAAGAAGACATGAGTTTATTGAAGACCTGTGCTCCGTGGGGAACTGATGTCATGGGATAAGAAGACTTGACATGAGTTTATTGAAGACCTGTGCTCCGTGGGGAACTGATGGCATGGGATAAGAAGACTTGACATGAGTTTATTGAAGACCTGTGCTCCGTGGGGAGCTGATGGCATGGGATAAGAAGACTTGACATGAGTTTATTGAAGACCTGTGCTCCGTGGGGAACTGATGGCATGGGATAAGAAGACTTGACATGAGTTTATTGAAGACCTGTGCTCCGTGGGGAGCTGATGGCATGAGATAAGAAGACTTGACATGAGTTTATTGAAGACCTGTGCTCCGTGGGGAACTGATGGCATGGGATAAGAAGACTTGACATGAGTTTATTGAAGACCTGTGCTCCATGGGGAGCTGATGGCATGGGATAAGAAGACTTGACATGAGTTTATTGAAGACCTGTGCTCCATGGGGAGCTGATGGCACGGGATAAGAAGACTTGACATGAGTTTATTGAAGACCTGTGCTCCGTGGGGAGCTGATGGCATGGGATAAGAAGACTTGACATGAGTTTATTGAAGACCTGTGCTCCGTGGGGAACTGATGGCATGGGATAAGAAGACTTGACATGAGTTTATTGAAGACCTGTGCTCCGTGGGGAACTGATGGGTGATGTTGATGGTGACATTTATGACAGTACATGCTGGTGCATAGCTGCATTTTCTTCTTACTGATTTTTCTCTTTTTATTTTTACAGTAAGCAGATTTTGTTTGTTTACTTTCTATGTTTCATTCTCTCATGTTTGTGGATTTTTCTAAAATGTTCATCTTTCTTAGCACTTATTACAACAATATAGTTTCACTTTTATGGTAGCAACGTAATTATAACACCGCTTTGGCATTCATTTGAGGATTTTTCTTTTTGGAATTAACTGGTTTTGTCATTTGCAATGCCGAATCGGCGAGTATTTGCCTTATTTGCTCCAGTTACTAACCTGAGATTTCGCCTCGATTTTTATTTGCTCCAGTTATTTGGACTTGGATTAACGCATTTGAAGGAGTGTCCGACCAGGACATGGCGGCTCCTGAGCCGACCCAGCTTGCAATGGGTACCTCCGAAAATCGGCGACTTGGAAAAAGTCACATGATCCTAGTCACCGGTGAAAATACATACCCCTATAACTTTCTCAACTAAGCATCATCCTTTCACTTTTTTCTTTCAATATTTTTTTATTATTCCTACACATATTGTATGACAACATTCACAGGAAAATAATGACTTTATTGGGAAGACAGCCTTACTGGAACAGCGGAAGGATGGGGTCAGGAGAAGATTCACACAGTTCTTGCTGGATGACTTTGATGTCCACCAGGATCTGTGGCCTTGGGGAGGAGAACCCATCTATAGAGATGGCCAGTTTGTGGGTGTTACTACTACTTGTAGCTATGGGTAAGTGTATGTACTAGTCAGCTAATTCTTCTACTTCTTTCACCTTTCACCTGATTTTAATAATGAAACACCCACAACCACCTTGCCAATAACTTGCGATGAATTCACGCTGGACGAGATCAAACAAGCTGTTAAAAGATTTAAAAATTTTAAAGCTGCTGGAGTTGACGAAATTTCAGGGGAAATGATTAAAGCAGTTAATGACAACAACCTCTTGAGAATTTTAGATATTATAAATGAAGTATGGAGAGAAGAACAACCACCACAACAATGGAAAGACAGTATTATTGTAAAGTTACCGAAGAAAGGTGATCTATCAGACTGTAATAACTGGCGTGGTATATCTCTATTATCAGTACCTGGAAAATTATTATGTTGCATGATGTTAGAAAGACTTAAATTGCATGCTGACGAAAAGATCAGAGAAGAACAAGCGGGTTTCAGGCCGAAACGATCATGTATTGATCAAATATTCACGCTAAGAACAATTATAGAAGAATCAGTGGAAATGCAATCGCCACTTATTATCACCTTCGTCGATTTTCAAAAAGCCTTTGATAGTCTTCACCGCCCATCATTGTGGAAGATACTTACAATCTATGGTTTTCCAACAAAATATGTGAATATAATCAAAGCGCTATATGACAATGCAAGATGTTGTGTTAGAACAAATAAAGGGAATACAGAATGGTTTACAGTAGAAACAGGGGTGAAACAAGGCTGTATTATGTCACCACTACTTTTTGGAATAGCTATTGATTGGGTTATGAGAAACTATACCCACAATGAACAATTAGGTATAAAATGGACAAATGGAAAATTCCTGGGGGACCTGGATTTCGCAGATGATTTAGCATTCTTAAGTTCAACACCCAGACAATCCCAAGAAGCAGTAAATAATTTGTGTCATCTCGCGGTTAAAATAGGTCTCCAAATAAATGCCTCTAAAACTAAAGCTATGAACTTTTCTAACGAGACCTTTGATATCATCTTGAACGGGGAAAAACTACAGAAAGTTGAAAGTTTCAATTATTTAGGCAGTAAAATGACTCAGGATGGTGACACAACAAGAGAAATTCATACTAGAATTGCTTTGGCAGCTAGCGCCTTCATAGATTATCTAACATTTGGAAATTACGATCATTGAATATACATACCAAGCTTCGTCTGTTTAATTCAAATGTTATCTCAGTGTTAACATCCGGCTGTGAGAGTTGGAAAATAACAAAATCATTGGAGAACAAGCTGAATACATTCGAGAACAAATGTCTTAGAAAACTCATGAACATCAGTTGGAAAGAATTCAAGACTAATCGACAAATAAGAGAAGACTCTGGGCAGAAATATGTCTCCGACTATATAAGGAAAAGACGATGGTCATATATCGGTCATGTCCTACGAATGCAAAACAACAGAATACCACTACAGGCGCTCACTTGGGTTCCTGAGGTAAGAAGAAAAAAGGAAGACCAAAAGAAACACTCAGAAGAACAATAATAAGAGAAGGAAGAACGTTGGGCCTAAATAATGTGCAAGAGCTAAGAGGAGTGGCGTCACAACGAACAACCTGGAGAGCACTGGTTTCTGCCTTATGCGCCGTGTTTGGTGCTTAAAGAATTTAGTATTATTATTATTATTATTTCACCTTTCAACTCTCCAAGGTGATCAAAGCATGTTTTCCAGGCAACTTCTTCAACAAACTTATGCCAAGTCTTGACCTAAGATGTTCCCGTGCCAATAGACTCAGTTTGACAAGTTCTTCTCTAAGACTTCATTCATCACCTTCATGTCTCCATGTCTCCAGTTCTCTTCTCCGTTCTAGTGTGTCTCTTGTCTGTCCTAATGTTCAGTCTACCCCTCTTACCCTTCTGGAATGTTCCAGTGCCCTCTTAACTCATGCCTTGACCTAAATGTTCCAGTCTGCAAATTCTTCAATCATGTCTGGTTCCAGGTAACTCATAGGCTAAATGTTTCCAGTGGCTCTCTTAACTTTAACCTCATCTTGTCTGACCTAATGTTCCAGCACTACAAGTTGCAGGAAATCCTACCACAAAAGCAGAGCAAACCTTGAATAAGCTACTTGATATCAAATAAGAATACAAAAGGCAAGACAAGTTTTCATTGTTTTGGGAGACATATCTAAATCAACAGAAATCAAGTCCAGCAGTAAAAAATCTTTAACTCAAATGTCCAGTCAGCCTTATTTTATGGCTGTAAAGCATGGAGAACAATAAAAATAACTACCAAGAAGTTATAGACTTGAATAAATGGATGCTTGAATTGAACAACTGAAATGGTATGACAAGATCACCAGTGTGGAACTTGAGGCAAGAACCAGCGGAACAAGAGATGAGAAGAAGATGATGGCGGTGGATAGAGCACACATTGAGGAAACCTGTTGATAGCATTACAAGGCAGTCCTTGTTCTGGGACCCTCAGGGTAAGAGAGGGAGAGGGAGACCAAAAAAATACACGGAGAAGAGAACTGGAGACAGTAATGAAAGGGATGAGGATGACATGGAAAGACCTTGAACTGTGGGCGTGGCCCGGGTGGACTTGGCTTGAGCTTGTTGATGCCCATTGCTGCTTGAGGGGTGGAAGGATTAATGAATGAATGGTTATCCAAATAATACAGGTGAATTCTTCATAGCACATACATGTTATTGTTATAACAATCAACATCATTGCACACTGGGCAAACCCATAGGTGGTGCTCAGTCTCCCTCAGCAAATGTCAAAAGATAGAAATACTAACCATTCCTGTTGTCTGCTGGTTGTATTCACATGCCGGATGAGTCTTCTCATACAGCTATCCCTGCTAGTCTAACGTTTTATTCCAAATTCCAGCAGTCTTAGCCTTGTTGATTCATCGATTGCAGTGTTGATCTCTTGCAGGCGAGCATTAATTGTCCTTAGTACCTCTCCCCTATGCATATCCAGCATTCCCACTATGGGATCTCTCGAAGCTAGTCTGTCAACTGTCTCATTGCTCCCCACCCCAGTAAAATAATTCCACAACAGTTCCAGAAGATTCTAGGCTTCTATGGATGTTTTCCGTTCATGCTGTAGCCATCCAGAGTCTGATACAATAATTGCCTTGGTTATTGGAGTTTCAGACAGCCATCTTGGAGCTGCAGTAGCTGCCTCTACCTCCATTCTCATGCTGGAGGTTGTCGTCTTGTAAGCTCTGCTCTGTTCAGCGATGGACCTGTCCTTTACTCTAGCCGAGTAGCCCCATCCTAATTTCTCACCATGGAGTACAGACCCATCAGTGTGCACAATGGCATCATCATCCCCGGCATGATCACTTATATATGCCTTTCCCAATTGGAGGGACCATGCAAAAGTAACAGTTGTTGATATGATCAGTGGGCTCTCTCCAAATCATTGGGACTGCAAAAGGCATAGCTTGCCTTTTGCCAGTCAACCACAGTTTAAGATGTGCTGCACATGTATTTGTTGCGTAGCATTTATATGTGTTCTGTATAAATGTTCTGTGGATGAAGTCACATGTGCCACACAACGTTGAGGGTGTTGTAATTCATCTGCTTCCCAAAGGTACTATGATACTGGCCTTTGCAGAGTAGTGTGCCACCCTCAGACACCAGGGATGATGAGGCGTAGTAACATGGTGTCTGTAGTCTGGTTTAAGTGTGATGTAAGGATACAGATGTGTATTCAAACAGTGAGCATTACGAACAAGGCAATCCACACAATGACGTCACGTTAACTCACGATGTGAAAAGTCAATCAAGCTTTAAACAGCAGTGATGGGTTTTTGGCAATATATATTGTACGCCACAATGACAAAATGCATGGACATCGTTATGCAGAAAACATCACAGGTAATTTTACAACAGTCATTATATCATCGAAGTAGTCGACTCAACAGGCACAGCAAACAGCATAATATTAATGTACATGATATGCCTTTTTGGATATCGTAACCCGCTGTACATGTAGTCAGGTAGTAAACTTCCCCTTTCCATAAGAGCTAGTAGATATCAACTAGGAGATTAAATCTGGTCTCCTATTCTTGACCTCAACAAGACAGGCATGTCTTTCGAGCGTCACATTATTGTCCTCTATGTTCCTTATACAGCGAAGGTATCAAACCTAGATCCATCAACAAAGTTCAGGAAGCAAGTAGTCCGTAGGACAGGCATCAATCGATGCGTGACAATATAAGTGGATCGTGAGCTGAGCAAACTTGTCATGATATAGACTTTATAATAAGGCAGGCTAAGCGAAAGTCAACATCACAAGATGGCGATAAAGTCACTTAGCAAAAAAGGATTCATTTACCTGTTCATCAGGAATTAAATCACATAATCACATATGCCTCCAGGCATTAGGAATAACATGGAGATATATCATCTCAAAAAAGGAACAACAATCATGAGGACTCCTTCCTGAATAATCTAAGCGAAGACTAGCACATAGCTACGTCTCGCCTTATCAGCTTCTCTGCTCAGACTAACCTGGGCGGAAATCGTTTAAACAACGCCACAAAAAGAGACATGCGCAGAACACGCGAATCGAATACAACTCAGCCAGATTTACGAAACGAAGAATGTTCTACGATGTTCGACTAAAGACCTTTTACCTTAAAAGGAAATGAATCTTGAAACATTGCGATTGCCAACTGTTTTCAAAGAACTGGCGATCTGAGCGCTCCATAAATGGACATGACTCAAAAATCGTTCACACAACTATCGGCAACCCCAGCTATCAAGATAAGACAACTTCTTGACGATAGCTATCAAGATTAGACGACTGTAGAAATAAAAGTGACTACAATTCCATGAGTTCCTTCCCATGCATTAAAAATTAACTATAGTCAGAATGCATGGTCAGAATAAGTTGCGGCAAGTTTTTAGTAGCAACAGTATTGCAGCATATGTGTGGTGCCCAGCTCTTATCTTGATCTCCTATTCTGCAGCCAAAATACAAACTGTACGCCTTCTTAATCACTTTAGTTGTATTTCGTTTTTGTGATACAAATGTCACCTCACCACATATATAACAGAAATTATTAGCACTGTTCACACATGTCCTTGGCATTTCTAACTACGATACTTTTGATAAGGACAAATGCACTAACTAATGGCAAAATTTTATCAGAGATAAGATATTTATACACAAAGGTGATGTAATCATAGGTAGGATTGCATCATCAACTTCTAGTTACATTTTTATTGGTCATTAGAAAAAATTATGCAATCGCCCACAACAGTTGCGTCATATATATAAATTGACCGTAATTAAATAAACTAGTAGCATATATCTTGAAAACTAGAGCCAATCAACATTTTTAAAATGTCATTTTCGTTTTCAGCACACCAAAATTAGTTAAGATCAGCTATTTTCATTTCTGGTACATTTTGGTTGTTGACTAGTGTTATCAGTTGACACATACATATACTTTCATCAAACATCAAGTACCTGGTTGAAAGCATCCTTGATATTCATTCAGTCCAGTGAACAAATCCTTAGATATTTATTCATTCCAGTGAAAAAATCCTTAGATATTCATTCAGTCCAATGAACAAATCCTTAGATATTCATTCAGTCCCTTGAACAAATCCATAGATATTCACTAATTTAATTGTACATCAGCAGTATGTATAAATAATAAATGGGACTGCTGTAAAACTGAAAGAAAATGTTTAAAAAATTTTATTGTAGGTATAGTCAGCTTTACAATAGAATGCTATGCCAAAACACGTGATATTTCGAGAGTTTACATAGACTTTGACCAGCTATTTAGCAGTTTTGAATCTCACACATACCACACTATTTCTTTCATTGTTTTGTTACTTCATTTCCTCTTGTTCATTCATTTTGCTTGTCAGATTCTTTACATTAATATTACCTTCTTTCTTGTTCTGTATTTCTTCTTGCTTATTTATTGTTATTTTTTTCCTAGTGTTAGGAATGTTGTTTATTTCTTTTCATTGTATCACTATCCTTATCTTTTTTTCCCCCTTTTTATTTTTCTCATGTGTTTGCAGTGTTTTTTTGTCTTTTTTTTTCCCGTAATCTATCTACATTTCTTTTATTTGTTGCCTGTTTGTGACTATTTGTAAGTAAGCCCCAAAAAATTCATAGTTTTTGGTGCATCTTTCTGTTGTAAAACTGACTTATACCTAAAATATTTTATGTAACAACTCTTTACCACTGGAAGTAATAAAGAGAGATCTTCAGTGTTTCATAGAGCCTATTGTGATTTATGGAGGTGAGTCATGGACAATTAGTAAACAAAAAGGAAGAACACTAGAGGCTACAGAGATGTGGTTTTAAAGAAGACCGTTAAGAAATAACCTTGGACAGCTAAAGAAAGCAATGAGGATGTCCTGAAAAAAAAAAAGCAAACTACTCACATTCGAAGCAAGCAATTTACTTTCTTTGGGTATATTAGGAGAAAAAGACTGCTGGAATATATCGTGACAACATAAAAGAGTGAAGGAAAAAGAGAAGAAGGACATAAAACAAAGAAGATTCTGGACAGTTTGACATCATGGCATGAAAAGCAGTCAACAACATAATTGATAAACGGAATCTGGAGACAGTAAGTTGTGGACAGACATGGTCACTTATGCCACCAGGCATGGTATTTGAAAAAGAAGACTCTATACTTATTTGTTTTTTATTTATTTATTTTGTTAACATTATCAACTTGAGCAAGCTTTTTCAGAATGATAAGATCCTTCTGTTAATTTTCCAGATTCACCCTGGACAAGATGGCATGTCTTGGCTTCATTAGTCAGTTGGACGGCTTTTTTATAACTCTTACATTGGGGATTCCAGAACAAGGATTGCTTTGTTATGCTGTAAGATGGCTTTCTCAATTTGTGTCCTGTCCCACACCAGCATCTCTCCCTCACCTCTTACTCCACTGGCATTTGTCTCGTTCATTCTATCAGTTCCACATCGGTGATCTTGTCATATTTTTTTTGGTCAATGTCTATCTGTTCTACATAAGCACACATCTGTAAAAGCCTGTACTTTCTGACTGTCATCGTAATTCTCCGTGCATCAAAGACATGCTTTAAAAGGACTTCCTTGAAATTTGAATTAAAGATTTTTATTTATGTGTTGGACTTCATTTCTTTAGATTTCCATATTCTTATTTGTGTGTTGGACTTCATTTCTTTAGATTTCCATATTGTTATTTGTGTGTTGGACTTCATTTCTTTAGATTTCCATAATTTTCCCAATGCAGGGAAAGCTCCTTGTGCCTTTTATAATCTTATTTTGATGTCACTGTCTTCTCCTTCGGTATTGTCTATGTTGTTGCGAGGATATGAGTCCACATCTTGGAGGGGTGTTTCTCAGAATGCTGTTTGGCTATGATTATTTTTTTCAATCTGTCTCATGCCAAATAGTAATTCCACTTCCAGTGCTTATCTCAGGCCGGTTAGAAGTTCCCCGTTTTCAACTAACCTGAGGCCCAGTAATTGTTCCACCTGTGTCTGAGGCAGGATAGTTGTTCCATTTCTTGAACTTATCTTAGACTAGATATTAGTTCTACTTTCATTATATTCTGTTAAGAAATTACCACACATTTTTATAAGTGAAGGACAGCACATGCTGTTGTATGAATTTCATTTTATGCAATAATGTATTTTGTCTGTTAATTTGAACTGAGAATGAATGTGTTGTCAGTTTCTAAATAATTTGAACTGGGAATGTGCTGTCAGCTCTTAAGTAATTTGAACTGGGAATATGTTGTCAGCTCTTAAGTAATTTGAACTGGGAATGTGCTGTTAGCCCTTAAGTAATTTGAACTGGGAATGTGTTGTCAGCTCTTAAGTAATTTGAACTGGGAATGTGTTGTCAGCTCTTAAGTAATTTGAACTGGGAATATGTTGTCAGCTCTTAAGTAATTTGAACTGGGAATGTGTTGTCAGCTCTTAAGTAATTTGAACTGGGAATGTGCTGTTAGCCCTTAAGTAATTTGAACTGGGAATGTGTTGTCAGCTCTTAAGTAATTTGAACTGGGAATGTGTTGTCAGCTCTTAAGTAATTTGAACTGGGAATGTGTTGTCAGCTCTTAAGTAATTTGAACTGGGAATGTGTTGTCAGCTCTTAAGTAATTTGAACTGGGAGTGTGTTGTCAGCTCTTAACTCTTTCATTCCAGAGTTATTTTGCACGCTGTGCCAGACTTTTTTTGTGGGCAGAATTTTATAGAGTGAAGTGTTCATCTTTCAGTCTAAATTTGTTTGTGAATTTTCCTTTGAACATGTACTTATTATATACCAAACTGTAGGGAAATTGATAGAGAATTCAAGTATATAATGTCTTTGGTAGTGTTAACACAAGTATGTTTGGTATACTTAAAACATTTTGCATGTAAAATTGAAAAACGCTAAAAAGTTGACTGTAGAATACGATCTTACCAAAGACAAATTACTGTTGTAGACAATAAAACTTTCTTTTTAGTCTTCAAACATCAAGTTAATCCATATACAAGTTAAAAAAACATGCTTATGGCCACAATTAGTACATTTAGTGTTATTCACACCAGTTTTTCCGTGGTCCTTTGTAAGAAAAATATAAATTATGCAATCGTGCATTACGTAATTTTCAAACAAATAAAGAAGAATAACGTCATATAAAAACTTTTTTACTGTTGTTTAATGTTTTAATAGTATCCCTAGCTTCATCTTCTACCAAGAACTAGTGATTAGATGTTACGGTAGGTCTAGTTTTGTTGCTTTTTGATCGGCCAGAATACGACTACGCCCACTCATCAACTAAACCTAGTGTGTCTAGCTTTTCTGCACAGATTCCGTATTTTGACAACAAACTGTGACTACCAAACAATCATCATCAATGTCAGCAATGTTTCAAAGTAGTTTGACACATTTATTTGCTTAGGAGACTTAGAAAATGTAAATATAAAGCGAGACATATTTCTCTAGCAACAACAACGAAAAACGCAAACACGCAAATCTTCACAAAATTGTGATAATAACATCAAAACACGCACATGTGCTGATTAACTACAGTCAAATTAGTTGTTTAGATAGTAGCGGAAGTCATTCTACGAGTTTTAATATATGAACTGCATTAAAACGGACGATTTTTAAGGTTTATGTGTGATAAACTAAAAACCACGCTGTAAGCGTTGCTCTGGCACGGCGCATTGAATTTTGCAACGCTCAGAGCGTTGGTCTGGAGTCAAAGAGTTAAGTAATTTGAACTGGGAATGTGCTGTCAGCTCTTAAGTAATTTGAGCTGGGAATGTGTTGTCAGCTCTTAAGTAATTTGAACTGGGAATGTGCTGTCTGTTATTAAGTAATTACAGTTTTTTAACCTTTTATCATAAATCTTCGGGGACAGATTTGTTTTGGAAACTGTGTTTTTTAGGTTTTCACGTTGCTCAAATAGTGTTTAAAAAATAGCCCAAATCCGCTCAATCCATCCTATCTGTGTTTTAAAAAAATAGACAGAAATCGCCCAAATTGTGGTTAAAAAGGTAGCCCAAAAAAGTTTTGTATTATCATAATATTTTTGTTTTCAGGTGTTTAAATAAAATGTTATAGACTTGTACAACTGGGAATGTATTGTCGGTGCTTCAGAAGTTTCAACTGGGGCTGTGTTGTCAGTAATGTGAACTGGGAATGTGCTGTCCATTCTTAAGTTCTCTTCAGCTGACATTCCAGTACTAGAGTGTGTTCTTGATATGAAGATTTTAGGGAGAATTAGCATTATTTTTATTTGTCTTTTTATTTTTTATAAATCAGTATTAATTGTCTTTTTTTTTTTTTTAATCAGTATAATCTCATAAAATACAGTGTGTTCCAAAATTATGTATACACTCTTTAAAAATGTATATTTCATGAACAACATACACAATTTTAATTTTCTTTATCCCATTTTAAAGCTAAGAGATAGACAAATTTTTTTCCACAATAACATAAATTTAGTTAAATGTTCAAAATGCTCACCATCGGCATGAATACATGAGCTCATGTATTCATACCAACTTTGAGTACCATTTTAGAATAGTCTTTCTTTCTTCAAAACTTAATTGAGTTTTCTTCGTCATTTTTCATCTGTCTGAGAAATGAAACAAAATAACTTTATTGTGACAAAAATGGTCTATCTCTTAGCTTTAAGATGCGATAAAGGGAATTAAAATTGTGTATACATAATTTTGAAACACTATATATTCCAGTGCAGAGGTTGATAGAGCTTGTTGTGTTTGTTTAATTATTGTTATTCAGAATTGACCTTTATTCAGAATTGACCTCATTTCACTCTGGGCAAACCCATAGTTGCTCAGTCTCCCTCAGTATATGTCAAAGAGTGTGAATGCTAACTGTTCCTGTAGCTCGCTGGTTGTAAACACGATGGATGCATCCTCTCATATGTCCATCTCTGCTAGTCATACGTTTGATGCCAAATTCCAACAATCTTAACCTTGATGATTCATCTGTTGTGGTGTCATTCTCTAACTGGCGATCATTAATTGTTCTCAGTATCTCTATCCCTTATCCATATCCAGTGTCCCCACTGTGGATGCTCTTGATGCTACTCTGTCAGCTCTCTCATTACCACATACCCCTGCATGACCTGGACAGTAGATCCACACCAGCTCTTGTAGACTTGAAGCTTCTATGAATGTTTTCCATTCATGCTGCAACTAACCACTGTGAACCTTTCAAAGCATGGATTGAGAGTCTGACAGAGCGTCTGCCTTTGTTAATGAAGTTTTAGTTAGCCACCTTAAGGCTGCAGTAACAGCCTCGACCTCCATTCTCATGCTATCAGTTGTTATCTTGTAAGCCTCTCTATGTTCGGGGATGATTCTGCCCTGTATCCTAGCCCCAACCTGATTTCTCACCACGGATCACAGACCCATCTGTATACATAATGGCATCATTACCCCGGCATGATCATGTATCAGTTGATTAATTTCCAGTTCTGTTTTTCCATTGCCTAAAGTTCTACACTCTCTGCCAAGGCTGATGATGACTAGCTGGTAGTTAATCCAGTTTTCATCTGACATACTCCTCTTCCCCTTTGAATATATTTTCAACTGTGGCCACCTGCTTGATCGTTGTCTCTACATGTGCCATCCATCTCTTTATTCTTTTATTCTTTATTTAGTAATAAGTGGAAATATTTATAAATTCATAATGTTTAAAAGAAAGTATAGTCTGTTCAGTACAAACAAAAATAATATTTTGTTTAAATGTCAAACGGGGGTGAAAAAACACATCTCTGTACCTGTCATAATGAGCGTACGATTGGCTAAGCGGTTAGAGAGTTTGCCTCTCACTACAAACCCCCCACCACCTAATACGCACATGCACATACAGGTACATGTATACACAAGCTTGCATTCGTACACACATACACATTATAATTTGCCATGAACTTATGATGTGTCAGAAAGATGTGCATAAGTTTATAATATTGCATGTACTAGCCATGTTTTTTTTTCTTCTGAGCTTCTGAATTAAACATGATATTGTCAAGCTTCTAAATTTGGCTTCAAAGATGTAAAAATCTGCCACTTGATTGATGTTTATACTGTTTAGTTTTTCTTGTGTTTACAAAACATTTTTATGATATTTTCATGGGGGGGGGGGGGGGGGGGGAAGGCGTGTTCCCCATTTTTTGTTGTGTGTGTGTGTTTTACTAAAGGTTATTAATACATAATATGCCTGTTTGAAAAGACACATTACTCACATTATGCATAATATTAATCTCTCGTATATACATTCTGGGATGGACTTTGCTTTCTCAGGATTTACTAAGAATCTTATACCATCTTCAGCATCTTCCTATCATTTCATATTCTACTGGCAGTTGTCTGGTTCTTGTCATCAGTTCCATGTTAGTGATCTTGTCATGCCATTTTAATCCTTCTATTCTACGCAAGCACCCACTTATGAAAGTTTGTAACTTTTTGGTTGTTGTTTTTGTTGTTCTCCATGTTTCAGAGCCATATGATAGGAATGACTTGACATTTCAATTGAAAATTTGGATGTCTTAGTTTTCATTTCTGTTGATCATATATTTCCCAACGCAATGAAATCTCTTTTAGCCTTTTGTATTCTTATTTTGATATCCTTGTATGACCCTTTGACTGTGTATATGTAGCTGCCACAATATTTGTATGATTCTACATCTTGTAGTGGTGTTTCTTCAAGTGTGATATACTTATCATTTCCTGCGTTTCCTGAAACACGGAGAACAACAAAAACAACAACCAAAAAGCTAGACTTTTTATAAATGGATGCTTGTGTAGAATAGAAGGATTGGATTGGATTGGCGTTTGGAACTGGGGACAAGAACCAAGACAGGAGTAGAACAACAAATGAGATGAAGATGCTGGTGAGCAGGACACTCATTGATGAAACTAGCTGATCTATAATCCCCAAGGCAAAAGAGGTAGATAGAAATAGAAAACACAAGGAGAAAACTGAGGACATAAATGAAAGAAATAATGAAAAATTTTGAGCAGATGGCACAGGTCAGGAGGCCTTAGAATGAATTTGTTGGGGGCCTCTTCTCCTTGGGGAGATGAAGGGTAATGATGAGGCAGGTAATAGGGACTACAGGTGAAAATTAATTGAATCTTTCCACACACAGCTTCAAGAACCACAACCCTCGATTTATACAAGTATGCTGATTAATTCTTTCCCTTCTTATGACAGATATGTCAAACACGCCTGAGATTGTTGGACTCACTGCTAAACTAGCTTGTTCTTGTATCTGTTGACAAGCCAATACCACTTGTTTATAACCAAGTTGTGAACACAATCAGTACAGTAATTTTTGACTGAGATCAGCTATTCTGAGACATTTATGATGTATTCAACATTTAAACACTTGATTTCTGTTTCACATCTGCCATCTTCGATCATAAAATAAGATGGCAGATGTGAAACAGAAACCAAGAAGAGAATAGGAATGGCCAATACTACTTTGAACAACATAAGACAAATACTGACATCTAAACAGTTAACTCACAAATACTGACATCTAAACAGTTAACTGACAAATTAAAACTGAGAATCATAAAGTGTTATATATATTCTTTATTACTGTATGATGTAGAAACATGGACAATGAGTAAGCAATTGGGATAAAGAATTGAGGGTCTGGAGATGTGGATATATAGAAGAATGGGGCGCATCTCATGGAAATAAAAGAAAACAAATAAGGAGGTCCTAGAAAACCTAGGTATGAAAAGAGAATTAATGAAGGAGATCAAAATTAGGCAGTTAAAATATTTTGGCCACATAAAAAGACATTGCACCTTGCAGAAGACCATAATAGAAGGGAGATGTGAAGGCAAATGTGCAAGGGGAAGACAGCGCTATAAGTGGGAAGACAACATCGAGAGATTGACAGGAAAGAGTCTATGTGAGTGCACCATCAAGACAAGAGACAGAAGATGTTTCCTACTACTCTGATGTTTTCAAGCCATCGACACTTGCAAAACTTAGCAGGCAGCTCCTCGTTACCAGCAGCATTTAGGTCAGTGGTTCCCAAACTTTTTTTCTCTAGGCCGCACATTTGAATGAAAATTTTCTTGTGCCACACCAAATTTTGTATTGATAAGAAATACCTTTAAAAATAAAACATTAATTCATGCAGTGCTTTGCTGATAACATAGAACACAACTACTTTATAATATGATCGTGAGACATGCAGAAAGTGTAAAACAATACAGCTACACAAAAACATGATTCATTTACAAAATATACAAATTCAACGAGAGGTGTGATGTTGTTTTTGTCTGGTAATCTTTATAATTTACATTATTTTAAACTATTTTTTATTATTATTAAAATCTGTTTGATATAAAATAAATTATATTACTGAATAAAATCTGGAAAATTCTATTGGTTTCTATACATATATACCTCGGAATAACTTTCAATCACTGGTTATCATACAAGTACCATGTTGATCTAATCATACAGAAGTGCAACAGAGGTCTGGCAGCCCTAAAACATTGGCCGCAGTGCACGTGGAGAAGAGACTACTTTTTCTCCTGTATTATCAGCTGGTCATGTCTGTAATCATGTTGGTCTGGGAATACTTACCGTGAGGTGTAGAGGTTTGGAAGAGAGAGCGCCAGACTATCCTATCGGCTGTCTTCCTCCTGGCCTGGTTCCATTCTAGTCCTCGATCCTTCAAAGATTGTCTAATGTTGTCCTCCCAGCGGACTCTGGATCGTCCTTGGGGTCTGGATCCTTGGCTCTTTGTTTCCCATGCTTGTCGTGGTATCCGATCTTCTCCCATTCTGCAGACATGGCCAAACCATCTTAATTGGGACTGTTCTACTTGGGTCTGCAGGGGGTAGGATTTAAGGCCTTGACGTATCGTCTGGTTGCGTACCATGTCTCTTCTTGTTACTTCAACCACCTTCCTCAGATACCTCATTTCTGAGGTTTGGATCTGGCTTTTATGGGTTGTAGTCATTGCCCATGACTCGCATCCGTATGTCAAGACTCTGGGAATACTCACACTGTTAATATCACAATGTGAATGACTGGAACACATTCAAAATGAAGGAATGCCTATAGTCTTGGGCTGTACTTAATTCCAGACCTAAAGGTTTTTTATATTTGGACATGCACCCTAATATAACCGACTAGGTTGAATGGGACGCGCCTCGCCAAAACTTTATTTTTTTTTTAAAAATGATACCCCCTTTGTGATGATGCCGCACATGCTTGGATCGCTGTCAATTAGACCCAGATATGTGATGTCCCAGGTAAAAGCTTATGTGTGAGTAATCACAGACAGAAGGCATCAAAGAACCACGAATAAACAGGGGGATGTCATGGATGGCACAGGCAGAGGCAACTATTAGACAGGTGATCAGAGTTGAAAATAATTCAAGGGGAAAGAGTGGAGTAAGTAAGGTGAGAGTTGGACGAACTACCAGCAAGTCATCATCATGAGCCTTGGCAGACAGTGCAGAGCTGCAAATTGATCAGCTGTTATTGTTATTTTTGATCAGAGTCGATGTCGCTGCACTCCGGACCAAACCCATAGGGGCTCAGTCTCCATCAGCAAATGTCAAAGGGTATGAATGCTAATTGTTCCTGTTGCATGCTGGTTGTATATATGCCAGATGCATCCACTCATATGTCCATCCCTGCTGGTCTTATGTTTGATGCCAAATTCCAGTTGAAAAAAAAATTAAAAAAAACACACACACCCACACAAATAGTAATACGTCTTACAAGGAGAAGGACAAGAAAAACCTACGTTGCGGCCACAAGGCCTTCGTCAGGGACAGACAAACAAGAGACAGGAGGGAAAGAAAATGAGAATAAAGTAGAGAACATGAAACTATAAAAATAAGAGAAAAAAACTCCCTTAATATTAAGACTAGTCACATGTGAAGCAAAGCAGGATGGCTGCCACTAAACCGGAAAGAGGAAGTTGACAGTACATAAAGATAAGAAATAATAAAAACAAGGACTGGAAAAGAGTGAGAAAAAAGTAATCAATAAATAATAAATAAAATAAAATAAATAAATAAAATATAAATAAATAATAATAATAAATAAATTTAAAACAAATAAATAAAAAAATAAAAACTAAATAAAGAAATAAATAAAATAAAAAATAATAAAGGAAAAAAATAATTTTAAAAAAAAAATATATTTAAATAAAATAAAATAAATAAACAAATTTAAAAAAATAAATAAATAAAATTATTAAATTAAAAAAATGGTAATTTAAAAAAAAAAAAAAAAAAAAGGGTGATCGCATCAAAGTAGAAAGTCATAATACAACAGGGACTCGATAGAGAAAGGCGTCTCAGACAAAAGAATGTTGGGTATTCAAACCGTGTGGTTTGAGGCAACCCATAAGATGGATGAGGCGTTGTTCCTGGCGAAACCGACTGTTGGCGTCCGAGGAACAGTATCTGATGGCTGTCACCTGGATGTCAGTGGCACCGTGGTGGTCGGGGCCATTGAAGTGGATGGCCACAGGTGTGGAATTAAACTGAGAGATGTCATAGAGGTGTCTGCAGAATCGGTCGCCCAGTCGTGTGCCCGTTTGGCCGATGTACGTAATGGTGCAACGTTTGCATATAATAGCATAAATGACGTTGCGTGACTCACATGTGAAGCCATGGGTGATGGTGAACTTGGCGTTAGGGAACGAGACTGAACGTGTTTCGATTACATACTGACATGTCTTACATCGTGTACGGTTACATGGCTTGGTTCCAAAGTGGCCATCGTTGACGGTTTTCAGACGGCTGTGGACTAGGAGGTCCCTCAAATTTTTGT
This sequence comes from Oreohelix idahoensis, assembly GCA_024509875.1. NCBI lineage: Eukaryota > Metazoa > Mollusca > Gastropoda > Stylommatophora > Oreohelicidae > Oreohelix > Oreohelix idahoensis. The sequence continues at coordinate 259,006 of JAMPIV010007316.1, read as the reverse complement.
CCCGTCTATATGCCAGCAAGGGTGGCTCACTAAATGCTTCCCGCGCCACTGGGTCAGCTTGGAGGAGAGGTAGGTGGCGAAACAGGATCCTTTTGACAGCAAAATTCCAGCAATCTTAGCCTTGATGATTCATCAAGTGCAGTGTTATTCTCTAAAAGGTGATCATTAATTGCCCTCAGTATCTCTCCCTTATCCATATCCAATGCACTTTTTATGGGTGCTCTTTCATTGTAGAGTACCCCTGTTTGACCAGGACAGTAGATCCACACCAGTTCCTTAAGATTCGTGGCTTCTATGGAGGTTGGTTTTTCATTCATGCCTGAGCAATCCACTTTGGACCTTCCAAAGCATGGATTGTGAGTCTGATACAATAACTGCCCTTGTTAATGGAGTTTCAGACAGCCACCTTAAGGCTGCAATAGCTGCCTCTACCTCCATTCTCATGTTAGAGGTAGTTGTCATGTAAGCCCCGCTATGTTCAGCGACGATTCTGCCCTTTAGCAGAGAAGCCTCATCCTGATTTCTCACCACGGATTACAGACCCATCAGTGTACACAATGGCATTAATAGAAAACCTCCATTGAAGCCTTGAATCTTCATGAACTGGTGTGTTTCTACTGTCCTGGTCATGCAAGGGTACTCGGCTGTCGTGAACTCCGTAAAAATCAGATGTATGAGAGCTGATACTGCAAAATTCATCTTGACCTAGAGAAATTGCCTTAGAACAAGTCTTACCAGGGTCCTGCATACTGTATTCTGAAAGTCTGAGGGTATGTAGAATTAAGTTAATAAAATTGTATTCTGAATGCTTATATTGACGTGATATAATGATATTAAGCATGTACAGTACAAGTTATTACATTGTTTTGTATTAGGATATGGATAATATTTATTGAGATATCAAGTATGGCTCTTTGTCACTTATTGTGAGGTGATTATGGAAGATTGAGATCCCATAAAATAACCAAATCTTATAATACCTGAGAGCCACGGTAGCATAGTGGTTAGGGCTCTGGCTTCCTAGCTCGTGGTCCATGGTTCGATCCCCAGATGAGAAGGGATTTTTTTAGGCCGCAAACAGCTCCTGGGTCGACCAAGCCCCAATTGGGTACCAGAGCAACTTCTGGGGAGTTTATGGTGGCCGGCGTGTTGCTGACTACATTATCCTTAGTGTGCCGATGGTCGAGAAAATATGGACCTAACACCATATTCCCAATATGCCTCAATGGGCTTGTAACGGGATCCTTTATCCTGCCTGGCACTGCAAGTAGTCCTTTTCAGGACTGGTAAATACACGCCATCAAGCTATCAGCACTTGCTAGAGCTGGTTTGGAAGACTGGAGCTCAAAGAGTTATTATGTTTGTATCATACTACTTTCTGTATATATCTGTTGTATCATCTATCATATTTATATAATACAAGTACTGTATCCTTTGTTATATTATTATGCAACTACTAGGCTTGTAATGACACTATGACACTTACAGACATATGGGCACCTCATACCCATGCACACTCTGATGACACTAACACACACACAGTAGGATTTGTGGTATATGTGGAAAGATACTATCCACAAGGCTTATCATGTTGCAGGTTTAACATTCTGGTAGTGGATCCAACAGTGCATTCTGAAGTATTGTGACGACAGAACATGAAAGAGGTTGGACCACTCTTGAATATCTGGTCTCCACATTGTGATGGTAGTCCAGCATATTGACTGAACTGTGTGTCAATACCTGCTGTACAACAACTGGTTGTAGCATTGCAGCTCCACAGACCAGGAATTTTGTGAAGATAAGTGCATAAAAGAAACATTACCACAATTGATATACCAGAATCCAGTGATAGTCAGATGATGAAAAAGACGGTAAACGTAGGACAGTTTTTTTTAGACTGTAAACAGTGAACATTTATTGTGTCACTTATTTTGATTACTGTAATTTGTAAATATATATCCTTGTTTTCATACCAAATACAAAGAAAAGAGAAGATTCAGCAATACAGTAAATTGATTGATTTTGTTCACTTCTGAAGTTGTTAAATCATTTCCATGTTCTGTAATTGTGAATTAATTAATTGGGAATAATTTATAAAAGCATAGGTGTAGTCGTAGCGGGAAGGCAAGGTAGGCTCTTGATCTATATCACTTTAACATCTGGACAAGAGTACTTAACAGTCTGACTATATCCGGTGCCATCCATAACCAGTGCTCATGTAACCGTGGGTAGGTTGCTTTATGGATAAAGCCTAATTCTAACTCTGATCAAGTGGTATAAGGCATGGTTAGCTGCCATATGTTTCTTTGCTAAATCAGTCGTTCTTAGACCGTCTGGGGATTCCTACTAGTATTTACGAAAAGATGTTGGCTGAAATACAAGGTCGAGATAATATTAACCTGATCATAAAGGTATTTATGATCTAATAGTCAATATCAATTGACTAGTCTGTAATAGAGATAATCTCTCTTGGTCAGTCTGGAAAATCTTGAGTATGCCTAACCTTAATACAGGATCACTCTACGAAGTAATTTGCAATACTAAATTTGTTTCTGTCTGTTTCAACAATATATTCGTAGGGTTTGGAAAATCTCTCAATTCTGATTGGAAGAGGCACTACTCTTAGGCCGCGCACTCAGATAGCTATGACGTCAATGGTAACCACGTTGGTTGCTAACGGTCTCTTAGGGGAACACAGTGGTCAGTGTAATTTGTTGTCATTTGAAACATAATTTATGAAATTAATCTATTGATCTTTTAAACTAATCTAATGATGTCTTAAACTATCCTAACATTCCGGTTACACTCATTTCTGAGACTGGGGTATTTCAATAGTTCAAGAATACCCTGACTTGATCTATTGTTCATCTCTAATTATCCATCTCGCCACATCGGCAATGAAAGAGCTAACAGACTAGCTTCAAGAGCACCCATAGAAGAGGGGGAACGGACGAATTAAAACATGTCTGGTACTGGACAATGGTATCTACCCTAAAGGTTACGAACGTAGTTTGCAAGTAATTCTACGTCACATTTTGGATCCAATTATTATTATGGGACAACAGATCATTTCATTTTGAGGTCATTGGGACGATGGTTTATTAGTCGATGTCAGGAACCACTTATCATGGAGAATACTCCAAGAGTTACACCGCTGCTGTGTGGGGTTATAATATTGAACTATAGGCTCACCCTCCTAAGGGTATGACCACATAAACAATGGCTGACAAGAGTAATAACCATCTTTAAACGGGTACTTCCCTTAATGAATAAATATACACAACAAGGCCTCACACAGCCATCATAACGCAACAAATACAAGTATAAGAATACCAATGTAAACCTGCCTCAGCAGCTTAGACTATCATCTCCACACACGAAGATACAAACTATGCCTCAAATGGCTGCTATGAATATCGCTCACCCGAGCGGCAAAAGCTATGACAATGACACACTCATAATCATCGACATTTTATCAAACTACGGCCTGTAGATAATACCATGTAGACCCTTCAACTGCTCTAGACTAAACAATGTAACTATCACCAAGACCTGATAACATGGCAGGCACTCATCTTACAGCATCCCAAAATAGAACACACAGCAATCAAGCTGGCTAAGAAAAAACATGTCCTTCCCAGACAAGAGGCTGACTTCTCATTTCCAATTTCGTGCCTTTTCCCCCAGTAGTCACATGACCAGCCGGGTTGGCTAACTTTGTTAGTCTGTTCGGTCCTTTCCGACTGGCTTTTCAATGATCACTAGACATAAAATGCACGCGAAATAACGTTGTGACAGTCGACTTTCCAGAAAGTACTACAGACTCTATTGCGAAACGTGGTAACTTTAGGGCCATTTTAAGGTTAATGATCAGAGCGGGTGCCACGCAATTTTCTCCCCTAGCTCTGCAGTGATGGCCCAACAGTGGCCAAAATTCAGAGTATCTGCTGAAGGTCTTCAAAGGTATCTACCTTTCGCTCAAGATTACTCTTGGCAGAGATTTAAATTGAAGAATGATGCTTCAATTCTAGGGAACCTCATAGGAATGTAAGAAATCAAGTACCACAGCTGATATTATCCAGGCCGTAATAAACGTTTTATCTTCTCTGACTTTCTGTGAGGAGAAAAGAATTTTGCTCATTTGATGAGCCCCCAACTGATTTTATTAAGTAAAATATTATATTTCAATAGCTCTATTTATATGTATTTAAAATGACTGAGACATAGTTCACTCAAAAAATGATTAAATCAACTATAAATTTGTATATATACAGATAACAAATTTAATAATCAATTTTAGTTAACATTGTAAGATAAATAAGGGTGTTGATATGCAAAAATTTAGTTTTGAAGATTCATCACAGGGTATGGTCTTGTAAGTTTCTGAAAAGTTTGTTTTAAGAGTTCTCTTGGCAGCTTTAAGTGGGTACTTAGCTGCCTGTAAGGGGTCAGTTGGCTTCTGCTCCAGCCGATGTTGGTTCTTTGCAGGTTGTAGACTGGCTCTACTCGTCACTGATCAAGTCTGGTGGCTATAACACATCCCTCGTAGTATCGTGGGGTAATTACGAAGATGGTCCAGCATCTCCGAGACCCGTCTGATGTTGGTGCCTAGCTTTAACTGAAGACCACTTATACCACACACATGTTCCACAGACTAGTACCACCAATTGGTACCACCAACTAGTATCATGAAATAAGAGAGAAACAAATATCCCTCCTGAGTATTGGGTCTCCTGACATGAAAATCAAGTGTTCCCCCTCCTTTCATTCCACCATCTCATCTGCCTCAGAACTTTACCCTCTCTGAACATTAATGTTAATACCTGTGAGCGGAAAACATTCATTGCATTTATATAAAACATGTTTACCATTACATATGAATGGTTGAAAAGGTTAATATAATAATTATGTACATTATTTCTGTCATCACCCACTCCCTGCTCCATATAGACTACCTCTGTGTTTGATTCTCTATGAGAAACCCGCTTGCAGCAGTCACCAGCTCTTGCAGTGGTGGTTCATATCAAGTCAGTATTCGAACGAAAGTCAGTGAATAATAAGGATGGTCGATTAAGCCCACTGCCATGTCTATGTAAAAAAAATAATGGTTACGGAATTGAGATTGAGAGGGAGATTCACCAACACTACAATAATACAATGCTACGCACCAAACGAATGATAGCGATGAGGAGGTCAAGGATGAATTCTATCAACAACTGCAGAAAGAAATGGAAGACACACCTAGATATGATCTTGTTATAGTAATGGGAGACCTCAATGCGAAAGTTGGTACACACAATACATATAATGAAAGAACAATGGGGAAATGCGGCAGCAGAACAGCAAACGAAAATGGGGATAAGCTAATAAGTTTCTGTAGCATTAACACATGTATATTCCCAGTAGCAACATACGGCTGCGAGACTTGGACACTCAATAAAACAGTTGCAAAAAAGATTACATCATTCGAAATGAAATGCTACAGAAGGATGTTGAGAATACCCTGGACAGAAAAAAATCCAGATAACAGAGAAGTACTGCACTAACGGTAGATTGGCTCCTAAATATACCATCGCAATATGCATATAAAGATAATAGTCTGGAAAAAAACAGTGATGGAAGGCATGGTCCCTGGAAAAAGGGGAAGGGGTCGACCTAGACGACGGTGGACCCAGGACATCACAGAGAGTCTGAACTTTGTCTTTGGCTGAAGTCGACTTTAGTATCGTTCAGAGCGGCTGTAATGGAGAGACACGTTTGGAAGGAATTGACAATGTGAGCATAGCTCTTATTATGTTATCTAAAGAAGCACAGAAAGCACTAATTGAATGGGAAGCTGTTGGACCCAGAATAATAACAGCTTCTTTCAAAACAGCTAAAAAGAAAATTCATGTAAATGTCATCCAATGTTGTGCACCAACTAATGACAGGGGAGAGTCTGTGAGGGAAGCATTTTGTACTGAACTACAGGAGGTTATGGATGGAGTAAAAAGAGGAGACATCACAGTTTTGATGGGTGGCATGGGTGCAAGGATAGGTACAGTCAACACTGGATTCGAAGAGGTCGTGGGAAAACATGGGCTAGGAGTAGTGGATGAAAATGGAGAGCTATTCGCAAACTTCTGTGCTTCGTATCAACTGGCTATGGGAGGAAGCATGTTTCCACATAAGAGAGTACACAAGGCAACATGGATATCACCAGACCATAGAACAGAAAATCAGATTGATCATATATGCATAAACAAGAAGTTTGGATCATCATTGCAGGATGTAGGGGTATATAGAGGAGCAGATGTGGCATCGGATCACCATCTTCTGATAGCCAAAGTGAGGATGAAACTCAAGAGATATGCAACAGTGCAAAGTTATAGACAACAGTTTAATGTAGGACAGCTGGGAAATCAAGAAACAAGAGACAAATTTGCGGTCACGGTATCCGGCAGGTTCCGGGTGCTCCGGCGGCTGGAGGATGTGGAGAGTACGGAAGACTATTGGCAGCAGGTTGGGACAGTATGGAAGGAGACATGTGGGGAGGTGCTGGGGAGGGGGGAAAGACAGCGGAGGGCATGGATGGCAACATAGGCCATCGGTAAGATAGGGGACAGAAGGGGCAAGAAAGCAGAGTTGGACACAAGCAAAGCTGGAAGCTCCGGGGCCAAGGCTCGGGAGGTGTGCGCAGAGGCGGACAAAGAGGTAAAGGGAAGTGTCAGGGGAGACAAGAGGGGGTGTATTGGGGGGTTGGCGGGGGGGGGGGGGGCGGGGGATGCTGCAGCCAAGGGAGATGTGAGAGAACTGTGTGGCAGCGCAGGGAGGCTGGCAGGGAAGTGCGGGCAAGCAGGTTGCCTCATGGGAGACGGGAGTGGGAGGCTGCTCAGCGGTGTACAAGAGCGGATGAAGAGGTGGACAGAATATTTTGGGGACCTTCTCAATAGACCAGCTCCACAAAGCCCGCCGGACATCCGGCCAGCGGAGGAGGAGCTGCAAATTAGCGGTGAAAGACCAACGAAGGAAGAAATAAAGAAAGCCATAAAGCTTCTAAGAGAGGGAAAAGCGTCTGGACCTGATGGCATTCCAGCAGAGGCCATCAAAGCAGATATCGACACGGCTGCAGAGATGTTGTATAAATTACTTGGTGAGGTCTGGGAAGGGGAAGAGATGCCAGCAGAGTGGAAGGAAGGATATCTGGTTAAGTTGCCTAAGAAGGGAAATTTACGGGAGTGCACAGGTTATAGAGGAATGGTGTTGCTGTCAGTGCCGGGAGGAGTGTTGAACGGGATTGTCCTTGAGAGATTAAGGGAGTCCGTGGACAGGAGGCTGGGAGATGAACGGGCAGGTTGTCGACAAAGCGGATCATGTACAGACCAGATAGCCACTTTGAGAATAGTGGTTGGGCAGGGTCTGGAGTGGAATTCGCCACTGTACATCGGATTTGTGGACTACGAGGGGGCGTTTGACAGTGTGGACAGAGGGTCACTTTGGAGATTGATGAGGCATTGTGGAGTTCCCCTGGGGATCATTAATTTGGTAAAGAAAACGTGTGAAGACATGACATGCGGAGTTCTTCACGAGGGACAGCTTACAGAACCGTTTGGGATAAGAACAGGAGTGCGACAGGGATGCCTCTTGTCTCCATTTCTTTTCTTGCTGGCAATAGATTGGGTTATGAGATCATCGACAACACACAACAGAAATGGGGTCCAGTGGACTCTGACTGGGCGGTTGGATGATCTGGGTTTTGCTGGTGACTTGGCTCTTCTGTCCCATGGCCGTAGTCAGATGCAGGACAGGTTGAGGGCACTCGATGGGAGGTCACAGCGATTGGGTCTGAGGATACACAGGGAGAGGACAGGAATAATGAGAGTAGATGCAGGTGGTGATAACAGGGTTGAACTTGAGGAGACACCAATTCGGGATGTGGGGTCGTACACATGTCTTGGCAGTGGTATGGACAGGGTTGGAGGGACGGACAGCGATGTCAAAATGGGAGTGCAAGGGGCAAGAGGGGCTTTCATTGCGTTGGGAGATGTATGGAGATAATGAATGAATGAAAACTGAAAGTGAAACTAAGAAGGGCTGGACCATCTGTAACTACACAGAAAAGGTTTGACATCAGCAAATTGAAGGACCCCCTTACCAGAAAAGCTTTTGCGGCCGACATCAAGAAACGATATCAATTTGCCAAAAGCCAGGAAAAGACATTGACTGATGATATAGACCAGAATTTCAACACCATTTCAACAGTATATAAGGAAAGTAGCAAATCATGCTTAGGATTCCAGGAAAGGAAGAAGCAAGACTGGATAACACCAGAAACACTAAACACCATAAAGATGAGAAAGGAAATGAAAAGAAAGAAAACAGAAGCGAAGTCCCCCAGGTTAAAGCAACTATATAGCGAACAGTACAGCCAGCTGGACAGGGAAGTTAAACGCCAAACCCGAGCCAACAAAAGGAATTTCCTAGACGATCTTGCAAAACAGGCAGAAGAGGCAGCACTGAGAAATGAACAAAGCACAGTATACAAAATAACTAAATTCATCAGCGGAAAACAAGGTGCAAACAATATTACATTAGTAAGAGATAAGCAAGGAAATCTCATCAAGACAGCAGAGGGACAGGAAACAAGATGGGCAGAGCACTTCAGAGAAACTCTGAACAAGGAAATACCAGAGACACAATTGAATGTTCCTGAGGCTGAAAACGATCTAGATGTAAATACAGACATTCCACGAAAAGAAGAAATCATCACAACAATCAAAGGGTTAAGAACGGTAAAGCTCCAGGCCATGATAACTTAAATGCAGAGCTATTTAAGACAGACCCTGAGCTAGCAGCAGAACTATTAGAACCACTATTTGCACAAGTGTGGAAAATGGGGACAACACCATCAGAGTGGAACAAAGGAATAATTGTCAAATTGCCCAAGAAGGGAGATCTTGCAGACTGCAATAATTGGAGAGGAAAGAACAAGCAGGATTTAGAAAGAACAGAAGATGTGTAGACCATATATTCACTCTCAGGAACATTATAGAGCAGTGCTCAGAATGGCAAAGACAGCTTTACATAAATTTTGTTGATTTTGAAAAGGCTTTTGACAGTATACATAAGGACAGTTTATGGAAAATACTGAGGGCTTATGGAATTCCAAGCTGCATAGTGTCAATCATAAAAAGCCTCTATGCCAACTTTACGTGTAGTGTTGGGCAGAGCAGCCTAACCTTTGAGGTGAAGACAGGAGTATGACAGGGATGCCCCTTATCAACCACTCTTTTTTTAACAGTCATAGACTGGGTGATGCGCCAGACAACAGAGGGCAGTCCAAGAGGAATAAGATGGACTACATTTTCTACATTGGAAGATCTGGAATATGCAGATGACATTGCACTGCTGGCACATTCACATCAACACATCCAGGAAAAAAACGGATAGACTTAATAAATTTAGCCAGCAGGTGGGCTTGAACATGGCCGAATACCATCACCAACCAAGATTTGCTTACTCGTAGCAAGCAAGAGGACATGCACACCATCATAGCTGGCAGACGCTGGAGCTGGGTTGGTCATGTCCTCAGAAGAGACCCCGATGCCATCACAAGAACAGCTATGCTTTGGACCCCTGAAGGAAAGCGAAAGAGAGGCCGACCAAAAACAACTTGGCGGAGGACTGTGGAGGCTGAGATGCAAAGAATGAACCAGAGTTGGGGCACTGTACGAAGGATGGCCACCGACCGTGCAAAGTGGAATCAATTTGTTGTTGCCCTACAAGACGCCACTAGGCGTGATGGCCACTGACTGCTTTGACGGTCAGTGGTTAAGAATCGAAGAAGAAGAAGAAGATTAAGCCCAGACATGACAAGAAATCTTGAATTATGAAGGGAAAGCAACAAATATTGTCCAAGGTGGGAAAAAAGAAAGGGAAGAGAACAGAATGAATTCAAGGATGGCACAGGAAAATATAACAAATGAGGTTATTTCGTCACAGTGGGTGATGAAACTTTAGCTGATCACTTAAAAAACTGCTCGGCAAATGCAACATACATATCTAAAACAACTTAACACAAGCTAATTCAGTGTTCTGGAGATGAAATAATTGATAAAATTAGTTGATATATAAATGAATCAATTTTTGTGTGTGCAATAATATTTGATGAGACTACTGATATATTTTTATTTTTTTTATTTTTAAATTAATGAAGAAAAATATCCCGTTCAACCTCTGATGGGTTATAATTAAGATATATATTGTTTTCAATTCCAAATAATATGAACAACTGCCGATATGAGAAAGTGGCATCACATCTATCAAATCATTGTAAATAGGGACAATCACAATTGTGCTTATATGTTAAAAAAACAAACAAACAAACAAAATCAAGAAGAAACTCTGAAGAAGAATAATATTAAAGTGGAGGGGTGTCAAGGACTGGTGGTTCCAGTCATATGCATTGTAAGAACAGCATCAGACCTTCACATTCCCAGCCACTATATATTAACATTTGTTCGTGTTAAATATTGTTTGACTATATTATGCAGTTCCCTAGGTCTGTCTATTCTTAACACCTCTTCTATATTTATAGGTAAGTTGGATGCTTGCAAATAATCTAATATTGGTATTCTCATTTGTTCATACCTCTTACATTTAACAAGAAATGTTCTATATTATTGTCTTGAAGACATCCTGCACAGTAAGGTTCTTCTATTCTGAAATAGCTTTTTCCCAGCTGTAGTCTGAGAAGTTTCTTATTACTGGGAATTTTCAATTCCCTAGATATCTGACATGTTCTTGTTGGAGCCTTGAACATCTTATATGCATGTCTTCCCTTCAGATTTTTATCCCACTCTGCTTTCCATTCATCTGTTATTAAATCTTTAATGGAGCTCTTAATCTCTGATTTACTCGTCCCTACATTTATTAGATTTTTATCAGATCTACCTTTCTTGGCTTTTTTAATCTGCCTTTTCATTTCCTTCTATGTCAGAACCAAACTATGCTGTGGATTTATCAAAACAATACTGGTAATTCTTTAATAGGCTCGCTCCCTAGGAGCATGACCACAACATAATGGCTGACATAATAAATCAACACCTTTACCAGGAAATTCCCTTTAATAAATAAGCACACAAAATCAAGCCTCACACGGCCAACAAAACGTACGAAATATATGTATACAAATGCCAGAGAAACTTGCCTCAATTAATTGATCTGATAGCCTCATACATATCAGTATGTCGGCACTGTACAAACACTGTACTGACTATCGCTCATCCTAGCGATCCAAAAAATATATGACACAGCAACACTCTAATCATGAACAACTTGTCATATGCGGCCTGAAGATAATATCCACTGGACACTACACTAATCCAGAATTACACATAAACATCCAACAGAACTAAAGAAGGCAATCTCTGGCTAATAATCCATATGATAAACCGCACAGCGACTTGCTAGCGAAGGGAACAAGATGTCCGCCATCCATTACCTTTCAAATATCTTAATAAGTTAGTAAATCCTCTGCAAGACTCCACTAGTTTATCTATGTGTTTATTCCAGTTCAACTGTTGGTAAAATGTCATTCCTAGATATCGAGTGGTTTGCACTGTATTAATGTTTTGCCCTTGGATATTTATGTCTATAATTTTATTTTTAACAACCCTACCTTTACTGAAGATCATTCCCAATGTTTTATTTGTATTCAGCTGAAAACCCCATTTTGTCATCCATTTACATACTTTATTTATTTGCTTCTGTAGATCCTTATATAATTTTGGCAGATGTCTCTCAGTCCTCCATATAGCAACATCATCTGCAAACTGTGACAATTTATTTGTTATATCATTAAATTCCTCACCTAAATCATATATCGACAATTTCCCAACTAAGTATCGAATAAGATGTGTAAAAGAAGGTCAAATAAGGGAAGATTTGGTTGGTTTTTTTATTTGCACGAACTTAATTTTGAAAGTAATACAAATGTTCACCAGGAACCTAAAATAAGCGGCCAAATTCTTGGACAATTCTTAAAAAAAATATTACAAAAATAGCATATTGATCAACAAAATTGTGTAGGAATTAGTTCTGACACCTGCAGTGTAATGACTTCCGCATAACGCAGTGCAGAAGCGGAGATTTTTTAATGCGCACCATTCGAGTTATGCATTCCTTGTTAGAACCATTCTTTAAACTTAACAATCTAGAAATGCGCGGAAGTCAAAAACATTAGAAACTGTTTCGGAATATTGAAAGAAATCATTTCATTTTTTCATGTTTCTTCTAAGCGTACTTTTTTGTTGAAAATGAATTTAAAAGGCTCTAAATTAGGTGGCCCATGTGACGCTCGCAGGCTAGAACGGGCTTTCTCACCCTTTTTCACCTTGTTAACAACAGGGTAGTTATGAGAGACTTTACTTTGTTGTTGTTTTTGTGTTTGCTTGTTTTTTTTTATTTGTTTGTTGTTTATTTACATTGTTTGTTTGTTTCTTGGAAAGGGGAGGTGACACAAATACATTCACACAATTTTGGCTTTGATTTACTATATTTGGACTGAGTGGAGGGCAGAAGAAGATATTATATTTAGATATAGCAAATCTGATTTTATCGTCTTGAATTTATTACACTATATATGCTAATTATAACCCATCAAGGGTTGAATGGGATATTTAAAAAAAAATGATACAACACTTGACTTAAAAAAAATATTGCTGTTGTAATTGGGAATACTTTTAAACACTATAAGTGAATGGAATGATCAAAGAAAATCCTAGGCTGATAACATCAAAGAATGGGCAAGGCACAGTTTTTCCACACTTGTACGCATTGCTGAGAATAGAGAGCAGTGGAGGACCCTATCTGCTGATGCTTCCACCATGGCACCCCTACGACCCATGATGGGTTACGGGTTGAGATGAGATGATGATGGTAACTGATGTCAGAGGATATGTTTAATGCGTTCCATTTATATACTCTTTTTTCTATCAGTTTAACCAATCTTTATAAAGATGATCAGTAAATATGTACAGAAAGATTATGGAGAAAATATGAGAGTGTGTTCATGAAAATTCAAATGAATTCTTTACAAATCTTTAGAGCAGAAGTTACGGTCTGGCAAGCTATATCTTTGTGGCTTCTTCAAAACCACGAAAGTGAAGTGAAAGATCCTGTAAAACTATATTCATATTGTGATCGTGACATTTATCCCAATTGTCACACTTTATTACACATTTTATTAATACTGCCTATCAGTGTGGCCAGTGCGGTGCGTAGCTTTTTGGCTCTTCACAGATTAAAAACGTGGCTGAAAAATAGGATAATAGAAGAAAAATTATTAGGGTTGGCGTTAATGCATGTGTATCAAGATATTGACAAAAACATAGAAAATGGTCACCCCACCTCTCGATGCAGGACCTAGTATAGGGAAATCTCTTACACTTCACTCCCCTATGACAGCATCTGCTGTGGGACTGCCTTTATCTTTACAATTTAAAACTAGCATATAATAGAGTAATAATGAACACGTGCTCCACCAGCAACATCGCGATATGCCCCACCCGCAACATCACCCTGGTCTGATAGATAATTTATGCGTAGGTTACAATTCCGATTGACAGAGTGGTTAAATAATATTTTCGTAAATACATAATGATAACCATAATTCTGCCACTTACGTTGAAGTTAAATACTACATTAAGTTCCTGTACAAATCATAAAATACATATGAACTTTCACGAGACAGTGCATTTTTCAACATCTTTGATTGTCCATGTTTTTTAAGGATATTTTTTTAAATGTTCTTAAAAAAAAAATGACATTGGCAACGCTGTTTGTGCCCAGTGTTGCCACTCCTAGGTGGATTTGCCTAGATCTAGGTGTTTTTGGTCTCGTCTAGGTGTCATTTTCCTGTATTAGTTGAAGAACGCCAGCTAGATTTCGCCCAATAGCCCAAATTCGTTCAAAATAGCCCAAACAATAGCACAAGGTAGCCCAAGTCGCCGATATGTAGTTTTTTTTCTTTAAAAACTCAGAGTGGCAACGCTGTGTATGACATTAGGAGTGATTTCCCGTGCTATAATGGCTGCTTGCAGTATAGTGAGTTGGTGAGACATGGTTGAAATTCATTGCTTTATAATCTGAGAGGAATCTTGGCAAATTTATCTCGTATTTGCGCAGAAAGTGCATCATAAAGGCCACGATGTCATCACGAGAAGTTGTCACTTTACAGATTGGTCATTACTCGAACTTTATAGGAACTCACTGGTGGAACTTGCAGGTAAGGCATAGCCTACAACGGAATTTTCTGGCAGTTACCAATGGGCTAGTGTTACCATGTCGTTTAACGCAAAAAAGGAGGACAGTGTTCGATGCTTTTTCCTGAAAAGGGCCGATTAGGACAGTGAACTAGAGGCCGCTATTTTGGGCAAGTGGCTATAATTACGTCCAATGTATATAATTGCGGCGTTTATACGGTTACGTACGAGATGATATAGGCTATGTAAAAGAAGAGGTAGGCTATATAGTTGTGAAACCCGAGGCCTGTAAACAGATCAAATGATAGGAGGCAGTCATACACAGGTATGATTTTGCGGCATGTTAGAAATTTGTGACTTTGCAGGAAACCAGGGACCACAGAACAACAACTCTAAATCGTGAGTGGTTAACAGGGTTCGAACCGTACTTGCAGAAAGACACTCCGTAGCTATCACAGCAAACCATCACCCCATGGAGAGCTCGCATCAAAGGCTGCCTAGCGGCTACTTGATCAGAAGGGGAAACACACAAGATAACACGGAGTGATCCAGAGGGCAATTTGCCTCTATGTTGTAAGGTCGCCATCATTCTAGTTGTTCTCTATTATATCCTACATGAATTTGTACAAATGTGCTGAATACAAGACAGACGAGGAAAAAGTCCCGTAAACATACTGTACCAGACTTACGTGAAAGGAATTAGTGAAAAAACAGGGGATGCTCTTTGGTATTGTCTCAACATCATTAAACGGTCATTGTTAGGTTTCTTCTTTGTATGGTTTTTAAACCAGTTTACAATTAATATTATACAACATAAGTCTGTTTTCAGGACTCGTAAGAATTAAAGCAGTAGATACACTTGGAAACCTGAATAGCTTCAAAAAACAGGGCGTGAGAGGCTTACCAGGGTTCGAACCCCGTACCTTCGTAGACAATCCGCCTACGCTATCAAGCGATCACACTGACCACCCACGCCAGCCAGGCAACCCGAAAAAAAAAGATCTTTGCTGGCTATTCCTCAGTTTACGAAAACACACAAGCTAACACGGAAGTATACAGTGGGCAACACAGCCCCCTTAAATGACGCAATCACTTATGTTGTAATCCTATATAACAGTCATGGTGTCCAGTCCAAAAAGACAAAGACTTGATACTGGGTCCAGTAAAATCCGTAGAAGACTTACGGGGGGACAATTAGTATGAGTCAAGAGGGTAGGTTTCTGGTATTGTATAAACATAAATAACACATAAGGAAGGGAAACCCGAGGCCTGTAAACAGTAAATTAATATTAGACAAACATAAAGGTATGTTTTCAGGCACTCGTAAGAACTAAAGAAGTAGAACACTTGGACAACAGAAAAACAACAGACGTGAGTGGCTTACCCAGGGTTCGAACCCCGTACCTTCCGTACGACAACTCCGCCTAGCTATCAAGCGAATCACACTGACCCCACGGCCAGCTAGATCAACCAAAACAAGATGCTTTGCTGGCTATTTGGTTCAGTACCGAAAATTATAAAGATAACACCGGATGCTATAAAGTGGGCTTCTTCTCATGGAGTCAATCAGTATGTTGAGTACTATGTTACATATGTACACCTACATGCACAATGGAGTCTGCAAACTGTGTTATAAAATAAAGGATATCTTAAAGGAGTCACTGATAACTTTTCAAATAACAATATGTATTCATTGCTGTCATGAATGAATATGTGTCCTGATTCAAAAACAAAGGGAACCAGGAATCACAATCAATTTTAATTACAAGTTATATGTACAGAATTTATCAATATGAATATTGTAGTGACTATATTATTAAAAGTATCCTATGTGTGTCAGTTGTGTAGTAGTAATATGAGGTAATACTGGTTTTGTTTTGTTCAAGCTCTGTTGGTATTTGTCATCATGACTTCAATAGTTTGTCTTTATTGGAACTAGTATTGGAGATGTTCTCAGTTCCTGATATTAAAACAATTTACTTCCCCTCTTAAGTTTATGTTACAATGTTATTTTAAGATGGGGGTACATAATTTTGAGCTCAGCTGGCCACATCAGCTTATCTTGCGTGATGGCGGCAGGAAAAGACTCCTCTGCTCGATTTCTCCCCTGTGCTCTGGAGACACCTCACTGATAGCTAAATGGACCAAGGAGTATGCTGTCCGACTCTGGATTCAGCAAAGCTCTGACCAGGTGCTGCTCAATACCATCAAGACCACGGTCCCTGAAAACAAGAAGGATGTACCTTCTACTTCATAACTAATTTATACTCTCTTTTTACACTGAGCACAATACATCACAAACATTGAGTTCAGAGCGTTAGGCCAACTGTCAGCTTCATCTGAAATACTTTATACCAGTATTAACCTCCTTATGGTTACTACGCCTCTGCACTTCCAGCATTATTTCTTTCTAGTCAATCATCTAGGTGTCAGTGTACTGTTTGGCCATTCCATGCCGTTTTACTTTCCTCCGACACCTTCTGTTCAGGCTGGAGCATTATAGGCTTTACATCATGTTTGCTACTGAACTACACATATATACAGGCATAAATTAACAATTCACATTCAATTTTCATTAAAAGATACTGAATGTTTCAAGCTTACCACAATTCATGGAAACAAACACAGATACGTTGATTAGCAATGAATCTGGCACAAATACTGGCACAAATTCCCATCTGCTTATGTTCCAGGCTTTTATTTAGCAAAAATATGAGCTGGCTTCAACGCACTGTTGCTTTATCAAGCTTATTTGAACTAGTGGTCTCGAACTAACGCTCCTAAGTGATTATATCAGCGAGTCTGGCCAATGGAGCCACGTTTCGACAAGTGTTTGAAAAAATTTTACCTTCCTACGTCTCCCCTAACAACCAAAGATAGCATTTATAGTCCGACTAATCGTGTTTAGCCTTACATATCATTCCAGCCAATCAGTTCAAATGTAACTTGTGGCCCATTTCCGTACAAGGTGGTTTAAAAAAAATCTACCACTGAGCGATTCTGATTTTGGGTGTTGTCTGACAGCACCATCATTTTATTTTGGCTATAACTTGTTAATTCCTAGACTATTTGCGTAACGTTTTACATATTCTTTGTCAGCAAGCCCTAAGGAACCCAAATATACAATTTTAAAAGAGCTAAGTGGCTGCGTTCAAAATATGCAATTTCTTCTACCTCCTGTTTCGAAGATGTGCTGTCTGGGTACTGTAATGTTTTCAAACGTAAACCCATCTATTGTCATCTTTCTAATAAGAGTTTTTCAGGATTTAAAAACCTAACTCTGGGAAGGTTAGTGTTTTATCACTGTCCGTCCGAAAAAGTTAGTGCATGTGGCCTTACACGCGTGATAGTAGTAATTGTGTACGCGCGACGCGTGTTTAGTGTTGCACGTGTTCGGCTTTATGCCTCTCCCTTCTCTCTATCCTTTAGTCCATCTGTCTTTAGTTACGCCGTGTATAAAATGGAATGAATGAAATATTAAAATTAGGTCATTGTTCAGCTTAGTATCTCATTGTTTTTCCAAGAAATACAGCACACGTTTCATTGAAGAAACGCGGGTATATATAATTATAGTAGGCTTTTATATCAACGTAGCGGCGTGGGTGGTCTCAGTGTGATTCGCTAGATAGAAGGCGGAGTTGTCGTACGGAGGTTCCGGGGTTCGACCCCTGCGGTAAGCCATACGTTGTTGTTTTTTCTGAAGTTCCAGTGTTCATACTTTCTATATTTTTTACGAGTGCTGTGAAAAATACCATTATGTTTGTCTAATATTAATTTAGTTTTACAGGCCTCGGGTTTCTTCCTTAAGTGATATTTATGTTTATAAATACCAGAAATACCTCCTGTTCCTATAATATTGTTTTAGTCTTACTATTATTTACTGGACCAGTATCAAGGTCTTTGTCTTGTTTGGCAGAATAGATCACATACTGTCTAATAGGAGAACAACTAGAACGAGTGTATATCGCGTTCATTTAAAGGGGCTGAGTTGCCCATTGTATTACTTCGGTGTTATTTGTGTGTTTCTATGATAATAGAAATTAAACCAGGAACGCATCTTTTTTGGGGATGCCTAGCTGGCCGTTTGGGGATTAGTGGTGATTCGCTTGTATAGCTAGGCGGTTGTTGTCGTACGGAAAGGTACGGGGTTCGAATGGGTAAAGCATACGTCTGTTGTTTTTTGTTGTCAAAGATAGTTCTACTTCTATCTTTTTAGAGAGCTGAAAAATCATATGCCTGTTTTTTATATTAATTCTACTGTTGTACTAAGGCTGGTTCTACCACTTATATGTGTTATTTATGTTAATACACTCAGAAAACCTACCTTGTTCTATACTACATGTCTTAAGTCTTTACTATGTTATAACTGGACCCAGTATCAAGTGTTATGTCTTGTTTGGGATGACACATAACTGTTACAATAGGCCAGAAACTCAAGAGTTAACTGATTTGAGTCATATCCAAGGTGACTGAGTTCGCCCACAAGTTATACTCTTCCGGCAGAGTTGTTAGACAGAAGTTTTTTATGATGTTTCGTATGATAAATAGCAGCATCAAGATCTTTGTGGGGAATCCTGTGGCGTGGTGTAATGTAAGATTCGCTTGAACAGTAGGGGCAGTTGTGTCCGGAAGAGGGGTTCGAACCTGGTAAGCCTACGTACTGTTGTTTTTTGTTGTCAAAACCTCTATTTTTATTCTTACGAGTGCTGAAAACTACTTTATGTTTGACGGATAATAAGGGTTAATACTTATAATTATAGCAGCGTGTACGTTTCCCTTCTTATGCTGTTATTTATGTTGAATAAATACAGAATTTTCCTACCCTCATGTTCTAATTTGAATAATAGTCTCTAAGTCTATCTAAGAACTGGCTTGAGACCCGTATCAAGGTCTTTGTCTTGTTGGACATTCAACATATGCATTAAATAGGAGAAACTTTAGAAGTGGCCTTGGTATTTTACCAACAAGCTGAGTTAAACCAAATGTATATACGCAATGTTATTGTAATAAACATGTACTGATCAATCGGCAGAATGAAGCATTTTTTTGGGGATGCTAGTAATTCGTGGGGTGAGTGTGATTGTTGATGTAGGGGAGTTGTCGTAAATGGACAGGTTCGGGGTTGCCCCACATGGGTAGCACTCACGTTGTTACACTTTTAAGCTAGCTGCACATAGTTGTTCTATTTCTTTTCTTTCTTTTACCGAGTCCGCCTGAAAACATGACCTTTGTGTGGTCCTTGTCTTGAAGATAAATGGATTTTACTAGTCTGGATGGCATTTTTGGCTTCGAACAAAAATGTGGCGGATTGGAGGGGGGGGGGGGGGGGGGGGGGCAAAAGCTTTAAGGTTAGAGCTATGTCTTGCATTTTTCTTGTGTCTCAAGTGCTATTTGGTTACGATGATGTTTTGAAATCTACTGCAAAGCTGTGTGGAGCTTTTTTTTTTTTAATGAAAGAACAATCTTCGTTCAACTCTGAAGGGTCCTACTAAAACACCTCGGCTAATGTATTGTTTTCTAACGGGCTCACATAGCTTCGAACAACTTCAGGCCACGTAGAGAATTGGCATCCACATCACTGTCCAGATACATAGATACATAGGGACATACAATTGTAGTTATACGCCAAAAAAACCCAACAAGAATGTGTGGGAACTGTGGCAAATAAGCAGAACTCGAACAAGGGAATACCCCTATTCAGCTGGAGGGTGTAAAGGTGGAGGTTCCCGATATATAACTGACTCTTAACAAGACAACCCCTTAATCTGAAATTTCAATCTGCTAATCAAATCATATGCATTGTAAGAAACGCATAGACTTCACATCTACCTCAGCATTATACTATTAACACCCTGTCTGTAGAATTAAATCTTGTTTGTATGTCTCAGTAGGCACATTAGGTCTGTTTTAGTAACACCTTCTTTCTATATTTATAGGTACAAGTAGGATGTTGCTAAAATCTTTATATGTGGTATTTCAGACAGAGGATAGAGGCTCTGCCATTGACTAAACGAAACACATCAGTTTCAGATTATTGTTGAGCGACAATACCTGCACATTCCGGTATTGTACTATTCTGAACGAAGCTTTTCCAGCTGTAGTTGAGCACACGTTATTCTGGCCTATTACTGGAAGAATTTTCAATCTCCTAGCTAATCGACATTTTTTGTTGGAGCTTGAACTTTATCGGCATGATGTTCTTCGCTACATGATTTTATATCCCCACCTCCTGCGTTTGGAGCTAGTCAATAACTTTAGTCCATAGGCATAGGCTTAACAGGGAGGCCACTGCCAAGGGCTGGCTGGTCTATGGGGGGAGTCACGTTCTTTCCCTGTTTTTCTCATCATTTTCACCTCTGAATTTGGACCATCTCTGTCTGGGATGGATGTTTTTTTGGGGGGCCCCCCCCACCTAGCCACATGATATTTCCCTGTGGATTCAGAACAAGGATGTTTGTCAAAATGCTAGCTAATAGGTTTCTCACGCTAATGTGTCCTATCTCGCCAGATTCTAATGCAATGTAATAGTAAAACTGGATCTAGAAAATAAATGGGTCTTGTATCCATTCACATTTGTGACTTGTGTATTACCATGAAGATTCTTCTGTTCTAGCAAGGGGGGGGGGGTATATAAAAGTCGCGTAGTTTTTGGATGTTGTTTTTGTTGTTCTACCACAATAGAGATCTCCCCAGAGCCTACGATACTGGACTGACGTTGAAGATTAAAGAAGCCACACCATTAAGGGCTCAAAGGTCCAGGACTTAGTATAGTTTGTAAAAGATTCCTAACACAAACCTTTTGTAAAAGACTTCCATCACCCAAGAGGACCAAAATGTATTCTTGGAGATTTGGCACGGGGACGCAGAGGAAGCTGCAGCAAAGGAACTACTTTGAACTACTGTATCATATCAACTTATTCAACTGAAGTTCTAAACGGGAAATTGTAAGAAGGCAGACTGCTGATAAAAGATCCTATTGAATGGAAATTTTCCGATAGTCCGCCTTCCCCTTACACATGAAGAGAAAGGCGAACATTGTTTTTTCTCCTTTTTTACATAGACCATTCAATCCCGCTACCTAGAATCCAGCCAGAGAAGAGAGCTCCCCCATCCAGTGTTCCCCCCCGACCCAGTAGAGACGAAATAAGAAAGTTCCCCCCCTCCCCCCCCAGTTTCCTCCCCCCCTGGACCCCCCCCCCCCCTTTTTCGTTCATCACATGCCCCCCACCCCCCCCCCCCCTCCCCCCTCCGATAGGCCATCAAAAAGTATAGATACCTTCTACCCCCCCCCCGCCCCAGTATGTATACAACTACCTTGCAAAGGTCTGGGAGGAGAGGTACCACATACCGCACCGAGCTTCGAAGTTCTAAGGTTAATTCGAGTCCCCATGAGCGTAAGAAGGCGAAAAAATTTACAATCCGCTACAAATTATAGATTGGAATTAATGTTCCTATCAGGGCACCACGGCCCGCCAGGCGCGCAAGGACTAAACAGAATCGTCTGGAGAGCCCTAAGGGTCATAGGACAAGCACCTGAGCGATGAACAGAGGCAGGTTTTCCTGCAAAATAGTACTGGTAAGGACGCTAGCCTCATTGAGAATAATAGTTGAACATTAGTGTGATCTTTCTATTCACCAGCTTACATGGATTCGTGGGAAATGAAAAGGATTCATTAGACTTGTAGACAGAGGAATGCTTTGGAAGATTGATGAGGCATTCTATAGAGAGACTAGATAGAATTTGCCATGGTAAACCAATAACGTCTGTAGCGGATATATATGCAAATTAAATGACCAGTACATTACGTGTGGTCGTTGTTGTTAAACTCAAAATATCTGTGGCCCATATCAAGGCAGTAAGCAGTGGTAAGTTTAGAATGCACATGATGTGGCAAAAACGTATATCAATAAAAGACAGATCTTATTCTAGATATCTGCCAATCATCAGAACCCTTCGTCTATCATTAAATTATTAAAGTTCAGTCGAGCGGTCGTCATTATTGCCCAATTGATTAATCTCACCATTCAGTTTAACCATGGGACTCTCTCTCATCTCTCTATATCTCCTCTGCTCATCTAAGCTCTCCATGTCTCTTCTTTTAATTTATTAATTTAATCTTATTTTATTTCTTTTTTTTTTTTTATCTATATTCTTAACAAATATATAAAATTAATATATAAAGTTCTCCAAAATTCATCCAGGCTTTTTTAAATTCTTTTTTCCAAATAATTACTATTATCACCGCTTTCAATAAGCTCTTGAGCCCCTAACCCATTAAGTACCAGTCGACCTTTATAGAAACATAAGACAGTATCTGTACTTATCTGGGTCCGTGTCTACCCAGGTCGATTCCCATTTATATCCCACATTAATCCATACCACCAAATTTTAGGGAACAGGGGATTATCGGGTTTATTATATGGACCGATCTAACAATTCAAGTCTTATTGCTTTTTTCATCCCTATCCATATCTTTAGTTTGACCTCACTTACTCATATTCTATATTCCACTCCATACTATATATATACCTATATATTCCTGCATATATCCCAATATATAATAATCTTCTCAATTAAATCCATTTTATTTCACTTAATCATTTTTCTCGACACTTATTTTATAATTTAGAAATTAGGTAAATATGATAATAGTAGTTCTGTGAGAGTCATAGCGAATTCTAATAATTACTATTAGATAGACTAGCTATCCCAGTCAGATCTATCGAAAGCTGTTAAAGTGTTAAAATCACAAAATAGTGATTCAATAACCTTTTAACTTATTTAAACCCCAGGTATATGGAATTTTATAGCTCTTACTTTTAACTATGAGGAGTGCACCTGTCACGCTACCTATAAAATGCAATGCAAATTTCTAGCTTAAACTATTTCCTGCAGCCTTATATTGAATCTATGACGCTCTCGCTCTATCATGCTATCAAATATAATAGTCGAGAATAGATTTAAAAATCCTAGCTTCTACCAATGAACTGCCTTCATCATTGAGCTATGATCGGGTATAATCTGAATTCTAAAAAGATGATTCATTTATTAGAATATATTTATTAGCATGAACGAGCTTTAAAATAAATCCAGGCTGTAAATACTTTAGCAATCTCTAAAATCGCAAAGTTTATACAACTACTTGCATTCAGTATTATAACAATAATCCAATGTGTAATTTTTACTTTTTTTTCTCCATATTTTATTTCCCAAGCAAAAAGTGGGGTGCTAACAAAACCAAACGATTGCTTCTGTGAAAATACTATTAGATCAATATCTGCGCCAAATTAATCTTCAATTTTTAGCAAAATGGTCTAAACTATTTCAAAGAATAAACTAAAATAGTTGAAATGACAAAGTGCGGCAACTATACGCAATTTGTATTCTTTTCTGAGAAATTATAAGTAAGTCCAGCCCTCCTTAACAAATAAACTTTTTCTCCATCAGTAGTTCGAAATTAATGTCCTACTGGGTAAGTGTGCGACGAAATTTTTTTACTTTTAGCCTCACTGAATACAAATGCAGCATTGTTAGTAAGTAGTCGAAATCAACTGAATTGTATCCTGTTTCCACAACTTGAAACACATTTACCTCCCCCACCCCCCCACTCTGATAACTAACGCAACCATACCACTTTGACGGTCAAATCTGAACAAACCATTCGCCAAGAGAACTTCATCCGCCAAAACCAAATTGGATAAAAGACTGCAGAGTGGAATCGACTTCATCATATACTGATACCCAATTAATGTAGATATACCGCAGACAAACCGAACTAGCGCATGTTCAGAAATACTAAGGTTGTGATGAGAATACTGATGAATGATACGTCCATAAAGAGAACTCTACAATAGGATCATTCCCTACAATAAGTATACTAAATTTTCACACTTTGTAATGAAACATCTTCAAAGTTACACCCCATAAGCTTTGTTGACAACAGTAAGATCTCAAGGACCACAATATTACATATCAAAACCCCCTTTAGGACTCATAACATATACCCCTCCCATAATACATTAATGTAAAACATAATCATAAAATCTCCTTGATTCCTCAAACGGGCTATCATTCTTCTAACAGGCTTCAGATAGAGACTACATTGATGGGACCAAGAACTAACACATCTATCCACACATGGAGCATTTTATTGATTCTCTTTGACAATTGTATATGCCAGGGAAATAGCTCACTGTCAATGTGAATGTGATGGAATCTTCTGATACACAAAAGATTCCACCGGTTTCTCCAGTGTGTCGGGTCAAGCATGTTTCCCAAATCTATATAATCATCTAGTTATATTTTTACCTCTGAAGTGTCCCGTGTTACTATCCCATCAAGTCATAAGTGAGTTCTCGTGAGTAAGTGGCAATATACTCTACTATTATACCCATTATCTTATATAGTTAGTAGCCGTCACTCCCTGGGTTTGTTGCTTGAAGTAGGGCAAAGCCGAAGGATTTCTTTCGGGACAGTTATCAATTTATAGAAGGTACGTCGGCTGGATATACTCTTTTTAACTCTTCTTCACTAAGGATGGTTACAAACAAGGTCGCTGAACAGCACTTCCACCAAGTGGCCAGGGACAAGTTTAATTCCTTATAAGTAAATCCTTAGACCAATCTTTACTCGTTAGTGTCAGTGAACTTAAAAGTTCAAAAGGTATCCACCCACAATGCGTAACCATTTACAGTAATTGTATTTGTTTGCGACTCACGTGTAGTGACTCCTCTATTGATAGCGGCACCGAATTTTGTTTTTTACCCATCAGTTGTACCACCACCTATTACACATTGTTTCCTAGGGAATCCATATATGACCCACCTAAAAACACCTGTCGCTCCACTGCTCCCCCTGGATCAATACTTCTCTAGCACTATGATACAAAGTACACCTTGCAATGTATCAAACTGTCGCGCTAAACCTCAGCTGCAATCTTTCACTGCACTTGAGACACTACCTACTATCAATAACCAAAACCCAAATACTCCATTAACTTTCTAGGGTCAACTCAATTCCTGACTGTTATATACTTTCCAAATTGAAAACAGCCATAATTCCTCAGGCGCTGTAACTAGGTCAAACGACCGTAAACAGTTCACTACACAGACTGACAATCTCACTGCCATAACACTGAAAAAATCAGTGGACACCGTAATCGAGGTCAACCAACCGTACACAGTACCCTACACTGACTGACTGGTAAACACGCATTCCTGAAACTATGAAGGCGCCCCACAGTGGCATTAATAACCTTCTAACACTCTGTGTGTACAATAAATATTCTTCCCTGTATATATCAAATATAGACACTATGGTCTTTACAAACGTCAGCAAGCTGGGAATACAATATTACAAAATACAGGTACTGTCCGCTATCAAATATTTGCCAATTAATAGAAAATCACTGGCCCCATGGCCTCTAACTTACCGGACAAGAGCGCCCCAGATGTCAGAACTAGACACAAGAGAATACTTGTGCTGTCAGAGCGAACTCTCTACTGGTACTATGGGTTAAGGCACTCTCACACTAGACTCTTAGCTTGCTGTCTCAAAGGTACAACCATAGCACACAATAGCTGACATAAATAACATGATAACACCTATAACAGGTAATGGCCCTTTTAATGAATATTACACACAGAGGAGCCGCACCCGGCTGACGATACACATGAACATGCATTGCACAATGCACTGAAAGAACTGCCACATACTTGCCACACACTATAGCTCAACAAGATATCCAAATAATAGTCGCAGAGACAATCTACTCAGCAACCGCCATGACTATCACTCACATAGGCAGAATACACTACTGACAAAACGCAATACATAATTGCAATCAGCTTATCAGAAATACAATCCAGGAGGAAATCACTAGCATGCACAATATCAAACTAGCAACAAATCACTACTCCTGATCTCATGAAAATAACGGCAAGAAGTAATGAACAATAGTGGCATCCATATAACTTTCCCCAGCAAAAGCTGCTGACAACGGCCATCAACGACTTCTCAGTCGAGCGGACATATCTAGACTCCCTTTGCCGCCAAACCGTTTCTTCCGGTTTCCCTTCTAGCCAAAACCGGCTGGACAGGTATTCAAAGATGAATACCAGTGTTGTCACACTACAGTGTAACCACTATAAAATTTAGTGAATAATTATGCTGTGACATATATATAGAGTCTTCAGGAAATATCTTATTCATCTTAATCCACACTTAGAAAGATCCCTGGCTGAATCTGCCAGACAAACATACCTCAATGATACTCCACCACAGATAGTCTTTATCAAGACACGTACTGTGTATCAATCACTCATGCATAGTGTAGTTCCAATGGAACATATATCGATGACGGGTCACCAAAAACCACGTCCACATACTGCAAAAATTCCGCAGCGGAATTCCGTGTCATGAAGCCAACCAAATGCCCATCATATGCGGCTTACTTATAACGACAAAATCTGTTGTGAACACCACATGTTCTCAAAATATAAAACCCCCATGCAGTGTGCAAAAGGTGCTCACAACATTAACAACCCACTTTTTTAACTGAAAACTGAAAGTTTTCAGACTATGGGTAAGTCACTACAGTCATGCTCTACAAATCTAAAAAATATCACAAATTAATACTAATTGAACTACTTCTGAAAACAAAAATGTTAATGATATAGATTGCAAGTAATGTTCATAGTCTCCATAAAAATATCCAGGATATTTAAAAAAAAAAATAGTTCTGTGAACTTAGTTAATGATTATTATTATTATTAATCAATTAAAATGATTAATCGCCAACAGTATTTAATCACACACAAAAAAACCGTGCTCATCAGTATCTTAGGATACAGATAATCCAGTACTGTTCAGACAGTTGTACACATGTATAGACGATATCATTCGAAGTTATGAGTAAGTCAATGTGTAGATTTTGAGAGGACATCTGCGAGTACATTTTCCTCTCCAGTTAAGGGTAGTATGGAATAGTTATAAGCTCGGAGATGTAACGCATAATGGGTTAGTCTTGCATTTGGCGATTTTACAGTCTGAGGAAATGTAAGGGCCTTCTGGTCTGTCTGGATATAGAAGTTGGAGCTCAGTAAATACTGCTTCAGTTTTGTAAGACTCCACACCAATCCTAGGAGTTCACGCTCCACAATCGAATAACGAGATTCGGCCTTGTTAAATTTTCGGTTGATGTATAAAACTAGATGTAACATCTTGGGACTGCTTTAAACAACTGCCAATTCCATGCAATGATGCATCTGTCCTGAGAAGAAAAGGCAGATTTAAATTAGGTAGCCGTAACATAGGGCTTCAAGAAAAATAATTTTTGATGTCATGCAGTGCCTTGTCACACTTGTCAGTCCAGTTTATCTTGTCAGGCATACCTTTTCCCAATCTGAGAAGATAGGATAGATGATAAAGAAGAAAAACGCGGAATAAATTTTTGATAAAAATTGGTTAAACCCAACAGACAGCGAACTTGCTTGTTAGTAGTTGGAATAGTAAGATCAAGAATTCTTTTTGCTTTAGAGTCTTTGGGTTGAAGCTTATTTTGCCCTACATTATGACCCAAAAAAAAAGAGATCTCTCAAAACTCAATCTGAATTTTTGAAGGACAAGCTGTGAGATGATGTGACTGAAGAGTATTGAATAACGAATGCAGACCAGAAATATGGTCTTCCCAAGAATCATGAAAGAGACAAATATCATCTATATAAGTAATAATATCCGATCTATTATCAAAGACTCGATGCATCATATGAATGAATGCTATTAATCTCTTCATCGATCTGTTCCATAAAATGTAGAGGTATGATGTATGGTCTCTCTATGCTCCACAAGGAGCGAAAAGGAAAATGATGATGATGATGGTTATTCTGCTAATGGCGCTACTTTTGCTGGTCACACATTGGCGTAATAAAAATCTATGGAAAATCTGTCGAGATATAAAAATAGTCGTACCATTCTGTGTTTACGAGATTATGAGCTCATAGGAAACAGGAATCTTTGACATAAAATTCTCAGTATTATTACAATCCCTAGGGAGCATAGAGCCACAGTTGCAGCAGGTCCTCTTACTGGAAGCTAACACTGAAGCATGAATGCGCTCCTGTGGTGATTGTTTTTGCAGTACATTATTTTACATGATAAGGTTACCAGCCACATGCATAAATCTCATATTACTTGTTTCTTACGACATGAAAGGGAGAAGTAAAAGTATTCCTTCTTTATCTTCTTGGAGATCCTTGGGATTAGCACAGACAATAAAATATTGCACCAGTTTTATATTCATCATTATTATCATGATCATGTACTCCACAGACTAGGATAAACATTCATTTTACAAGTTACAATAATATAGTAAAGGCAGCAATTTCAGTCTAGACTTATCTCTAGAGTGTTATTCAACAATTCACGAGTTACAACATTATAGTAAAGGCAGTAGTTTTATTCCAGACTTATCTCTAGAGTGTTATTCAACAATTCACGAGTTACAACATTATAGTAATGGCAGTAGTTTTATTCCAGACTTATCTCTAGAGTGTTATTCAACATTTTGTAAAAAGGTAAAGGATCCTGTTATACATCCATTGAGCATATTGGGAATATGGTGTTAGGCCCATATTTTCTTGACCATCAGCACACTAGGGGTGATGTGGTCAGCATTACGCTAGCCACCTTAACCTTCCCAGAGTTGCTCTGGTACCCAATTCATGAGGCTGGGTCGACCCCCGTAGCCATTTGCGGTCTAAAAAATCCCACCTCAACTGAGGATTGAACCATGGAGCACTCAGCTAGGAAGCCAGTGCACTAACCACTGTGCTACCACGGCACCCATACATTTGACAAGTTACAATACTATAGTAAATGCAGCCATTTCACTCCAGAACTCCAATACTCAGTGCTGTACAACATGTGACAGGTAACAAGATTCACGGTATTGACATGCTCCAGTCTGCCCAGCTGTAAATGGGTAAATGACATTGCTTTTAGGTTAGGGAAAGAAAAGGCAATGAGGAAAAGAACTAGTCACCCCACCTTTTGATGCACTAGTATAGTGAATTCTCTAACACTTCACTTCCCTACGGCAGTATCTGCCAATGGACTACCTTTTTACTATCCCACTAGTACACAGAGTACATTCCACTAATTTTCCTTTCAAGAAAGAACAAACTACTACTGAACTACTGAAGCAAATGACTATTTATCAATGTAGACATTACCATCTAACTCCTCCAGCCAGTTACTAAACACTATCTTACAGTCACGCAGCTTTATAACAGGTTTATGGGAATTCAGGTACCTGTGAAAATCTTTTGTTGTCAACTGAGCAGGACTGCGGGGATTAGAAATAGCTGGACAGACCACTACAGCAAGTTCAAGGGGTTAATGAAGCTGGATTACTTTTTAAATAGACGTAGAAACACATAGGTATCATTTTTTATTTTTGGGCGACGACAGTTGAAATGAAAAACAGTGGGCCGTGTGTTCGAAACTACCTCAAAAGAATTTAGGAATGCAGTAATTAGGGTTAGGGTTAAGTTTATGAATCCTAAACATAAGCTTAATCCTAACCGTAATGGCGTGGGCAAGTTATTTAAATGACACAAAAAAACACACTCTCTTATCCTTCATTTCAACCGGCAATGACAGTAGACAAGGTCCGTCATGATGCTAGACTGGCTGTCAGTATTTTCATAAAAAAACTGTATCATCATCAACATTTTCCTTTGTGCTCCTTACAGAGCATAGAGCCACCACCTTTACTGGTCCCCTTGCAGGAAACCTGCACCAAGTATTCACATTCTCCTGCAGTTGTCATTTCTGTGGCTATTTGTTTTACGTGATGAGGCTGCCCAGCCTCCATGCACAACCTCATGAAAGTCGCCTTGTATGGCATGCCTGAAGGTGTCCTGTTCTTGCCTTGTATCTTCTTTCCTGCCATATCATACGTGAAGAATTTTACCAAATGCGCTCAATACAAACAGGGAAAATGCAGTAAACAAGAACTTATGTGAAAGAAAAGGCTCTTCTGTTTTCTCAGTTAACAAAATGATTGTTGTATGCTTTTTTTCTGTCTTTGTATGGTTTTGTAAATTTTTTGTACAACCAGTGCGCAACAGGAACAATTAGCATTCATACCCTTCGACATTTGCTGTGGGAGACTGAGCACCTATGGGTTTACCCGGAGTGCAATGACATCGATTCTGATTAACAATAACAATTTTATGTACAGATTTTTAATCTCCGGGGCTTGACATGTATGCTAATTTATCTAAAACAGTAAAACGTATGTTAAGATAAAGAGAATTAATAACCCGTTTTATTACATTAATGGTACTCGACCAGACGATACATAAAGGCCTAAAAATCCAGTCCTTGCAGACTCAAGTGGAACAGTCCCAATTACGATGGTTTGGCCATGTATGCAGAATGGAAGAAGATCAGCTACCACAACACATATGGGAAACTAAGAGCCAGGAATCCAAACCATCAGGGGGACCCAGAATTTGCTGGGAGGACAACATTAGACAATCCCTGAAGGACCGTTTACTAGATTAGAACCATGGAAGGAAGACAGCAGATAGGAAAGTATGGCGTTCTCTCTGGAAAGCCTATACACCCCAGGGTAGAAAAGGAACTACTAAGTAAGTAAGTTATTTCATAAAATGCTCTGTCACATGAATATTACAGCTCAGCTTGAGATTTGATCTATTTAATACATGATTTCATAGCGGGCAGCAATTTTTGACACAAGCTGGTATCACTGACACAAGCTGGTATCACTGACATTAATTTCTGTGTTCTCTCACTAGCTGGTATCACTGACATTAATTTCTTTGTTCTCACACAAGCTGGTATCACTGACATTAATTTCTTTGTTCTCTCACTAGCTTGTATCACTGACATCAATTTCTTTGTTCTCACACAAGCTGGTATCACTGACATTAATTTCTTTGTTCTCACACAAGCTGGAATCACTGACATTTAATTTCTTTGTTCTCACACAAGCTGGTATCACTAACATTAATTTATATGTTCTCACACAAGCTGGTATCACTGCCATAAGCTGGTATCACTGACACAAGCTGAAACCACTGATACAAGCAGATATCACTCACACAAGCTGAAATCATTGACATTAGTTTCTGTTTCATCACACAAAGCTGGTATCATTGACATTAATTTCTGTGTTATCACACAAGATGGTATCAGTGACACAAGCTGATATCATTGACATTAGTTTCAGTGTTCTCACACAAGTCGGTATCACTGACACAAGCTGGTATCACTGACACAAGCTGATACCACTGACACAAGCAGATATCACTCACACAGGCTGGTATCGGTGACATTAATTTCTGTGTTCTCACGCAAGCTGATATCAGTGACATTAATTTCTGTGTTCTCACACAAGCTGGTATCAATTACATTAATTTTTGTGTTCTCACACAAGTTGATACAGCTGAATTGTATATGTATAGTTAAATAACTTGCTAAGAAAATTTTTTTTGGATCTGGTGATAAAGTTAGAAATTTTGAAAGTCAATAAGAAACAGAAGTGAGAGTGAACATAAATGAAGATGCATAGTCTTAAATTGTAAAATAATATGTCCTTCTTGGTCATAACAGCTATTGCTTGTACAAGTATATTCAGAGTAGCTGTATTTAATACCCTATAGGCTCTAAAGGCAAGAACAGTCTGAAAGAAAATTTTGTCAATAGTGCCTCTTTTTTTTTGTCTTCAGGAATCTTCATTTGTATATGATCCAAAAATTCTGACAGAGTTTCCAAAGGAGGTCAACCATGATGTTCTCTTCAGGGAAGGCAAAACTCTAAAGGTGATAATAATTATACTTATGATAACAATGTAATACACAACAGTTTAGAGTCACATTATTGTGTAATAAATTAACATTGTATTTGTTAATTAAGTAAAGACATGAGTTCAGTTCCAGACCTTGTTCAACTATAGTTGTCAGTGTGGTTATCTGGTCTAAACCTGATTTTTTTGTGTGTGCCTGAAACCCATCCGTTCATCTCTCAGCTATCAATCTATAGATTCTCTTGATCTCCCAAGGGTTGGTTGATCCTGTTTAATATTTTCCTGACATTGATAGTAACAATGCTCCTGTGCAGTTTGTACACTCTTGCAAATCTCCCCTCTAGGCAACTTGACCAGATATCCTTTCTTCCATTCCGCTGGCATTTCTCTTCTCTTCCAGACCCCATCAAGTAATTTGTACAATATCTCTGCAGAAGTTATCAATATCTGTCCCTATGGCTTTGTTGGAATGCCATCCGGGCCAGCCGCTCTTCCATCCCTTAAAAGCTCAATGGCTTTCTCTATCTCTTCCTTAGACTGGTCTTCCACAGTTGACCTTTAACTGCGCCTCCACTGGCTGGACACCTGGGGGACCCTGTAGAACTGGTCTACTGAGAAGTTCCTCAAAATACTCTGTCCACCTCTTTGTCTGCTCTTGTATACTGCTTAGTAATTTCCCGCTCTTGTCTCTTATGAGGCCACTCACCTACTTCCATCTCCCCTGCCAGTTTCCCTGTGCTGTTGACAGCACATCTCCCCTAGCCGCAGCTTCCCCTGCCTCTCCTGCCAATCCTTCAATACATCTCCTCCTGTCTCCCCTGAACATTCCAGGTGCAAATTCTGGAGATTTTCCTAGAAGAAAAAAGGGGAGTCAGCAGCCCAGACTCCTTTTGGCTTTGTCTGTATTACATCATTTCATTCTTAAAAGTTATCAAACATAAAGGCCTTTAATATTTGGATGTGCACCCTAATATAACCGACTTGGTTGAATTGGATACACCTCGCCAAAACAAGGCAAAATTTTTTTTTTTTTTTTTTTTTTTTTTAAATTTGCTTCCTTACCAGAGGACCTTGAATGGCTGAATATAATTATTTTCTTTAATTTCTTTAATTATTTTTCTTATCCATATTGTTTTTCTGAAATTTTTGGCTTAAAATTTCTGCTCATGGGGTAGCTTGTGCACTGTATTGAGATCCTCCTTGTGTGATCAAAAGGAGAAGACCGGAGTGTAACAAGTAGTGTCGGTAATCAGACATTCGGTTGGAAGTAATTTTTTATGTAACAATTCACAATATTTAGTACGGCTGACCTTGACCAAGTAAGTTTGGAGTTTGGTTTTTCTGAATGAGTTCAGTTATGTGAGCGAAGAGACCTTGCACGGGAAATTTATATTTTGGGTGAACTGTTTGTGAGAAAGTGTGTTCTAGAATGTTCAGAAATAGTTGTAGTGGTAAATCAAAGTTTGAAATATAGTCAGTCAGATCCGAAAACGCGTTAGCGTAGGTTCAGTTATGGGCTCTCTCCCAAGTGTGTGTAAAGATAGTATTTTATAAGTGGCTGGCACAATTGAGGGTTATTATCGGACAATAAGCCAAAGTTGTTGTTGAGGATTGTTGCATGGTCTGCGAGGATTTTGGTTTGAACTTGATTCGGATGGTCGCACCATGTAACACCTCTACTGGATAAAATGATATGGTTGGCATGTGGCGTTGTATGACGCTTTAGGCTAGCAACAGGAGTCTTGTGTGTAGCCTTCGGGCATAGAACAGTGTTTATAAGTATGTGGTATTAACCACTAAATAAATATACCTAACCATGAAGATAGTGCTGGTAAAGCAATAAAGTAATAATGTGTAAGGACCATTGAGTCCGAAGTTATATAAGTCGGTATTATTAACCGCAATAATTATTAGACGCGAAAGTCATGAAATACGACCGCAGATATAATGTGTAACGGCTGATAAAGCCCGGCTATGAATGCCAAAATTGAATTAATATTATAGACAAGAGTTTTTCGATGTGTGGATCACTATTAGCAGAAATATTAATACTGCTTAATATAATAATGCCAAATGCTTGGTAAATAGATTTGGTCAAAGACATGAACAATATATAAAACAGTTGCCTGACAGATGTACAATGTCGGATAAGATATAAACTCTAAACTGTGATAGCAAGTGTCTTTAATGTAAAATGTATTATTGTAGAGAATACATTATGAACGATGAATGATCATTAAAATGTTTAGTCTTCAAAATGAAACTTGTTCACTGAAGTCTTCTGCAAGTTTCAGTTATGTTAGATGACTATTGACCATTAACCTTCAAGGTTGGTTCAAGAATACAGCACTCTGTCAAGTCACTAATAATTCCAAGAATAAAACACTGACAGTCAAATATATATAAAGCTTAATGAAAGAAACGCTGATATTCAACTATAAAGAAAACAAAGATAAATCCCATGTTGCAGCAGAAAGATACTCCGTGATAGACAGATCAGATGAATTAATAACGCATACAGTGAAACATAATATTAGCCCAACAATCTAAGTCGAAAGTCTGCAACAGTCATTTTGGTTGATCTCTGTGGTGACAGGAATGCACTATCGTCTAGACACTCAATCACCTGTTTGTCACAAATGACAGTTTTTGTGCGTTATTCTGAGGACAAGTAGACAGTTTTGCTATTTCAAGAAAATGTGTGTGTTTTCTAAATGAACCAAATACGTTGAACATTTAAGACTCTATTACTGGTAGTGCAGATTTGTAGGCAAGTGACAGACTTACGAGTAGTATATAAACTTGGGAAATCGTCAACACTGGCGGTAGGCCAGTATTCCCTAAGATACAGTAAGTAAATACTACAGAAATTAAGCTGAAACGAAAGAAATAATCAGAACATTTTGAAAGGACAAGGTTTACACATGAAGAATAAAGAGGGCAGAAAAAAATATTGAGATCAGTAGTTTGCAAGTCGTGACCACCATAACCAATAGAGACAGCTAGAACTACTGAAGCAGCAAGAATGAACGAGAGAGCAAGACATTGTATTGAATAAATGATTTGAAATTGTTGCTGTACCAGTTGGCCAACCTCATGGGAAGGTTGGGTATGTCATTTCACATTCTTTACCTTATTCTATGTAAATAAAGTTCAACATATTTGCTACTGCTGTCAGAGTGAAATCAATCATCTATCATGAAGATCATTCATCATTTGTCAGGTGTGAACTGTTGTTGTTATATTGAGAGAAAGAAGAAGATTAACACCATCAAACATAAATAAGCTGCCTACTGTTCAGGGTAGAGATCCGAATCCACTATACGATCAAAACAAGATATAGTAGGGTATAGTAGACAACCATCACCAACGGCCACAGGAGCACTGATGGAGTAGTCCGTGTGCAATGAAGATAGTCCTTAAAACCAGACCAAACAAAACCAAAAATAGCTTTAGCTGATAGTACACAAATTAGTCATGAACTGAAGAATGACTTACACGATTTCTACTTCTCCCCCTGGTGTAAATCTTGGTGGCTCAACATTTATTTTTGTTTGTGGACCTTATAAATTTAGCCTGTAACATAAGCAGTGATGTCATTCATGTTTAGAATGATCCATCACATGATCCATCTTTTTCTGTTTTTGGTTGGGTTTTATTAGACACGGCTAGAACTTGTAGATACCACAGGTCAAGTTTTACAACAGAAATAGAATCCGGGAAGGATTCAGGCTGGTAACACCATATGGTAAAATATTTTCTGACGTACGATTTTTGTGTTCTAGAAAATTGCGATCTTAAAAAATTTTAATCAATCCTGCCTTTCTAGTATTATCAAAGACCTGGATCATGTCTGACCATGAACTGGTGGAGATCAAACCATTTCAGATGCAGAACCAGACAGAGAATCCTTTCTGGGACAATGAAATTGACCCCAATAAACAGGGACAAAACTACAATCCATGAATGATAGAAGGGAGTACCACAACAGGCAGAAACATTTAATAGACTCACAAACTGCCCAATAAATGACAGACTGAAAGGATAGGGAAAGTCTGCTTTCTTAACTCCATTACACAAGAACTTACTCAGACAAAGGCAGAACCCCTAACAATAAGCAGCACATTCCCATCATGGAGGAGAGCATGATTCCCAGAGTTGGTTTATTCCCTGTCAGTATTAACTGCCCTAAGCAACCAGATAACAGTTAATTTGTCTAATTAACCTTTTGGAAGTATCAGTAAAAACCAACTATGAGTTCAATGTAGTGAAAGCACAGTTGATTTGTGCTCACTGCTAGATATATGTAAATATGGAAATTAAAAGCAGGTAGACTTGCCAGAGAAGGAAGAAGTAAAATTCAAACTGAGGGTAGGACATACATGCCAACTAGTACAGGTTACCCACATTTTGTACAGGTTTTCTTTTTCACTTTGAGATGTGTACAGCTGTACATACTTTCTGTACAGGTTTTTTGCATATACATATATAATGCTGACTGAGAGGTCTTTCTTCATGTTGAAAAAGGTATATACTGATTGCAGAAATAGACTAAATGATGACTCGGTCACATCATTTTTACAGTGTAAAATAAACTCAGATACTTGTTGTTAGGATTTTAAAACAAGTGAAGACACCTAAAAAGACAACGGTCCAGGTGTCTCAGTTATAATGCAGTCCACTGTGACTGAAAATATCTGTACATTAATTAAAACTCTTTTGATATATTTTTTTGATCTTTGTATTGTTTTTTCTGTCTTTGTATGATTTAAAAAAAATTTTTAACAGGTTTTTTGTATCTCCTGGGGTTGGTATGTATGGGGGGTAGGGCATCTTTTGAAGAGATAAAGGCAATAATCAATAAGAGCTTCAGATAAAAATGGCATAGAGGATACTCAGTGCCGGATATAATCAAAGGATACTATTCCCTGCCAAGAAACGATCAGCTGATAATTTTCAGGCTGAGAACCGCAGACTCAAAAACATACTGTTAAAGAAAGTAAAAAAAAAAACAGGCAGACAGCCATGTTTCCGTGTGAGGAAGACATAAAATAGTTGAACATGTCCGCCAAGAATGTCCTCTACCAGAAGAGCAGATCGACAGTTTGGCCCTCATCAACCCTGTTGACAGAAAAACTGTTTGATGATATGAGAAATGTGAGACAGACCATCAACTTCATGAGAGAACTAGGTGGATAATATGGCTAACAGCACTAACAGCAGCTAATTGAGAAACAAGCAAAATCAGTATTGAGTTAACAAGTGAAGGAACGAATACATTTTCTGAGCCACTTTTAATGATTATTACCAAATTCACTAAAAATAGCAAAAATTAGATTTTGCATGGTGGGAGTAATACTAAATTGAAAAGTCATGTTATTTCCTACATAAATCTTCTCTCAGTCTTGTGAGTTGTCATGGCGCTTACTAAATGTACTGTTTAACCTTTATGAAATTTAATGCATTTGTTTTCTTTCAGGGAGATGTTACTTACACTCCTCGTCTTGTTCTGTTTGATTTGAGCAATAGTCTTGGATCTCTGAAAAAGGAAGGAACACTGTATGATGTAGATGGCGAAGAAGATATAAGATGGTAGGTGAAATTTTATTAAATGTTATGAATAATATTTAAAAAGTCCACATAAATAAAATCAGCATCCTAAAATCAATCTGAGGTCGTTGGAACATGCTGAACAAACAGAAGCTAATAAAGACCAATATTATCTGTTTAGAACAAATAGACATTTAGACCTCGAACAACAAAGGACCATACAATTTAAAAATGCTAGTGTCACAGGGGCCAGACGCTAAGAATCTTGTGTGGCATGTTGCAGCCTGGCCACCCTTGCGCTTGTAATATGAGATACCTTGAATCCTTGATAATAATTTGACCCAGGTATGATTAAACCACCTTGTATGTCAGCTGTAATTACCGTATCATCTAGGAACTAAATCTCTGTCATCTTCTGACTCTACTGCCCTGCTCTTCTCAGTGAATAACAATCCTTGATTGCGGTAACAATTTTGATAAACAAATTTAGGTACACATACATAGTTCTGCCTTTTCATCATCTGCTATAATTCCTTCCTTTCCTGTATGATTATGAGTCACTGTGGACTTTGTTTCTGAAACCTGACTTGGGTATCTTATGCATCTTTCCTTGTGCAAAATAACTTCTATTCATCTGTCTCTGTTGATCTGTTTCTGGTCGTCTGTTTCTGTTCATTACTTGGTTTCTACTGGTTATAGCAAGTGGGAACCTCCAGAGTTTTGACTTTGTTCGGTGTTGATTTCATAAGATTATCCTAAAGTTCTGCTGAACTGGATAGGAAAACTTGACATTCAATTGTTGAATGCCTATGCTCCTTGGGGAACTGAGGGGTGATGATGATCCATAGGTTTACGGGGGAAAAAAACACATAAGTTTTACTGACCTGGTTTGTCCCAGTGTTAGAAATATCATAATTCGCAGGTATACTCACAGTTAGAAATTGTCTTAAATACGACCTGTTCTTGCTAATTCAGTACAGCATTAATTGATTTTCATCATTGGCAACATGGCTCCTAATGATACTATTCACGGCTCATAGAAAATTCTCTTCAGTCTTGAAGTGTACAAAATTTTGTATCATATTGATTACAATGTATTCTTCTTCTTCTTTGATCCATAACCGCCAACCACCAAAGCAGTCAGCGGCCATCACGCCTGGTGGCGTCTTGTAGGGCAGTAACAAATTGATTCCACTTTGCTCAGTCGGCGGCCATCCTTCGTACAGTGCCCCAACTCTGGTTAATTCTTTGCATCTCAGCTGCCACAGTTCTCCGCCAAGTTGTTTTTGGTCGGCCTCTCTTTCGCTTTCCCTCGGGGGGTCCATAGCATAGCTGTTCTTGTGATGGTATCAAGGTCCCTTCTGAGGACGTGGCTAACCCAACTCCAGTGTCTGCCAGCTATGATGGTGTGCATGTCCTCCTGGTTACTCCGAATAAGTAGTTCTTGGTTGCTGATGGTGTTTGGCCAAAAGATTCTTAGAATTTTCCTTAGGCAGATTGTGTGGAAGGAGGACAGTTTCGACATTTCCTTCTCTGTTACTCTCCAACTTTCCGCACCATAGAGAAGCACTGAAAGTACACAGCTCTCATACAGTCTTAATTTGGTGTATGTGCTGTACTGGGAAGACTTCCAAATGTTGTTAAAGGCTGTTCTCGCTTTATTCATTCTGTTGTTAATGTCCTTGCTTGTTCCGCCGTCAGGTGTTACTATGCATCCTAGGTAAATAAATGTGTCTGTCTGTTCTAACTTCTGGTTCCTTACTGTTATTGGCTCAGGATTGCCCACATTTAGTGTCATGACCTCTATCTTCTTCAGATTGATGTTCAGGCCAACCTGCTGGCCATACTTATTCAGTCCATCGGTTTTGTCTTGAATGTGTTGATGTGAATGCGCGAGTAGTGCAATGTCATCTGCATATTTCAGGTCTTCCAGTGTAGAAAACGTTGTCCATCTAATTCCTCTTGGACTGCCCTCTGTTGTCTGGCGCATCACCCAATCTATGGCTGTCAAAAATAATGTTGTTGACAAGGGGCATCCCTGTCGTACTCCTGTTTTCACTTCGGAAGTTACATTACTCAATCCAACACTGCATGTAAAGTTAGAATAGAGGCTTTTTATAATGGAAACAATGCAGCTGGGAATTCCATAAGCCCTCAGTATTTTCCATAGGCTGTCCATGTGTATGCTGTCGAAAGCCTTTTCAAAATCAACAAAGTTAATGTATAGCTGTCTCTGCCATTCTGAGCACTGCTCTATAATGTTCCTGAGGGTGAATATATGATCTGCACATCTTCCGTTCTTTCTAAAACCCGCTTGTTCTTTCCTCAGTTTATGGTCAACTGCTTTTGAAATTCTCTGGATGATTATCCTTCCTAGTATTTTGCTGGGAACTGAGAGGAGAGTAATTCCTCTCCAGTTGTTGCAGTCTGCAAGGTCGCCCTTCTTGGGCGATTTGACAATTATTCCTTTACTCCACTCTGTTGGTGTTGTCTCAGTTTCCCAGACTTGTGAAAATAGTGGTTCTAATAGTTCTGCTGCTAGTTCAGGGTCTGCCTTGAATAACTCCGTAGATGGAAGGTATTGA
The DNA here is from genome assembly GCA_024509875.1 of Oreohelix idahoensis. Lineage (NCBI taxonomy): Eukaryota > Metazoa > Mollusca > Gastropoda > Stylommatophora > Oreohelicidae > Oreohelix > Oreohelix idahoensis. Next base: position 218,794 of record JAMPIV010007316.1, on the reverse strand, counting down.
GCCATCTTTCTTGCTTAGCATAGGATGTCCACGTCTCACTGCCATATAGAAGTGTGCTGGTGATGCAGGCATTATATACCGCAGCTTTGGTCTTCATTGTGAGTTTGGAGTTTCCCCAAACACGCGATGTGAGGTGGGCAAAGGTAACTGCAGCTTTGCCAATGCGGCTGTCAATTTCTGTGTCCAGAGAGAGTTTGTCATTGATGGTAGACCCCAGGTATGTGAAGTGGTGCACCACTGCCAACTCATAGCTATCGATAGTGATAACTGGTGCAGCACCCACATCCTGACTCAGCACATTTGATTTCTTTAGACTTATTGTGAGGCCAAAGTCCTTGCATGCTTGGGTGAAGCGATTCATCAAGCTCTGAAGCTCCTGTTAGCTTTGAGTGACGACTGCAGTGTCATCAGCAAATAATTAGTCTCTTATAGTGACCCTTCTGATTTTCGTTTTTGCCTTCAGCCTTGCGAGATTGAACAGACGTCCATCTGACCTAGTGTGAATGCATATTCCTTCAGTTGCATCTCTGGATGCATGTTTCAAGAGTAAGACAAAGAAGATCCCTTCATGTCTCCATGGAATGACTTTATCATTTCTAGCAATTTAGCAGGGCAGCCTATTTTATGGAGGATTTTGAAGAGTCTGTCCCTACTAACCAGGTCAAATGCCTTTGTGACATCTATAAAGGCGATATATAAAGGCATATTCTGCTCTCTTGATTTTTCCTGAAGCTGGCGGAGAGAAAAAATCATGTCTGTTGTTGATCTACCAGCTCGGAATCCACACTGTGACTATAGATATATGCACTCAGCTAACTTGTGTAGTTGCATTAAGATGACTGGCAAAAACCATCACACAACCTCTGCTCAAAGGACAGAGTGGAGTAAATCAGATGAGAACTGGATTAACTACCAGCAAGTCATCATCTGCCTTGGTAGAGAGTGCAAAACTTGGGCCAATAGGAGAGCAGAGCTAGAAATTGATCAGCTGATAAATGATCGTGCTATGGATGATGATGCCATTACGTACACTGATGGGTCTGTAATCCATGGTGAGAAATCAGGGTAGGGGCTTCTCTGCTAGAGTAACGGGCAGAATCATCGCTGAACATAGTGGGGTTTACATCACAAAAACCTGCAGCATGAGAATGGAGGTAGAGGTAGCTACTGCAGCCTTAAAGTGGTTGTCTGAGATTTTATTAACAAGGGCGGTTATTGTGTCAGACTCACAATCCATGTTTCGGAAGGTCCAAAGTGGATGGCTCCAGCATGAATGGGAAACCTCCATAGAAGGCTGGAATCTTCAGGAACTGGTGTGGATCTACTGTCCTGGTCATTAAGGGGTATGCGGCAATGAAAGAGCTGATAGACTAGCTTCAAGAGCACCGATAGAAGGTGAATTGGATATGGATAAGGGAGAGATACTGAGAGCAATTAATGATCGCCTATTAGAGAAAGAGCAGGTAAGTATGGATGCATGAGAATTCACTGTATGCACAGCTTGGCATCATTTTGCTTGACTGCTAAAATGTGCCAGATAGGATTGCTCAGCTGTCTTACAGCTTACAGTTTTTAACTTTGCACTTAGAAGAGTTAATCTTGACCATCATGTGATGGTTTTATTAGTCTAATGTCACATTAGACATTGCAGATCGAGGCTAGTCAGTAGCTAGTTTTTCTCTTTTATGGGAAAATTTTCTAGAAGAAAATCTAGTGCTTCACAGCTTTTGCATTGTCTGGGGGGGGGGGGGGGGGGGGGGGGGTGGGGTGGGGGGGAGGAGTCTGAAAATAAATGCACTCAGTCCCTGATGTGCGTGAGGGTACGGTTCGGCAGAAACCTCGCGTACATGACAAGTCACAAGAACGGAGCTTTAGAAGCTATATGAAATGATGGGTTTGGTTCCAACCTCATGTTGTCCATGTACAATGAAGATGGTCATCAAAACCAAACCAACCTCGGGTTGTCCATGTACAATAAAGATCATCCTCAAAACCAAACCAACCTCGGGTTGTCCATGTACAATGAAGATGGTCCTCAAAACCAAACCAACCTCAGGTTGTCCATGTACAATAAAGATGGTCCTCAAAACCAAACCAACCTCGGGTTGTCCATGTACAATAAAGATCATCCTCAAAACCAAACCAACCTCAGGTTGTCCATGTACAATGAAGATGGTCTTCAAAACCAAACCAACCTCAGGTTGTCCATGTACAATAAAGATGGTCCTCAAAACCAAACCAACCTCGGGTTGTCCATGTACAATAAAGATCGTCCTCAAAACTAAACCAACCTCAGGTTGTCCATGTACAATAAAGATGGTCCTTAAAGCCAAACCAACCTCGGGTTGTCCATGTACAATAAAGATGGTCCTTAAAGCCAAACCAACCTTGGGTTGTCCATGTACAATAAAGATGGTCCTCAAAGCCAAACCAACCTCGGGTTGTCCATGTACAATAAAGATGGTCCTCAAAGCCAAACCAACCTCAGGTTGTCCATGCACAATAAAGAGGGTCCTCAAAACCAAACCAACCTTGGGTTGTCCATGTACAATAAAGATGGTCCTCAAAACCAAACCAACCTCAGGTTGTCCATGTACAATAAAGATGGTCCTCAAAACCAAACCAACCTCGGGTTGTCCATGTACAATAAAGATGGTCCTTAAAGCCAAACCAACCTCGGGTTGTCCATGTACAATAAAGATGGTCCTCAAAACCAAACCAACCTCAGGTTGTCCATGTACGATAAAGATGGTCCTTAAAGCCAAACCAACCTCGGATTGTCCATGTACAGTATAGATGGTGCTTAAAATCAAATCAACCTCAGGTTGTCCGTGTACAATAAAGATGGTCCTTAAAGCCAAACCAACCTTGGGTTGTCCGTGTACAATAAAGATGGTCCTTAAAGCCAAACCAACCTTGGGTTGTCCGTGTACAATAAAGATGGTCCTTAAAGCCAAACCAACCTTGGGTTGTCCGTGTACAATAAAGATGGTCCTCAAAGCCAAACCAACCTCGGGTTGTCCTTGTACAATAAAGATGGTTCTTAAAGCCAAACCAACCTTGGGTTGTCCGTGTACAATAAAGATGGTCCTCAAAGCCAAACCAACCTCGGGTTGTCCGTGTACAATAAAGATGGTCCTCAAAGCCAAACCAACCTCGGGTTGTCCATGTACAATAAAGATGGTCCTTAAAGCCAAACCAAACCCGACCATCCTCAGGTAGTGTTACTAATGTACATTTTTTGTGTACTAATATTAATGTAAATGTGCAAGGTACTGCAAATCAAAAGTGACTAAAACACATTTTTTAAATAAATACGTTTATTATGGTTCTTAATGCACTTATTTGATGCATGAAAAGTGTAACAGTGTTATATGAATTTTTATATAACAATCACTCAGCTGTAATCAGAGGCAGATTCTGTATCAGTATCCATCACAGCAGGGCGTGCTGTTCCTGATGGTCCTGGCTGATTGTCTGGGTCATCTACTGAAGAGGCTGACAACTGAGATTCTAAAGGTTAAGAACAGACTCTTGAACTCTGCTAGCATTGATTGTCATTTTTTTCCCCCTTCTCTGCCAGTATTAGGTTATATGCGACCACTGCACTAAGGATATTTCTTTTCATCAGAGACCCACACTCATAGTTGTCGTCAAGGTTCTGCATATAAACAAGGCTATCTTCAGACATCTTCAGTGCCTTCTGCAGGTTAGGAATGGTCAACAGGTTCATGATTGGTCTAGACTCTGCACAGATGCCTTGATGGTCTCCTTTTGTACGTGACGGGTGTGCACAGAGGATTAGTTAATTCCCATATGTGCATCCTGTGGTTGACACACTGTTGCTGTCATTTTTGACGGAGTCATCTGTCAAGTTATTTGCTTATGTTTTTATCATAAGAATAATTGTGTCTTTACCTGCGATGTCAGGTTGATTAGGGGTTGTCTTCCCTTGTTTATTCATTCATTGTGTTTGACCTTTAGGGTCAAAGGTAGACAGTTCTGGCGTATGCCCATAGGCAGGGTTTTTTAAGCGGGAGTTGAGTTAGACTTCCGGCAAGCCGTGAAGTGTCCTGGAATTTCTGAAGGGACCAAGGGTCCATTGTGTTTTTCGGGGAGAATCTTCGAAGTGACTGCGATGGCAGTTTTCCCCAGTGAATCTCTGTGCGTTGGAATGACAGCAGAGTTCCTTGTTATATTCTGTGGATTCGGTTACAGGTAATACCGACTTTTTCCATTACTATGCTTTCGGTGGCAGAACATGTTAGAAGATTGCCTAGTCTGTGAACTGCAGCTCACCGATCCTCCATTTCAGAACTTATATTTTGTGCTCGAGGTAGCCATCCAAGACTATTAGTCTTTATATTGTCCAGAAATCCAGTGACGAAGATATATTGTGGGAACCGCAGATTGGCGGTATTTATGTCTACAATAAGCATTACTGCAGGGTTGATGGTAACCTGCTTATCAGAAGTACACAGCTGACGTCAGAACGAGCACTGTGTTTTCGGCTAATGTACTACAGCCTAATACAGTGCAATTGGCGGGGAATGCCAAGTTGCACCTATGTGTCAAAGTGATTAAGGTATCTGACGCGTTTAGTCAGTGATACCAGGGCGACGCCACGAACTGTCATTATTGAAGAACATTGTATTGACCATGCACGAATATTCAAATGTTTACCAGCTTGTTGAATGCCTAATGTATACCTATCGATTTCCGGTCAGCATGACCTTGTTACACTGACTGTTCCTGTTGATACCATGTGTGTTCTCATCAATAAATGTTTTGAAACGTGCCTGCAGTGTCCAAGCATCCTTGACTACTGCATGTGAGTGTATGGGTTGCAGGGTCTACATATATACGAGCCTAAACACATTCGTGCCTTCATTCGCACCCACACTCAGTTCATCATACGCTCGCACTACACACCTAACAACATGTATACTGTCTTGGGCCAGTGATCACCTCAACAAGAGAAAAAGACAGTTACATTTCTGGTGGACCAGTTACGTGGGCTCTTCTGATACATTTCTGGTGGACAGAGCGAGCAATTAACATTATTGATGACATTAATGTGGTCCAGAAATTTACATTTCATGGGGCTATTTGCGTGAGAAGGACAAGTACACATTACATTTCTGATCTGTGGGTCTAAGCTACACACTGACAGCTGTAACACACATCGCTAATTCTACACTTGCAAGTTTTGGCTACAACAGGACAGAAATAGGTCATCAACTGTTGACCCAGATAAACAGTGCTAGCAATTATGTTATAATGCTGCTTGAACAACAACAGGACAAATACTGAAGTTGGCATCGAGGCGAGTCCCTATTGTGAACAGTACTGCTGGTTGTTACACGTTGCAGTCAACAACAGACTTTTCTATGTCCGAGCATTCAAGTTACATTGTTCGAGGTCAAGTGTTTGTAAACAGTACGTGGAAATTGTAAACATTCAATGTGCAAGTCCTAAGTCGAGAAGGTCATAGTAACTTTTGTTCGTGAATACCACTTTATGCTACAGTGGATTTGACATTCAGTGCGCGCTTGACATTTTGTTTCTGTGTTCGCAAGGAGCAAGTTAGTTACTGTAATATCATGTGTGACTAAGCTTTATTTTGCAACACATTGAATTGATTGCTATTTATGTTAATTGTACTATTGTTGTGTATTTTTCTTGTGTTCTTTTGCGGGCTGGTTGGGTAAAGGTGACTCCTTTAGATAAATGCCACATAATAGAGGTTATCTATTGAGAGCGTGTCGTTAGGGACTGCAAATTTCCTTAATTGGAATTTGCTAGCGACAATCGTTGCTATTTACGTTTAGCTGTGCTGAAACTGTACTTATTGTTGTTTTTGTAATATTTTTTCTGTTTTTCAGTTTTGATTTCATTTGTTTGTATCTGTAGGTCTTTCTTTTCTTTTGTTTATTTCTTTACACCTTTTTGTTTATAACAGTGTTGCCATTTGTCTTGTTTATTTTTCGCGGTTATCATTACACATTTGTGTAACATTTTTTTTTTTACTTTTTGCTGTATTGTTTATTTGACTTCCGCGAACGTTTTCGGTCATTGTTCTGTATTTTTGTCTTTGTATTTATGATTGTACTACATTATTGTCATACACAGTCTACATACATACACTTGGTCATGTATTATTATTATTGATAAGGTACACTCTTCATATAGAGATTGTTAATAAAATATTATTATATAAGATATTTATAAAAGTTCTTTGATAAAAGACTTGTTATCCACAAAGATTGAGACAAGGTGAAATACATATTCAAGTTCTTTATAAAAAAAGACTTGTGCCCATAGTGAGTGGGATATAAAGGAATTATTTTCCACAGGTACTCAAGTGATTTTTTGTTACATTATAAACAAGAGGACCATACAAGGTCCTTGTCTAAGACTAAGAGAGTGAAATAAAGTGAAGTGAGTATACAAGTCTAGCATTTCAGACTTGTCTCCCATTGAAGTGGGATAAGGTAATTGTTGAATTTTTCAGGTTACTGATCTCATTAGACAGAATGTCTACATTGGATTTCTTCATCCAGCAAGGGTTAACCCTTGGTAAGTCTGGTAAAGAATTGGAAGAATATTCATCTGCTCTATTCGCCATTGCATTAAAGTCAGAAGAAAAGAAACAAAAAGAGGAAATTAAATTGAAAGCAGAAGCTGAACAAAGGAGAGCAGAAGCTGAACTAAAGAAGCTAGATGCTGAGAATAGAAGATTAGAACTTGAAGAGAAAAGGTATCAAAGAGAAGCTGCTGCTGAGGAGAGAAAAGCTCAAGCTGCTGCTGAGGAGAGAAAAGCTCAAGCTGCTGCTGAGGAGAGAAAAAGTAGGATCAAACTACCTCATTTCAATCCTTTAAAGGATGACGTAGCAGATTATCTAGATAGATTCCAATTTTTATGCGATACGCATAACATAAAAAAGGAAAAATATGTTGAACAACTGATGGAATTTTTTACAGGTGACACAGTGACTACTCTTATGACAATAGACGAACATGACAGGACTAATTATGATGTTGTCAGAGCAGCATTGCTAAAAAAATACCAACTAAAAGAAGAAGACTATCGTCTTCGTTTTAGGACAATGTTGCCAGAAAATGGAGTAGATTTCTCTGATTTTGTTACAAAAAATACGTCGTACATTTACACGATGGGTTGAGTTGTCTCAGACTGAGAAAACATATGAAGGTTTAATGGACTTATTATTGCGAGATAAGGTTTTGTCATCTGTTAATGATTCTTTTCTTGCATTCCTTCATGAGCGTAAGCCTAAAAACTTAAAAGATATGGAGGAATACTGTTGTCAGTATGCCACCGCGCATCCCCATGCTACAGTTAGCAATTCTAAAGTGAAAGAAGGGTTGCCAGTTGCTTCGGCAACACCATATGGCCCTAATTTCAAAAAAAAATTTCAGGGTGCTCAACAAAACTGGAATAGGGGAAGTAATCAGAATTACACTCAGAAGCGGAGTAATCCAACACATGATGGTTCTTCGTCTATGAATTGGAGACAAGATGGTAGTTCTCGTAATTTTAGTGGTAATAATTTGAGACACTTTCGCAAAGGCTATCCAAATAATAACTATTCGAACTTTCGAGGTAATCATTCTCGACGTCAAGATTATGACGATGGTGAATTTAGAAACCGGGATTCAAACCGGAATGATGATTACAATAGGCAATATGATAACAATTACAGGGGAAATGATAGTCGAAATAATTACAGGGGAAACGATAATCGAGGCAGACCTAGATTTAACAAAAAAAGACCTTTCCAACAGGCAAACGCTGCACAACAAGAGTTTGATGGAGCCTGTAATACAGTAAATGATAGTGGTAACTCTAGGGCTATCACTGGTTGTGCTTTCGATTTTGGGAGAGCAACTGAATGCCCCCAATGCTTAACATTGTTCGACTCATCGACTGTATCTACTCTAAGTTGTGGTCACCCTCTTCCTGCTCTACCTGCTACAGTTGCGCATGATGGGAGAGGATCTCTCATCTTACATAAAGGTCTAATAAATGATAGGCTAGTCTCAGTACTTTTCGATTCGGGATGTACTACCGTCGGGGTTAGGGAGTCTCCGATAGATCCTTGCTGTGCCACTGGAAAAACAATCAAATGTGTTACATTTGGTGGTACTATGGAAAGTTATCCTACTGCTATTATTAGGATTGACACTCCCTTCTTCACAGGAGATGTCCATGCATGTCTTCTTCCTAATCCTATTGCGGATCTTATAATCGGTCGTATTCATGGGGTTAAGGAATGCACCCCGCAACAAATTTCTAGTTGGGAAAACAAAACATTCAAACGGTCAATGCAGTGGTGACAAGAGCTCAAGCTCTTAATCCCCCAACTTCATCGGATAATAGTAATGAAGTTGATAGCCAAGACGAGCACTTGGTGATTTCCCATGACTCGTTTGTTAAACGTCAAGAAGAGGATCCTTCTTTGAAGAAATTCTTCCTTCTTGCAAAGAAAGGGGATCCCAATCAAAATACTAATCACAAATCGTATATTACTATGAAGAATGGTATATTGGTACGGATGGTACAACACTCGGACAAGTCTATGCACTCGCAAATTCTTGTGCCTAAGTGTATGAGAGCCTTAATTCTTCAGCATGCACACGATTCTCAGTGTGCTGGACACATGGGGTTTTCCAGAACTAAAACTAGAGTCCTTGCGTCCTTCTTTTGGCCATTCGTGAATAAAGACATCCGAATTTATTGCCGATCTTGCAAAATTTGTCAAGAGGTCAAGTCTAGAGGTCCGAGACATGCTGCTCCTATTCAGGCTGCAGATATTCCGATTCGGCCGTTTCAGAAAATGGCTATAGACATCATTGGTCCGTTCAAGATTAAGTCAGCCAGAGGACACCAATTTATCCTCACTTGCGTGGACATGTGCACGCGTTGGCCAGAGGCTATTCCTCTGAAGAGCATATCAACTGTCGATATCGCTGATGCTCTTTGGCTCATATTTTCTCGTCTGGGATTCCCCGGAGAAATACTGTCGGACCACGGCACTCAGTTAATTTCGGACGTTATGTCTCAGGTAATGGCTACGCTAGACATTAAAAGGTCTCTCAGTAGTATTTATCATCCAATGTCCAATGGATTGGTAGAGCGTCTTAACAGGACACTAAAGAACTTACTTGGCAAGATAACGGAGGATCATCCTGAAGATTGGGACAGGGTTTTACCTGCAGCTCTCTTTGCCTATAGAGAGGTTCCCAACGAGCATACAGGGTTTTCTCCTTTCGAACTTGTCTTTGGCGCGCAACTGCGCGGTCCGATGTCCTTGTTACACGATTTGATAACTTCTGATAATATTGACGATGATACACAATCGTCATATGAATATGTAATTTCTCTTAGAGAAAAGATTATCGAATCGTGCAGGTTAGCAACTTCATCTTCCGAATTTGCGAAAGAAAAAGCTAGGCGATTTGCTAACAAGAAAAGACGCCTACGTCAACTTTGTCCTGGAGACAAAGCATATGTCTTACTTCCCTCAAGAGAGAATAGACTTCTCATTTCATGGAAAGGTCCATACACTATAGTCTCCAAAATTTCCGATGTCGACTATATTGTCGATGTGGATGGAAGGCATAAAACCTTCCATATAAATATGCTAACAGAGTTTATTGAACGTCCAGACTATTTGCAGCCTATTTTCCAGGCGATGGACGACTCTCCAGTCCAACATGGTCACATCTCATCCCTGTCCGTTATACAGGATGAGGAAACTATTTTTTCTGACGTTAACTTACCTCTTCCTGCGATTCCACTGAATTCAACGGAATCGTGGAGGGACGTTACAATCTCTTCGAACTTGTCTTTTGAGGAGCAACGTCAAGTATCCTCTACGCTACAATCATATCAGGATGTCCTTACCGACATTCCTGGACACACAGATGTCATAGAACATGACATCATACTTACTGATCGTAATCCGATCAGAGTAAGACCATACCCAATACCTATTCATTTTCAAGCACAAGTCGAGAAAGAATTGGATGAAATGATTCAACTGCAAATAATTGAACCATCCACTTCAGCTTATTCTTCGTCAATAGTTATTGTTCGAAAGAAAGACAATAACATACGTCTTTGCGTTGACTATCGCAAATTAAATCAAGTTACGAAGTTCGATGCGGAACCTATGCCGTTATTAGATGATCTACTTATTAGACTTTCTAAAGCTAAATTCTTTACTAAACTAGACTTGTCGAAAGGTTATTGGCAAGTCCCACTGACGGAACACGCCAAACCTCTCACTGCTTTTTCGACACCTAGGGGTCTGTTTCATGGAATTTTATGCCTTTCGGGCTTATGAACGCCCCAGCGACTTTCGTGCGCATGATGCGACGAATTCTATCAGATCGTGCAGATGTCATCGCATATTTAGACGACATCTGTCTTTTCAGCGATACTTGGGAAGAACACTATTTGGGTCTAAAGGAATTGCTATCTACTCTACGTGAGCATAGTTTGACTGCAAAACCCTCTAAAGCTTTTGTTGGGTTTAGTGAAATTTCCTTCCTAGGTCATCGAGTTGGTCATGGTCTGTTGAAGACAGAGGACCAAAACATTTCGAAGATATTAAATATCTCGGTTCCGAAGACAAAAAAGCAAGTGCGTAGTCTCTTGGGATTGATACAATTCTATGGAAGATTCATTGAGAATCTGTCCTCCATTATGGCACCACTTTCATCGTTATTGGAAAAAGGTTCTCCTAATATGGTGCGTTGGTCCCAGGAATGCCAATCTTCATTGGATCAGGTTAAGAATTTGTTCTCATCTCATCCTATCTTAAGACTACCAACGATTGATAAGACTTTTGTTCTTCGTAGTGATGCCTCTTCCACTGGGATTGGAGCGGCACTAATGCAGGAATATTCAGGAACTCTGCATCCTGTAATGTATATTTCTAGGAAGCTAAATGCGGCAGAAAGGAATTACTCGGTTTTAGATCGTGAATTGTTGGCTATGGTTTGGTCCATTCTTAAGCTACAAAGGTTCCTTCTGGGCGCGCATTTCTTTATGGAAACCGACCAAAAAGCTCTTACGGCTATGCAAAGTAAGGATTTGAAGAGCTCGAGATCTACTCGTTATGCTATTGCTCTTCAGCCTTTCCATTTCACGGTGCGAGCTATCCGTGGTTCGGATAATGTGATGGCGGACATATTGTCCAGATGCCCACATGATTCCAGTTAAATCTTGTGTCCTAGTTTTTCCTGATACACTTTCGGACTTAGGTCTGTCCTTAATATCCTAATATGTTGTAATACAAATGTATTTGGATGATGTTTAGATAATTTAACAAATTTCATTTTGTCCATCCATCAGTGATATGTTGCTAATATAGCATTGTAATTCATGACATTTGTATATTGCTATAATTATAGTATTTAGTAATGTTTGATATATGATTGGTATTGCCAGCAACTTAGGTTTCTTTAATGGTACCCCCTTAGTTTGTTTGGCTTAAAGGAAATATTTTCTCCTATGTTGGGAGATGATTTGTATCCTCTTCAGACGCTTTGTTTATGCGTCTATTGTACCTGATATTAGGTTCATTTTTTCATGAGCACATAAGTGATACTTGTGCAATCTTGCTCATGGACATATTTAAAAAAAAAAAATTTCATTTTTTTTTTACAGGGGGGTTGTAGTAATATGTTGCTGTCATTTTTGACGGAGTCATCTGTCAAGTTATTTGCTTATGTTTTTATCATAAGAATAATTGTGTCTTTACCTGCGATGTCAGGTTGATTAGGGGTTGTCTTCCCTTGTTTATTCATTCATTGTGTTTGACCTTTAGGGTCAAAGGTAGACAGTTCTGGCGTATGCCCATAGGCAGGGTTTTTTAAGCGGGAGTTGAGTTAGACTTCCGGCAAGCCATGAAGTGTCCTGGAATTTCTGAAGGGACCAAGGGTCCATTGTGTTTTTCGGGGAGAATCTTCGAAGTGACTGCGATGGCAGTTTTCCCCAGTGAATCTCTGTGCGTTGGAATGACAGCAGAGTTCCTTGTTATATTCTGTGGATTCGGTTACAGGTAATACCGACTTTTTCCATTACTATGCTTTCGGTGGCAGAACATGTTAGAAGATTGCCTAGTCTGTGAACTGCAGCTCACCGATCCTCCATTTCAGAACTTATATTTTGTGCTCGAGGTAGCCATCCAAGACTATTAGTCTTTATATTGTCCAGAAATCCAGTGACGAAGATATATTGTGGGAACCGCAGATTGGCGGTATTTATGTCTACAATAAGCATTACTGCAGGGTTGATGGTAACCTGCTTATCAGAAGTACACAGCTGACGTCAGAACGAGGACTGTGTTTTCGGCTAATGTACTACAGCCTAATACAGTGCAATTGGCGGGGAATGCCAAGTTGCACCTATGTGTCAAAGTGATTAAGGTATCTGACGCGTTTAGTCAGTGATACCAGGGCGACGCCACGAACTGTCATTATTGAAGAACATTGTATTGACCATGCACGAATATTCAAATGTTTACCAGCTTGTTGAATGCCTAATATATACCTATCGATTTCCGGTCAGCATGACCTTGTTACACTGACTGTTCCTGTTGATACCATGTGTGTTCTCGTCAATAAATGTTTTGAAACGTGCCTGCAGTGTCCAAGCATCCTTGACTACTGCATGTGAGTGTATGGGTTGCAGGGTCTACATATATACGAGCCTAAACACATTCGCGCCTTCATTCGCACCCACACTCAGTTCATCATACGCTCGCACTACACACCTAACAACATGTATACTGTCTTGGGCCAGTGATCACCTCAACAAGAGAAAAAGACAGTTACACACACCATCCCGTGCTTGAGTTCTTGAAATGATCTCACCATATTTCATATATTGAAATAATGATTGTCTATTTTATTACATTATATACCAAAGCACATTAAAAACGCACCACTATTATATATACTGATGAAGCTGGGAAAAAAAAGTGTGGGAATGGATTTTCCCTGTGTTTGTCATGAGGTAATTGTCACCACAGCACTATTGTACGTCTCAATGAACATTACGGAACCACTGGCAGTGCCCGGGATAGACTTCGGAGTGGCCAACCACGAGTTACTACCCCTGCGCAAGATCGTCATATTGTGCTGAGTCACCTAAGGAATCGTTCTCTCCCGGCAAGTCAAACAGCAAGAGCAATAGTGGGTAGACATGGGCAAGTCTATCGAATGACAGTCATACGACGACTCAGAGATACAGGCCTTACTGCAAGACGACCTTATGTTGGGCCAAACTTGACTCACAGACATCGTCAGCAGTGCCTGCAATAGGCAGAGCAACATGTCAGATGGACTAGACTGCAGTGGAATGCTGTCCTATTCACAGACGAGAGCAGATTCAACATATCCTTTGCTGATGGACGTATGCGGATTTGGTGACGGTGTGGAGAGCGCTTTGCAGATTGCTGTGTTCGTCAGCACAAACGATTTGGAGGTGGCAGTATTCACATTTGGGGAGGATTCAGTTTTCACCATCGTTTGCCTCTTCACGTCTTCCGTGGAAATGTTAATGCTGTGACATATCGAGATGAGGTTCTGGATGCATTGGTTGCTCCTGTGTTCACAAATTATCCAGACTTGCAGCTTCTCCAGCAGGATAACGCACGTGCGCACACCGCATGCATTACGCAGCAATATCTACAGCAGCAGAACATTGTGACGATTGATTGGCCTGCCCTATCACCAGACATGTCCCCTATAGAACATCTGTGGGACGAGCTTGGACGCAGAGTCTACAGGCAAGGTTCTCCAGCTAATCTGCAACAGCTCGAAGCTGCTCTTACACGTGAATGGGACTTGATTCCCCGGAATTTCCTTCAGAGACTTGTGCATTCCATGCGGAGCCGCTGCCAAGCTTGTTTGCAAGCACACGGTGGACATACCAAATACTAAGGATAGTGTGAATGAATTTTTTTATTGGTTGCATTTTTGGTTTTCTCCCTTGCCTGCACAGAATGCAATGAATTTCATAACAATCAAATGTACAAATTAATGACCAGCATGAATTCATAGGAAAATGAATAAAGATTCCAAATATGTAAACTTGTAAACACTTATATTTACATTTCACACTCTGTTCCTGGATTATACAGATGGTGCATTTTTAATGTGCTTCAGTAAAGAAAATACTACACGTCAATGTAGTGAAATGAATGTGCTGATGTGAAGTGTCCTTTTAATGACACTGTTGTGTAAATACTAAAAAACAGTTTAAAATTATTGTATGAAATTATTTCTGAGGAAAATTAGCAATAACTTCCTTTGTATTTATGCTGCAGAGTACTTTAAGAGACATTACGAATCAGTGCATTCATTCTGTTGCATTATCGGGCAATATGTTTTGTTAAATAATTTTATTTAAAAAAAAATCCAGTTTTGCATATGAGCACCGCTTGCAGTGCTCAACTCGTATATATTTGAATTTAGTTCGTGTACAAAAAAATTGGGGTATAAAAGATTTCTTACTCAAATTTGAATTGAACTCAAAGTAATGGGGAGGGGAGGGGGGGGGGGGGGGGGGGGGGGTGTTCTGATTATTGTTTTTCTCAGTCCCAGGAATGTTGACTTTCATCTCGGGGAAGCTGTTTTCTCCAAAAGGTGAAACTTTTTGTGTCATATTGGATGTATTTGGCAGTTGTAGCACTTGTAGGATCTGCTAAAATCATTGTTTTTGTTGATTTTGCAAAGTTGCTTTGTTTGTGTTGCTGTTCTTTCTATTCTTTATTGGTTGTAAGAATGTGATCTTTTCCGTTTCTTTAATTGGGCGTGTCCTTGTACTTCCTGTTATCGTTCTTATGGTTTGGTTTTGCAGTTAATGGGCTTTATCAAAGTTTAATCTGCCTGCTGTTGCCATGCAACAAGAGCATTCATTGTCAGATAAAACAGCAGCATACCAATTTTTACCAACAAAACAGCAAATTAGGCTGAGAACTTGTGACTGTAAACTTAAATATCATCTATTGAAGGAATTAATAATTGGTCCGATCGTTACGTGTCTGTGTGTAAAAAATTTCCTTCAGGAGGGCTAGTGCCGTATGAGAAGCAGGGTGGCAACATGGCCTTCACAAACCTTGACAGAAATTATTGCCAAGACATTGTAAAAAAAAAAATAAGTAAATCTAACAGAGGTGTTTAAGGAATGGAGAAGGGAATGGAAGAAGAGGAAATGACAAGTCTATGGTCACAAAATGTAATGATGTGGGACATTATCAGTCTTTTATCATAATTTTGTAGAAAAAACTGTTTTAATCTTTCATCTGAGTAGGCTGAAAGGCCACTGCCCTGACAAAATTTAAAAAAATTAGAAACCTACCCACCACAAAAATATTTCCTAACCGGTTCTGTAAGTTTAGGATTAGAACAGGAGTGAGACAGGGATGCCTCTTGTCTCCATTTCTTTTCTTACTAGCAATAGATTGGGTTCAAGAGATATGCAACAATGCAAAATTATAGACAACAGTTTAATGTAGGACATTTAAGAAATCAAGAAACAAGAGACGCATTTGCGGTCACAATATCCAACAAATTCCAAGTGCTCCAACAGCTGGAAGATGCAGAGAATACAGAAGACTATTGGCAGCAAATCAAAACGGTATGGAATGAGACATGTGAAGAAATACTGGGGAAAAGGGAACGACAACAAAAAGCATGGATAACAACAGAAACCATAAATAAGATAAAAGACAGGAAAAACAAGATAGCAGATTTAAACACAAGCATAACCAGAAGTTCCAAAGCCAAGGCTCAAGAAGTGTACACAGAAGCAAACAAAGAAGTAAAAAGAAGTATCAAAAGAGACAAGAGGAAGTATATTGAGGAGTTGGCAAGAGAGGCAGAAGATGCTGCAGCCAAAGGAAATATGAGACAACTGTATAACAGCACAAAGAAGCTAACAGGGAAATACAAGCAAACAAGTTGCTTCATAAAAGACAAGAATCGAACGAACGAATGAACGAACTTTATTTTCAAAGGGTTAAGAATTGGGCACGCAGGCCCGTCTGACATTCTGCCCTTCCTCTCTCTCTCATCATGTATACTATATCCTTTCATCCTCACATTTACTTTAAGCATAATTAAGGCATTTATCATTATAAAAGTAATATTACATTTGCAATAATCATCATAATTAAAGTACGTTTTTAAAATAAAATTAAAAAAAAATAAAAAATAAATAAAATAAAATAAAAAATAATAATAATAATAATGAATTTAAAAATAAAATAAATAAAAATAAAAATAAACATTAAAAAAACAAAAAAAACAACAACAACAAGACATAAAAATCGAATTCTTCGTACAGTAAATTAGTGATTTGAGACATATTCAGAAGTATGTTATAAGAACTCGTGAAATATTCAAACGGTGTGCAACTGAATGACTCAGGGACTTTTTTTTAGGTTCATCAAGATGAGGTGGGGTAAACAGTTACTTTCTTCGCTGTCTTTGCATCCCAAACTCAAGACCAGAATCAGACTAGGTAGATAGCTAGATAGACATATACGAAAGCAATTAATTTGCGAAGGGTTGAAAATCGGGCACAGTCCCCTCTTGCATTCTTCCTTCCTCTTGCTCATCTTTTATTACTGTTACTCAAACATTCTCCAGCATACTGAAAGTATTAATGTAAGGGCAGTGCAACATTACAAGGAAATATAACAGCGTACATTAACAGTACCTGATCATAAAATTAAGAGTATAAGTTAATAAGAATATAATATTAAGAATAAGTATATTGTAATGAAAACTAGATTGTCAGCGCCTCCATACAGTATATTAGATAAAAGTACAACACAATCAATGGAAAACTGCTCAGCAATATACAAGAGCAAGTGAAGAGGTGGACAGAATATTTTGAGGACCTTCTCAATAGACCAGCTCCACAAAACCCCCCGGACATCCAGCCAGCAGAAGAAGAGCTACAAATTAATGGTGAAAGACCAACGAAGGAAGAAATAAAGAAAGCCATAAAGCTTCTAAGAGATGGAAAAGCGTCTGGACCTGATGGCATTCCAGCAGAGGCCATCAAAGCAGATATCGACACGGCTACAGAGATGTTATATAAATTACTTGGTAAAGTCTGGGAAAAGGAAGAGATACCAGCAGAGATACCAGCAGAATGGAAGGAAGGATATCTGGTTAAGTTGCCTAAGAAGGGAAATTTACAAGAGTGCACAAATTATAGAGGAATAATGTTACTTTCAATGCCAGGAAAAGTATTAAACAGGATTATCCTTGAGAGATTAAAAGAGTCCATAGACAAGAAACTGAGAGATGAACTAGCAGGTTTTCGACAAAACAGATCCTGTACAGACCAGATAGCCACTTTGAGAATAATGGTTGAACAAAGTCTGGAATGGAATTCACCACTATACATCGGATTTGTGGACTACGAAAAGGCATTTGACAGTGTAGACAGAGAATCACTTTGGAAATTGATGAGGCATTATGGAGTTCCCCTGAAGATCATTAATTTAATAAAGAAAGCATATGAAGACATGACATGCAGAGTTCTTCATGAAGGACAGCTTACAGAACCGTTTGGGATAAGAACAGGAGTGTGACAGGGATGCCTCTTGTCTCCATTTCTTTTCTTACTAGCAATAGACTGGATTAAGAGAACATCGACAACACACTTGGCTCTTCTGTCCCACAACCATAATCAGATGCAGGACAAATTGAAAACACCCGATGAGAGGTCACAGCAATTGGGTCTGAAAATACACAGGGAAAAGACAATGGTAATGAGAATAAAAGCAGGTAATGATAACAGGGTTGAACTTGAAGAAACACCAATACAAGATGTAGAATCGTACACATATCTTGGCAGCAATATAGACAAAGTTGGAGGGACAGACAGTGATATCAAAATAAGAATACAAAAAGCAAGAGGAGCTTTCATTGCATTGGGAAATATATGGAGATCAAGAGAAATCAGATCCAACATGAAATAAGAATCTTCAACTCAAATGTGAAGTCAGTCCTATTGTATGGCTCTGAGACATGGAGAACAACAAAAACAGCAACCAAAAAGCTACAGACTTTTATAAATGGATGCTTGCGTAGAATAGAAGGACTGAAATGGTTTGACAAAGTCACAAATGTGGAACTGATGACAAGAATCAGACAAGTGCCAGTGGAACAAGAGTTGAGAAGAAGACGATGGCGATGGATAGAACACACATTGAGGAAACCTGTTGATAGCATTACGAGGCAGTCCTTGTTCTGGAATCCACAGGGAAAGAGAGGCAGAGGTAGACCAAAAAAACACATGGAGAAGAGAACTGGAAACAGAGGTGAAAATGATGAGGAAAACATGGAAAGAACTTGAGTGGATGGCACAAGATAGGAAGACTTGGCATGTGTTTGTTGAAGGCCTGTGCTCCTTGGGGAGCTAAAGGGTATTGAAAAAAATATTTATAGAATGCGTGATTCCTATATACATACAATGGGATTCTCGCCGGTGCTACGGAGTTCGTGCACTGTGCTGAGATCCTCCTTGTGTGATCTAAGGGAGGAGATCGTATCACTGATGCAGTTGTCCGCATGCAATGAAGATAGTGCTTAAAGCCAAACCAACCAAACCAAACTTTCATCTTAGTGTTGATTATTACATAGCTTATCTTAACTTGCTTAGGTCATCAGTTTATATCAGTTTTAATATATTTGTTGTTCATTCAAAGGTTGGGAGATGTTACTCTACACCAGACCCCCAGTGCAAGGAAAAACAAGTTTCTGCAGGACTTGGATGATGAAGAGGTACTAGTCTCATTGTGATGTTATTTGTTAACTAAATTTCCAGAATATTTAAAATTTCCAAGTTTATATTTGTGATCAAATTAAAGGATTGATTTTATGTTGTGTTGTTTTTAATCAGATATGCTGACATGTTACTGATTTGATTGTTCATCCCTCTGTCTCTCAAACATATGCTCACATATACACACATGCACAGAGAGAGAGAGAGAGAGAGAGAGAGAGAGAGAGAGAGATGTGATGTGATGTGATGTGATGTGATGTGATGTGATGGGGATAATCGTAGAAACTGATGTTAACTTTACAAAGGAACATAAGCAGTGTGAGATATTTTGGAAATTATTAGCCTCAGTGACAAACAGGAACACACAGAAAGTAAATACAAAAGACAGAAGGAAAGAAGAGAAAGCAAAAAGCAGGTATCCGGCCTTTCAGATAGATGGAAAAGGCTTGATTTTCATGAATATATACTGAGAAAAATATCTTGATAACTGACCACTTGGCATGGAATGATAAATTGACCACTTATGGAATGATAAACTGATCACTTAGAAAATAATGCACTGATCACTTTGCATGGAATGATAAATTGATCACTTATTGAATAATAAACTGATCACTTTTTAATGGAATGATAAACTGATTAATTGGTGTGGAATGATAAACTGATCTCATGGTATGGGCTGATAAACTGATCACTTATGGAATGATAACTAATCTCTTGGTATGGACTGATAAACTGATCACTTGGTATGGACTGATAAACTGACCACTTACGGGATGATAAAATGATTAATTGGTATGGACTGATCACTTGGTATGGACTGATAAACTGACCACTTACGGAATGATAAACTGATCACTTGGTATGGGCTGATAAACTGACTACTTACGGAATGATGAACTGATCACTTGGTATGGACTGACAAACTGATCACTTATGGAATAATAACTGATCTCTTGGTATGGAATAATACTGATCACTTGGCATGGAATGATAAATTGACCATTTGGCATGGAAGGATAAACTGACCGCTTGGCATTGAAGGATGAACTGATCACTTATGGAATTATAAACTGACCTCTTGGTATGGAATGATTAACTGGCCTCTTAGTATGGAATGATAAACTGACCACTTGGTATGGAAGGAAAAACTGACCACTTGGTATGGAATGAACAACTGTGTCACGAAGTGGATTTAAGACTAGAGGCTGTCTAAATAAGAGACAAGACACTAGTGGTATGAAAGTCTTAGAAGATAGATTTATGATGAAGATAATAGTGAATGTGAAAAGGTGAGGCTATTGGCTCCGAGGGTGAGAACCAAGATTGACTCTCCCTCGCCACTCCGGACGTCTTTGATAGCTATAGCCTCAACGCCTCTGGCAATATCTCAAGCTCTGCGCTTCTGAGATGCCAAAACTTTGCCGTGGGTAATTTGTAGTGCCAAATTTCTCTCTCTCCCACTGTGCCATCACCTGCTGTTAGACAAAGAAATGCAACAGCTGTACAACACATCAATAATATACTCCTATTAAATATCTCCCTTACTTCCTAATTCCCCTGTCTATCCCCTGCTCTATTCCCGCTATGCACAACGATACAAAATATTTATGCCCCAAAAAGTCAACCTCCCAGGCAATCGCCTCTCTCGTTTCCAAAGTAAAAATCGGCTGACCCAGATCTTTTTGTTCTGCATGACTAGCCACATGTCACAACAATTTTTCACTGAGGAACTACCTGTCCGAAAATGCTTTGGGCTACTACTACACTGACCCTTGATGAATCAATGAGAAACACCAAATAAAATTAGACCTACTCTAGGAATCTTTAAATTCCCATTCCGTCAAATTAATCACATCCAAAATGTAATAAAAATTATTCCCTTATCAGAAATAAAATTTCATCTCTCTTCTTCTGATTACACAGTACTACAATGCACAATAAATAACGTATACCATTTACGCTAGCATATGCATACTGCCTCAACTTTACGTGCAGCACTGGGCAGAGCAACCTAACCTTTGAAGTGAAGACAGGAGTATGACAGGGATACCCCTTATCAACCACTCTATTCTTAACAGTCATAGACTGGGTGATGCGCCAGACAACAGAGGGCAATCCAAGAGGAATAAGATGGACTACATTTTCTACATTGGAAGATCTGGAATATGCAGATGACATTGCACTGCTAGCACATTCACATCAACACATCCAGGAAAAAACGGATAGAATTAATAAGTATAGCCAGCAGGTGGGCTTGAACATCAACCTAAAGAAGACAGAGGTCATGACGCTAAATGTGAGCAACCCTGAGCCCATATCAGTAAGGAATCAGCAACTGGAACAGACAGATGCCTTCACATACCTAGGATGCATAGTAACACCAGACGGCGGAGCAAGCAAAGACATCAACAACAGAATGAACAAAGCAAGAACAGCCTTTTTTAGTCGAAACAACATCTGGAAGTCCTCTCAGTACAGCACAAGCACAAAATTAGGATTATATCAGAGCTGTGTGCTTTCTGTGCTTCTCTATGGCGTGGAGAGCTGGAGAGTTACAGAGAAGAAAATGTCGAAATTGTCCTCTTTTCACCCAACATGCCTAAGAAAAATTCTCCGAATCTTTTGGCCGAATATCATCACCAACCAAGATCTGCTTACTCGGAGCAAGCAAGAGGACATGCACACCATCATAGCTGGCAGACGCTGGAGCTGGGTTGGCCATGTCCTCAGAAGAGACCCCAATGCCATCACAAGAACAGCTATGCTATGGACCCCTGAAGGAAAACGAAAGAGAGGCCGACCAAAAACAACTTGGCGGAGGACTGTAGAGGCTGAGATGCAAAGAATGAACCAGAGTCGGGGCACTGTACGAAGGATGGCCGCCGACCGAGAAAAGTGCAATCAATTTGTTGTTGCCCTACAAGACGCCACCAGGCGTAATGGCCACTGACTGCTTTGACGGTTGGCGGCTAAGGATCAAAGAAGAAGAATGCATACTGCCAAAAGTTATACACAAAACCCGGTTATCAATTAAAACCCCGTAGTTACGTACACGTGCTCCCGCACTCTCACAAAGTTACTTCACTCCTCCTCATCTATCTGAATATCGTCCCGAATTAATATTCATTAAATAACAGCACCCACGTGCTTACAATTTCACAACTCCACTCCCGTATATATGTATAAATATATATATATGTAACTTAGAATAAACTCTAAATGAAATAAAATACACATGCTCCCGGATATTCTGTAAATTAACATAAATCAAAGATGTGGGTTTCTCTACAGACCTTCTTTGAAATATTACAAAGCACACCCTTAATCTCTCAAACTCTTAATCCCTCCTTGATACTGCTATTCCTCATAGAAAGAATTATATGGACCTCTTACATTAAATACTTCCTCTTAGATCGTAATTGATGGCCCTACTCGTTAAATTAGCTTTAAATTAACTTCCTGAAGAAAACTTTACTGAATCGGGCTAGACTCTATTAAAATCAAATAAAAGTACCACGCTAATAACTTATGGCTTACCAAATTCGAAATTCCCACTTTTAAGAGCAATCGAAAATTGACTATGGTTACACGGCTGGCAATTTTTCATCAGAGAGGCCGCGACTATGAATCGACGTGAGTATATATAATTAAAAACCCCCACGCTGACCTTGCCTACGTCATTTCGTGGCTTTGTTCTATGCCCAATGATCGCGCTGCATTTCAATACAGTTTGACCCCGGCCAATCAAATTAGTAAACCACTCTGACTCATAGTATTACTGCTTGCGCATATTACGTGCATGGGTAAAGGTCACTACCCCAATCCCCCGTTTAAACAAAGAATGTACTGCAGTACCGAATAATAATCTAACCGTCGGGAATAATGCTCAGTCCTCTACTGCTTAATAAAACAAAAATGACCGCAATTATTTAAATCCCGAAAATATGTCTATTTGCACGCAATCGCTTTAGAGAGAAGAAAACTGGTGCAAATCTGAACTTAACCTTACTGTCATCCCTATAGAAAAAAACTGCAATAAATTCCCTACAATACAAGACTAAACTCCACTACTATTCATAGAGAAGAAACAAAGTGCAGATTAGATAAAACTCCACCGTAATCCCTCCTTCTGAAAAAACGAAAATAATAGAAGGAGAAGAAACCTGGTGTGGATTACATGTAATCCCTCCTAGAAATAAACGTAAATAATGCAAGGAGAAGAGACATGGGGCCTTTTGAAAAAATAAATTACAGTACAGTATCACAAACTGACCACTTGATATGGAATGAACAATTGATCACTTGGCATTTAATGAACAACTGACCACTTGATATGGAATGAACAATTGATCACTTGGCATGGAATGATGAACTGACCTCATAGTATGGAATGAGAACTGACCACTAGGTATGGAATAATAAATTTACTACTTATAGAATAGTAAACTGACCACTTTTTATGGAATAACTAACAATAACCCGCCAAACTTGGCGGGTTTTTAGTTATAGTGTGCTGTTTCCGTTCTTGGATGAGCAGATAGAAGTACATTATTAGAGTGTTTTTGGTTTCTTTCCATTATACAGTATAATTAAACTGTTCATGAACACCGTCATTTGAACGCTTTTCTTTGTTGATTGTAACTATTTTTGGGAGAGTATATATAATGGAAACAATGCAATTTTTCAACACGGTTGCATTCCTCATCTGTGACCAACATACACACGGCAAGAATTATGTTATTTTAGATTCAATTTAAAAGTTCTTTGATGACAAAATTTCATGTGAAAGTGCATGGATGGTTTTCAAAGAGTGTTCCCTGATAATAAGTGGATTTAACAAAAACTTTCAAATTTTCATGATTTGTACATTGGGTGAGGGCTCATGCACACCAATTTTTATGCACTTTTTCTTTGTCAAGCGCTACTAATTTCGTGAAAGAATTAAAAAAATAGAAAAAAAAACCGAAGTATTTGTTTTAGAAAACACCCACGCAGCGCAAGTTGCACACCGTGCATTGCGCACTTTTTTTTCTGGCGCAAGTTACTATTTTCAGTGAGACCGACCGACGTAACATACATCGATAATTATGTTAGTTGGGATAAACTGACCACTTGTAGAATGTTAAACTGACTTCTTGGTATGAAATAATAAACTGACTACTTATGGAATAATTAATTGACCACTTATGGAACAATAAACTGACCACATGAATTAATAAACTGACCACTTGGTATGGAATAATAAACTGACTACTTGGTATGGAATAATAAACTGACCACTTGGTATGGAATAATAAACTGACCACTTGGTATGGAATAATAAACTGACCACTTGGTATGAAATAATAAACTGACTACTTGGTATGGAATAATAAACTGACCACTTGGAATGGAATAATAAACTGACCACTTGGAATGGAATAATAAACTGATCACTTGGTATGGAATAATAAACTGACCACTTGGTATGAAATAATAAACTGACTACATACATGCCACACCTCGAAGATGAAAAACCTGTACAAAAAAATCCAAAACCCTGACAAAGACCCGCAAAACCTGTACAAAGACTGAAAAAAACATATCAAAAGAGTTAATTCATGTAAAAATATTTTCAATTACAGTGGGCTGCATTATAAATGAGGCACGGGGACTTTGCCTTTTAAAGCAGGTCTTCACTTATTTTAAAACCCAAACAATAAATGTCTGAGTTTATTTTACACTATAAAAATAATATGATGGTGTCGTCATTTAGTCTATTTCTGTACTTAATTATCACTAACAGACTGGGAAATCATGTGTTCAATAATAATAATAAATTCTTTAAGCACCAAACACGGCGCATAAGGCAGAAACCAGTGCTCTCCAGGTTGTTCGTTGTGATGCCACTCATCTTAGCTCTTGCACATTGTTTAATCCCAACGTTCTTCCTTCTCTTATTATTGTTCTTCTGAGTGTTTCTTTTGGTCTTCCTTTTTTCCTCTTACCCTCAGGAACCCAATTCCAGTATCCAATTTTAAAAATCTCCTTAGCCCCCAAGATATTAGAATGAGTCATGTTCACTGTCGAGCCTGGTTCTGTTTCGATAACAATCGCTTGTTTTACGATAGTGACTTGTTAATTCTCTGATCAACCCTCCTATCCAACCGACCGATTCGAGGGTTTCGAGGTCGGTTATAGGAAAATATCTACACCACTAGATACTCTGATGTATCTTTTATTCTATAATTTAAGACATCATGGTACTATCCATCGAAATATACACATTCCTGATGTTTTTCTTTCGGCGTCTAAGGTGAGAAAAGAATTTCACCTCCATCTTGGAAGGGTAGATAACTCATATCATATGTGTTCAATAGGACCTTATAAAAGAACTCTGGGACACAGTAATAAGGGGAATGGGTTAGAAAACCTGTACAGAAATTATGTACAGGGTGTACACATCTGAAAATGCAAACACCTTGTACAGATTATGGGTAAACCATGGCATGTATGTGACTACTTGGTATGGAATAATAAACTGACCACTTGGTATGGAATAATGTCGCAAAGTGTTCGGAGTGAGGGAGGCAAGGGAAAGTCACCCACCACGAAAAAGCAGAAGACAAATTAAAATAGAAGAAATCAGAAAACAGAAGAAGCATGCCCGAAAACTGTTCAAAAACGCAGGTGCCGCAGAGAAGGAAGGGTTACGACAGGTTTGGGAGCACCTGAAAGGCCAACATAATGCCCTTTGTAGAGCAGAAAGGTTGTGCAGGAAGAAAAGGAAGACTCGAATGGATAGGGAAAGATTCTTCAGGGAGCCCTTCAAGTTTGCCAAAGAACTGTTTGAGCAGCCACGGTCGGGTACGCTAAACATCAGGAAAGAAGACCTGGAAGAACACCTTGGAATGACATATTCAGATGGTCGCAAAGATGAGCCGCTCAGCAGCATGGCAGGCCTTAAATGGCAGAGTAAGCCAGGAGCTGAATTTAACACCAAGCCCCCAACGGTGCAAGAGGTAGAAAGCATTGTCCAGAAAGCTTGATGCAAGTCAGCTCCAGGTCCTAATGGTGTTCCATATGTGGTGTATAAGAGATGCCCTGAGGTGCTCAAACGACTGCTTCGTTTACTGAAGAGTGCGTGGAAAACCCAGCTTGTAAGCAAGGAATGGAGAAAGGCGAACGGAGTCTACATCCCGAAGGAGCAAAATTCCACAGACATCAGTCAGTTCAGGCCAATCTCACTACTCAATGTGGAAGGGAAGATATTCTTCTCAGTGATGGCGAAAAGACTCACTACATACCTCCTGGCAAATGGGTACATTGACACTACCATTCAGAAAGGAGGTATCCCAGGTACACCAGGATGTCTAGAGCATGCCACAATGATATGGGAAGCAATCCAAAAAGGCAAAGTCTGACAGAACAAACCTCCATGTAATCTGGTTGGATTTAGCGAATGCTTATGGATCCTTTCCACACCAGATGTTGTGGCAAGCCCTAGAAATGTATCATGTTCCACAAGAGATTGCAGCAATGCTGAAGCTGTATTTCGCAGGGTTTGCTGTCAGATTTTCAACCAGAGAGTACACAACGAAGTGGATTGGCCTTGAAGTTGGAATTGCGATGGGATGTACCATCTCTCCGATACTATTCGTGATGGCTATGCAGGTAATCCTCAATGCAGCTGAAGGAATGGCTATAGGTCCAAAGCTCGGTGGAATGTGTCTCATGCCACCGCTCAAAGCATTCATGGATGACACAACAATTCTGACATCAGATGAACATCAGGCCCGGAGGATGTTAGCACGCCTGGATGAACTAGTCAGCTGGTGCAGAATGAGCTTCAAACCCAAGAAGTCGAGAAGCCTATCAGTCAGGAAAGGGAAGATAGCAGAGGTCATATTCACGGTTTCCAACCAAAGAATCCCTACTGTCATTGAGGAACCTGTTAAAAGTCTTGGCAGGGTGTACGATGCCTCATTAAAAGACTCAAAGGCAGTGCAACAGACAATAGAAATGGCAGACAGAGGGCTACAGATCATAGACCAAAGCAGACTCCTGGGGAAGTTCAAACTGTGGTGCCTCCAGTTCATGTTGATACCAAAGTTGCTGTGGCCACTGCTTATATATGAAATAAGCACAAGTACAGTGGAAGCCATAGAGCAGAAGGTCAACAAGTTCATGAGAAAATGGCTAGGAGTACCACCAGGTCTGTCAGATGTAGCACTGTACTGCAAAAAGTCAAAACTTTTGCTTCCTTTCAAGTCAGTTGTTGAAGAGTACAAAGTTGGAAAGGCAAGGCTTGCAATGATGCTACGCGAGTCAGCTGATGACGTGGTTAAGTCCATTCAGCCCACACTGAAAACGGGAAGGAAGTGGAAAGTGGAAGAAGCTGTTGATGCTGCCCAAGAGTCACTCAAACTGAGGGAGGTAATCGGATACACACAAACGAATAGACGGGGATTTGGTCATGGAGACATCCGCTGGTGGTCCAAGGCATCAAGCAGGGAGCGCAGAGACATGGTAGTTCAGGAGATACGAGAAGCTGAGAATGATAAGAGGTTGCAAAAAGCAGTGCAGCAGGTCCAACAAGGCCAATGGACTACATGGGAAGGAGCCCTGCAGAGGTCCTTGACATGGAATGATATATGGCATATGGCACCTCTTAGGCTCAGCTTTGTTGTCAGATCACTGTATGACCTGCTGCCATCGGCCACCAACCTTGTGAAATGGGGAAAGTCGGATGATGAGCAGTGCCCCCTGTGCCAGGGGAGGCAGACACTTGAACACGTGCTCTCAGCGTGTAAGGTGTCATTAGGGCAAGGGCGATACACTTGGCGCCATAACAAAGTGCTAAATGAGCTTGCTGCGACAATAGATCTGGCAAGAATGAAGGCGAATAGCAAAGTCCGGCCAGACACCGCAAACACATACTTTCTGAGGGCAGGAAAGTCAGCACACCCCAAACCGAATAAACCTGGTAGCAGTTTACCATCTCTTCTTGATTGTGCAAATGATTGGGAGATGGCGGTAGACCTACCTGGACGAGGGGCATATCCAGAGAGTATCCGAAAATCGCGGAGACGGCCGGATATAGTGCTTCATTCTGCAGCAACGCTTCAGGTCATACTGATTGAACTGACCGTGCCATTTGAATCCAGATTAGATGAGCAACATTCGTTCAAAGCGGCCAAGTATAGTGATCTGGCCGCGGATCTGAGATACGATGGGTTCACTGCAAGGGTCATGGCTGTTGAAGTGGGCGCAAGAGGGCTTGTGGCTGCATCAGTGTATGATCTATTGAAACTGTTGGGGCTGAGGGGACAGTCGAGAACAAGGGCCCTGAAGAGGCTTAGTGAAACTGCCGAAAAGGCATCAGGCTGGCTGTGGAACAACCGCAATGGGGAATGGAGATCGTAACAATAAACGCTGCGGTACAGGAAACACCAGGAATTTTTCTAAGTCCACAATACGCTGAGGTTTGTGGTGGACTAGTGAATGGGCTGCGACTCAGGGGCGACAAGCGGTGTATACTATAAGGGGTGTCAGTATCAATAGTCCAGTGGGGAACGCGCAGTGGCGACTCGTTGACTTCGCGCTGGTGTCTCAGTGTGTGCGACGGAACGAACGGAATAATTTGTCTTCTCTTTGTTACTTTCACAATTGCCTCCACGGCTGGCGGAGTTGTGGAATTTAAAGTTGCTACCATAAGTGAAATGGGTTCATTTTCGATGCAAGACAACAGGAAGCTGAGACGCTTGGGAGTCATGACCCAAGTGGGCCCGCCCCCCTTAGAGTGTAAAGGAGTATATAGGGCCGAAACACTTGTCGGACGGGGGGACTACTTCTGATGATCAGATTGCTTCCTGTTGTATCGCTCTGTAAAGAGTTTCCTATCATCACTGGCCACTTGGTATGGAATAATAAACTGACCATTTGGTATGGAATAATAAACTGACCACTTGGTATGGAATAATAAACTGACCACTTGGTATGGAATAATGAACTGACCACTTGGTATGGAATGATTAACTGGCCACTTGTTATAGAATAATAAACTGACCATTTGGTATGGAATAATAAACTGACCACTTGGTATGGAATAATAAACTGACCACTTGAAGAAACAATAAACTGACCACTTGGAATGGAATAATAAACTGACCACTTGGTATGGAATAATAAACTGACCATTTGGTATGGAATAATAAACTGACCACTTGGTATAGAATAATAAACTGACCACTTGGAATGGAATAATAAACTGACCATTTGGTATGGAATAATAAACTGACCACTTGGTATGGAATAATAAACTGACCACTTGGTATGGAATGATAAACTGACCACTTGGTATGGAATGATAAACTGGCTTCTTGGTATGAAAGGATATTTAAGATACAGCTGATTCAGGACACCAGAAAGAGTGGCAAGTCGAGAGACATTGTTGCCAGTTAACACAGTATTCAGGCTGATGGTGAAATGTATTCTTTGCTTTTTTTTTTAATGCTTTGTGACTGATATTAATCTGTTGTCACTATCATAGGCTTTGTAAGAATTTAATTTGATGTTATTCTTGCCCACAGAGTTTTGCTGTGAATGACAAAGAGTGTGATGATGATGTTAGAGGACAAGGCACAGATTACAGTGATGAAAAAATTGGTACACATAGTGTATATGTTTGTTTTCAATTTGTTTAATTAGCGGCATAGGGCTGTATAAAGTGTTATTGATATAGTTTACATTGATGAATGAGAATGAATACAGTGACAGATCACATGTATACTGTCTGGTCAGTTCATAAAATAAGAAATATTGTAATTGAGCTTGGTATTGACAATGAATTCAGTGAGGAGAATTAACGTAATACCTGTCCAACAGCTCCCTGTGGTTCTGTGTGGAGGCAAAGAAAGAAAACCTGAATAAATTAGTGCAGACTACAAACTACCAAGCTGGTTCAGAAATGGCTCAGTTCTCATATCAGTTAACTACTTAGAAAATTTCATATCTTCACATCTTGAGGTAACAAATCCACACTTAACACTCTTTGAAAGTAGACCTCATATAGACTACTTCTGCACAGTTCTGATCTATGACTTTCTATTTACTCATCCAATCAAAATGCAGCATTCAGCTGTCTAATACAACATAAACTAATTCCTCCTGGATTTTACATTTCTACATTCAACTCACGAAAACTGATGCCGCAAACTAGTGCACAGTTTTATCCGCAAAACCATACAAATCTTGCACACAAATTCTACCATATACCACACACCTCAGTTACCTCCCTTTCATAAATGCCTTCAATGTATCCAAAATCTGGTTACAGGATTCCTTCTTCCTCTTAAAAAATTTACGCTCACAGGGCAATTTTTCAAGCTCTCTTTTATATGCTAACTAGCGGTCATACCTGGCTTAGCTCGGGTACATGTCGGAATGGATGCAAGTCGGGTTTGGTGTGAATCGTTTTAGGAAGGTTCAAGTTTTTTTTATGGGTTTAATTGTATTATTGGATTGATTTGTGTTTCTAACACAAATAATTTAAGTGAAGGCTTTTTTGTAGACAACAATGGACAATGTAGACGGTCACTTGGTGACAACACTTTTAAGTGCTCCGGTGTGCTAACTTGGCAAAATGCCACATACAGTTGCTCATGTGAGAAGCACTCATCACTCAAGTCGACGCCGGCTACATGAAGCATTTGACCTTGTGCTTTATTAATGGCCATTGAAAAGCAGACTTTATAGGGAATTGGAGTCTCTTAAATTTGAACTGCAGACTGGAGGGAATCATTGGGATTCTTGGTATGCAGACTTTCTCTCCCCTACTACAACCTGTCAGGATGGTGGCCTCTACTATGTAGTTCTTCAAAGATGTTATTTGGAGTCTAGTGCCATAACACAGTTTGGTGGGCTAAGATTTCAGAGTAAAATAATTGGTGCACCCACTTTTAAAAGTAGTTCGTGAGACGGTAACCCTGAAGGATTTAAAGACTTTAAAAACTCGACTGGGTAATGTATGGAGTCTTGTTCATCCAGGGTGGTATCAACAGACTTGTATGTACAGGAAGGAGAGTTAAATTGATCTAATATAAGATTATTTATTTTAGTTACAGTATCATTTTTAGGTGCCAAAATAGCATGTTCCTAAAACCATGCTGGATATTTGCTTCGTAAATTTATTATGTCCGGATAAACAGAATTGATCAATGCTTGGATATTGTGAACAACTCTACACAGCTGAGTATAATTCAAACTGATTTTCCCTTCCTGTACAGGCAAGTCTCCGTTTCCTACTTTCAACAACAAATCTGCAAAGAGAGACATATCAACATTCCTGAAAATTTGAGCGCGCATAGTTTTAGAGAGGGATAGTTTTTCATGGTTAGGCCAAATGAAAGATCTTTTTAAACACGCATTCACTTCATCTGGTCTAGTACCTCTTGGGATAACGGTAAAGTTTGCCTAAAATCGCCTGCAACAAATACGGTCACACCACCCATGAGTCAATTGCCGCCTTTTATATCTTTCAAAGTCCTATCTAAGGCTTCAATAGAACTTTTATGCAACATTGTGCTCTCATCCCACACAATGATCGAACAATTTAGCAGCAATTTTGCCGCAGCGCTCTGTTTAGAAACATTACACACACCTTGATCATCGTGACATAAATTGAGTGGCAACTTCAACATCGCATAGGCCGTTTTGCCACCTTGTAGCAATGTCGCAGTGATCCCTGAAGAGGACACGGCAAGGGCAACATCACTAGAGAGATCATATTTTGGCCAAAAGTAGATTTATAAGGAAAGTCTTTCCCGTACCGCCAGGTGCACCTAAAAAAATAGCTGTCCTGAACCATTTGCAACACATGCGAGAACGGTGTTGTAAACTGTAAGTTTATCAGTGTTCAAGCGGGTCTCATCTCTACTCACAGTTTGTAACAACGCCCGTTGGTCATATGTCATTTCTTGTAGATATAGTCGGTCAAAAACAGAAGAATCCAGATCATTTGTTTGCAGAAGACCAAACTCTTGTAAGGTTTTTTTTTCTGAGAACGACAGTAAGTTTTGTATAGTTCAATTAAAGCAGAATTGTATATTTCATCGCTGTATGGCAAGTTTTCTATTGACTGTTCATGGCGAATTTGGTGTAAAATAAAATAAACTTCTGATATGCTATACCGACACTCACTCATGGTCAAAGTTATTCTCCAATTTTAACTGGCAGCGATTTTCATTTTCGGCGAAACTTACAGAAATTTCCCTTTGTATGGTCACAGCTCTTGATTTTTCCAGAAGTTGGCGGAGAGAAAAGATCATGTCTGTTGTTGATCTATCAGCTCCGAATCCACACTGGGACTCTGGATATATGCGCTCTGCTAACTTGTACAATCACACTAAGAGGACCTTACCAACAATACCTGACTGTAGATCACTACTGGAATCAATAAAGAGCACTAGAATGAAAACATGCTCCATGAAATCAGATCTGATCTTACCATTATCCAAAGAACCTCAAGCGTTGCTCTCAAGCGTCCAGTGGTTACCCTCCCATTGTGGAATCACTGGGAATGAGAAATGATACTTTATCTAGAAGTGGCAGTAAAATGGAACATTTCAGCCACCAATTGCCCTGGCAGGAAGCTAAAACCATTGCCCACAACCAGTACGACTACCAGTGGAAGAAGGAGGGAAACACATACAACAGATATGACACAATCCACCAGCTTCATAGACACCAGCAGGCAGTCATTTTCCACCTAAGAACATCCCACTGCAGATTACTAGGCCACCTTTGTCACCTCAGGATATCTCTCTAATGAATGTCCTAGGTGAACTGGAATCCAGACCCTGAACACATTCTCCAAAACTGCCCAGCCACAATGACCCACGATACCTAACCTGCAGGCTACGAGAAGCAAAGTCCAACAAACCGCTCGACATTGTGCAAATGAGTATTGGCTTCAGCTCAGCAAAAAATCCAGACCGCAGAGCAAACAGGCAACACTACATAAATGTACAGCGTTATAAAGAAAGCCCTTGGTCCCCAAAAAAGTAAGACGGCACCACTAAACACCATCAGCAGGGAGAAACTAACCGATAAAGGTAAACAGATGGAGAGATGCATTGATCATTACTCTGTGCTCTATGCTAGTGACAATACCATTATGTCTGCAGCCCAGTCTATCATCAAAGCATGTAAGGAAAGAACCAAAAAGTATTCATTGGGGCACTGGAAGATGGTACAGGTCTGTATTTCAGAGCTGGCATTTGCCGACGATGTTGCCCTGAGTGCTAAATCAGAGGCATATCTTCAGTCCAACCTGCAAGTCTGGAAGGAAGAGCTTGAGAAGAGATGGATGGTCATCAGCAGCTCAAAAACAAAAACCATGATGATATGAGAGGGAAGAAGCCATCAGATTACACAGGGAGAACAGGTCCTGGAGCAGGTCAACCACTTTGAATACCTTGGAGCTGTCATAGATGGAAGGGAGACATCAAAGAAGATTTTGCTACCCGAAGAGCGGCAGCTGGGAGACTTTTTCCAAGCCATAAATTGAGGATTCCTTAGCAAAAGAGAAGTTGGCAAGAAGACGAAGATGGCTGTATACCGCTCCACCTACGTCCCAGTCTTGACGTATGAATGTGAGTCATGAGCAGTGACTACAACCCACAAAAGCCAGCTCCAAACCTCAGAAAAGAGGTATCTGAGGAAGGTGGTTGAAGTAACCAGAAGAGACATGGTCTGCAACCAGATGATGCAGCAAGGCCTAAAAACCCAAACCTTGCAGACCCAAGTAGAACAGTCCCAACCACGATGTTTTCACTAAGCTGTCCAGAGGTTAAAAATGCATTCTGTGACTTTACAGTCTGTTAATATTTGTTTTGCATGTCTACATGGAGATTTATATGAAAACATTGGTTTCATAATTAATTAGTTGAGATGTCATGAAATGTAAGTTGCCAGTACTTCATATATTCCCGATTTCACAGAGCCAGACATTTCTACAAAGTCAGAAGAGCAGGTGTTTGGGCCACAATTCTACAATCTTGATAATAATGTGGAGGTGTGGTCTGATTTTCTTCGTACAGGGCTGCATCCACGATCTATATATCTTCTGAAAGACTATCACTACAACAGGTATAGAGTCACGCTTGCATAAATAACTTTTTTTTTTCCAGTTACTTACCCATATCAGTTTTACTGAACCACTAGTTAGCTTCTACACCAGCTTGTGTAAAACAAACATCCTTTTACTGAACCACTAGTTTAGCTTCTACGCTAGCTTGTGTAATACATAGATCCATTTACTGTTGGCTTCTACATAAGTTCCACATTTGTGACTTTGTCATACCATTTTAATCCTTTTATTCGACACAAGAACCCATTTATGAAAGTTCATAGCTTTTCGGTAATTGTTTTTGTTGTTCTCTATGTTTCAGAGCCATACAATAGGACTGACTTGACATTTGAGTTGAAGATTCTTATTTTCGTATTGGACTTAATTTCTCTTTTTCTCCATACATTTCCCAATGCAATAAAAGCTCCTCTTGCATTTTGTATTCTTATTTTGATATCATTGTCTGTCTCTCCAACTTTGTCAACATTACTGCCAAGATATGTGTACGATTCTACATCTTGTAGTGGTGTTTCTTCAAGTCAAACCTTGTTATCATTTCTTGCGTTGTTATAGGACAGAAGTGCCAAGTCATCTGCAAAATCTAAATCATCAAGCTGTTTAGTCAGATTCCACTGGATTCCATTTCTGTTGTGTGATGTCGATGTTTTTATAACCCAATCTATTGCTGGTAAGAAAAGAAATGGAGACAGGAGGCAACCCTGTCGCACTCCTTTGCTAATCCCAGATGATTCTGTAAGTTGTCCTTCATGAAGAACTCTCTGCATGTCATGTCTTCATAAGTCTTCTTTATTAAGTTAATGATCTTCATTGGTACTCCATAATGCCTCATCAATTTTCAAAGTGATTCTCTGTCTACACTGTCAAATGCCTTTTCATAGTCCATGAATCTGATGTATAGCGGTGAATTCCTTTCCAGACTTTGTTCAACTATTATTCTCAATGTGGCTATCTGGTCTGCACAGGATGTATTTTGTCAAAAACCTGCTTGTTCATCTCTCAGTTGCTTGTCTATGGACTCATCTCTCAAGGATGATTCTGTTGAATACTTTACCTGGCACTGATAATATCATTATTTATGTATAATTCGTGCATTCTTGTAAATTTCTCCTCTTAAGCAACTTGACCAGATAACCTTCCTTCCATTCTGCTGGTATTTCTTCTCTCTCGCAGATTTTACCAAGTAATGTATATACGAGGGCTATTCCAAAATCAACCTCCGATTGGCTGGTAAAAATTTAAAAAAATTGACAATAACATCTAAATACATACAAAAGTTACATACATCACTGCTTTACTTTTTCACATAGTCACCACCCAAATTCAGGCACTTGTCGTACCGTGGCACGAGTTTTTGTAACCCCTGGTCAAGGAACGGTGCCGCCAGGGTACTTAGCCAGTTGTTGACTCCATCCATGAGCTCCTCAGCGGTGTCGAAGCGTCGGGTAGCCAGCCAGACCTTCATCTTGCCGAAGAGATGATAATCGCTTGGTGCCAAGTCTGGGCTGTAAGGGGGGGTGGTTGAAAATTTCCCATTTAAACTGCTTGTGCGAGCAGCAGTGTGGGGCCGCGCGTTGTCGTGCAGGATAATGACGCCACTGGTGAGCATTCCGTGCCTTTTGTTTTGGATGAGATATGTAACTTTTGTATGTAGTTAGATGTTATTGTCAATTTTTAAAAATTTTTACCAGCCAATCGGAGGTTGATTTTGGAATAGCCCTCGTAATATCTTTGTAGAAGTGTCAGTATCTGCTTTTATGGCTTCTGCTGGAATGCCATCTGGGCCAGCTGCTTTTCCATGTTTTAGAAGCTAAATGGCTTTCTGTGTTTCTTCCATATTTAATCTTTCACATTTGACTTTTAGCTCCTGTTCTACTAGTTAGATGCCATGAGGGATTTAGTGGATCTGGTCTATTGAGAAGTTCCTCAAAATGTTCTGTCCATCTCTTCATTTGCTTTTTTAAATTGCTAAGCAATTTTCTAATTGTCTTTGCTTGCTTGCATTTCCCTGTTAGCTTCTTTATTCTGCTGCATAGGTCTCTCATTTTTCCTTTGACTGCAGCTTCCTCTGCCTCTTTTGCTAAATTCTATATATATGTCCCCATATCTGTTTTGATGTTTTTTCTTACCTCTTACTTCTTGAATAGTGTACATTGTCACAAATATGGAAAGAAGTTCTAAACCTGGGAAAAATAGAACAAAAGCTGAAAGCTACATACTTGTCAACTATCTCAGCTGCACAGGAAAATAGATAGACTATTCAGTACCAAACTAATGTGGCACTTCAGAAAGAAAGCTTTGGGTTACGCATGGACTGGTTTCAGACAGCACAGGTCAACAGGAGGACCAGATAATATGAGGTGTGATCAAAAAGTATCAGGAATTGTAGCATAAGTCTGGAACCGAGCAACACAGCCGAAAGCTGATAGGCACAGGTTGACCTTGGAACCTAACGTGCATGTGGCGTGAGTCATGTCTGCCCTGCTCGTCTGGTTTGTTTACAGTAGTGCTTTGTTCTTACGTGTGTGGACCGTGTTCATCACATTTGTCATGGTGGAAAAAATTGATCCTAACTATGGTAGTCTGTAATTGATTACAAACAATTTGATGTATAAACACTCTTGTATCAAGGACTATCAGAAGTCATATAGAGAATGAGAAAATGATCAGGTCAAAAGAGAGTTAAAGATCTCCTTTCCATTTGGGTACTTTTTTCATTATTTTTAGTATGTTGTCAACCAACTCTGGGAATCTTCATTTCCTCAATGATGGGAATGTGCTGCTTAATGTAGAGGGCTCTGCTTTTGTTGTGCAAGGTCTGGTATAAAGGGGGATAAGTTCATTAGCTTTTTGTGCAAATGAGCTTTTCTGCCATCTACCCATACCACATCCTTTCCATCTGTTATTCATGGGGTGGTTTGTGAGCCTTTTAAATTGTTCTTCCTGCTGAGTACTTTGTAGTTCTTCTGTACATATTACAGTTGACTTAACTTTTAAATTATTTTTCCTGCTGAATACTTTGTAGCTGTTCTGTACATGTTACAGCTGACTTAACACATTAACTACCGAATTGAAAAACACACTGTGGCCGAATTAAATTTTTTCCCATTTTCAACCTGTAGGTGTTTGCGCAAAGTAAGCTGTAGTTTTCTTAACTGTTAACATATTTTTATGAATTACACGTCATTTTAAAGATAAATGAATGTACTATTACCAATAAGCACCGCTTGTAACTCTAATAGAGGTTGTTGCTATTTAACGGCCTTCCGATGGCCGAGGACTTGCAATACTTTCACAATTATAACTGCTTGCACCCCATCTCTATCAAAATCACAGTTTCAATCAATGAGCACACCATTTTCACTCTTGTCCTTGTCGCTAGATCTATCCGTCAGTTGTTGAAACACGTTTCTATCCTATTCAGCCGTTAGACGAGATGTACACGCATTTTTTTGTAGTCCTATCACTAGTAGCCACGGTAAACAGTTTCACACGATTTGGTAACTAACCCAAAACGCTGAAAAATATGAACATAATATCAATTTTCCAGTGTTCTACAACAACCATGTTTTGGGAATTTGTTTTCCGGTGGCATCTCAAAATCTCGAACCAGATCAGAAAGTGTTTCAGTACATTTTTAATTCGTTTTATTACTAAAATTAAATTGGCGCTTTGAGCGGCTTGCAGTCCAAATGTGTTTATTTTGTGAGCCGCTGACAGCGGCTTGCGGTGGTTAATGTGTTAACATTTAAATTATTCTTTCTACTAAGTACTTTGTAGTTCTTCTGACATATTACAGCTGACTTATCTATGTGTAGTCAATTATCACATACACAATGAGGAATGCTGTTGTCTCAACAAACAAATGAACAAAGTCTCCTTCACATGCACACACCACATATGCCTTGTTTGCAACAGAGCACTAAAGGAGAAAGAAAAATTTTCTAGTTACTTGACATGAGCTTAAATGCATCTCTTTTCAGCTTGTGTAATGCAAGCAAGCATTGTCTGGTTGATATATTATGGGCTTGTTCGTAGCAGATCTATGTATAGAAAGTGTTACAAATACCCATGAAAATTTGCGATCCAGAAATTGTAGAGCTGTTATGAAGAAAAGATTATAGAACTTTAGACAAGTTTAATATGTGCATAATATTTTTTCCATCATCTTATACTTAAAAAAAACATTTTCCTCCCAAATTTGGAAAATAGCACTGAGCAGCCATTTAACATTTTTGGTGTTGGACAACAAGTGAGTCGTAACAAGGAACAGTGGGACATCATCGAGGACAGAATTCGTTATTTCACTGAAGACTGTGACCTTTTACAGGTAATTTATTCAGAATCATAAAGACTTAAAGATTTATCAGATTTAGTGTGCAGGTAAATTAAAAACCTTTATTTTTGATATGCCTGTGTCGGAATAAGAAGGTCAAGGTAGTCCCATAGACCATACTGCCATAGGAGAGTGAAGTGTTAGAGATAAAACACGACAGAATAGTTCATTATAATTTTTTTTTTCTTTTTTTTTTTTCTATAACCAGCGGCACTCTAGCTTTCCAGCTCTTTCGGCCCAATGACATGTCATTGCGAGGCTGGGGGGTCAGTGGACTTTCCTTCCAACCCGGTCAGGAGCTTCGCTCCTTCCCATCCACACGGGATTTATATGCAGGAGCCGTTCAGGTTATTCAGTCAAATTTCCGGTCGTAAACATTTCTTCAAACGCCGACGGCCGGGTTTGAACCATGAACACCTGGTCGCCAGTACAACGTCGTAGCCATTACACCAGCGCGGCTCCCGACGTTCATTATAATAAATGACAAAATAAAACATGACATAGTTCATCATAATAAACAAGATAAAACATGACAGAATAGTTCAACATAATATAAACAAGATAAAACGTGAAAGAATGGATCTTCATCATAATAAACAACAATATGATAGAATAGTTCATCAAAATATAAACAACAAGATAAAACATGACAGAATAGTTCATCAAAATATAAACTTACTTACTTACTTAGTCGTTCCCCTTCTACCGTGAGGTGTAGAGGTTTGGAAGAGAGAGCGCCAGACTATCCTATCGGCTGTCTTCCTCCTGGCCTGGTTCCATTCTAGTCCTCGGTCCTTCAGAGTTTGTCTAATGTTGTCCTCCCAGCGGACTCTGGGTCGTCCTCGGGGTCTGGATCCTTGGCTCTTTGTTTCCCATGCTTGTCGTGGTATCCGATCTTCTCCCATTCTGCAGACATGGCCAAACCATCTTAATTGGGACTGTTCTACTTGGGTCTGCAGGGGGTAGGATTTAAGGCCTTGACGTATATTTTCCAAAATATAAACAAGATAAAACATGACAGAATATCATAATAACAACAAGATAAAATATGACAGAAGTTGATTATAATAAATGGCAAGAAAAACATGCCAGGCTTTGGTTTTTTTTTTTAAATAACGGAGAGACTTTGTTTTTTTTTAACAATGTCATAGAGACTTTGTTTTTTTTTTAAATGTCAGAAAGACTTGTAGATTAGATTTTTCTTAACAATTGATTGAGCCTGTGGTTCAGTGGACATTGAGTCATTGACACTACTGTATTTTAAACAAACATTGTAATTTAACAACATTATTTGAACATGTTCCTTTAGCTTTGGAAACCGAAGTACTCAAGATCTTAGCTTCATACTCAGACAGCTGAGTTAAAAGGTCCTTGAGAATAAAAGTGAGATGCATGTTTGTTTCGTAGATCTGGATCTGGAGAAAGCATTTGACAAAGTCCCCTGGAACAAACTTTGGGACTGCTTGGTAAGGAAGAACATTCCAGCACCTTTGATTCATGCTAAACAGAGCTTCTACAAGACTTGCAGAAATTATGTGAGGACGGCAAACCATAAATCGGAAGAGTTTAGCACCACCACTGGTGTAAGACAGGGTGATATTCTGTAACCTTATCTTTTCACACTCCTCTTGGATGATGTCATCAAAGCATGTAAGGAAAGAACCAAAAAGTATTCAGTGGGGTACTGGAAGATGAGACAGGTTTGTATTTCAGAGCTGGCATTTGCCAACGATGTTGCCCTGATTGCTAAATCAGAGGCACATCTTCAATCCAACCTGCAAGTCTGGAATGAAGAACTGGAGAAGAGAGGGTTGGTTATCAGCAGCTCCAAAACAAAAACCATGGTAATCTCAAGAGAAGGAAAAAGGCATCATGTTATACTGGGAGAACAGGTCCTGGAGAAGGTAAACCACTTTGAATACCTAGAAGCTGTCATAGGCTAGAAGGGAGGCATCAAAGAAGAGTTGGCTACCCAAAGAGCAGCAGCTGGGAGACTTTTTCAGGCATTAAATCGAGGATTCTTCAGCAAAAGAGAGATGGCAAGAGGATGAAGATGGCTTTATTCCACTCCTCCTATGTCCCAGTCTTGACATATGGATGCGAGACATGGGCAATGACTACAACCCACAAAAGCCAGATCCAATCCTCAGAAATGAGGTATCTGAGAAAGGTGATTGAAGTAACAAGAAGAGACATGGTCCACAACCAGATGATATGGCAAGGCCTCAAAACCCACCCCCTGCAGACCCAAGTAGAACAGTCCCAACTACAATGGTTTGGCCATGTATGCCGAACGGAAGACGATCAGATACCACGACAAATATGGGAAACCAAGAGCCAAGGGATCCAGACCTCTAGGACAACCCAGAGTCCACTGGGAGGACAACATTAAACAATCCCTGAAGGACTGAGGACTAGACTGGAACCAGGTCAGAAGGAAGACCACTGATAGGACAGTATGATGCTCTCTCTGGCTGTCGCGAGAGGTTTGGATGTTATTAAAATATAGACTTTCCTGGACACAAAGGTGTATCAGATGATACCAGGATAGTGCCAGATAAGAGACTGGTCTTATAAGAAATACCCCCTTCTCTGAAAAGAGCAAGGGTGTATCGACATCAATAGTGGGGTCAAGCTATGTAAACCTTCAAGTATGATGATAGTGTGGGGTACTGAAGATCTATCTGCTACCTCTCTAGATCCCACATTGATTAATGAATATACTTTTGCTTTACTGGCTAATTATCTAGGGGGAAATTGAATTAATTATATTTAATAAATCTCAATACAGAACATTAACTTAATAAGAATTATTAAGCAAGACTGACTGAAATTATTTACAATTTATTTGTCCTCTACCGATTTATTTTTTCGGTCAGGAATTCTAAAAGAAATCAAATGGTATTTACATCATTAAATAAATAATATGGAATGTACTTTTCCATAAAGAATAATGTGGTAAAGGTAATGAGATAATGTCAATTACTTTCTTTACTAATCTATAATTACTGTCCCTGGACTGTATAATTCACTTTATTGAACAAATGTCCTTCAAATATCACCATTAAATGTTTTTTTATATTTTTTTATTTTTATTATGTGTGGTTTTTATAACTGTGATGATCTGCATCCATCAGGCCGGGTTTACACAAACTGCAACTCCAGGCTGGGAATCGTGGTATGGCTCCAGATATATAAGGAGCTGTAGACACCAACAGACTTCCTCTCAGTGGATGTTTCGTACTTTGTAATATCGAGACAGAACCTGGAATGAAAGATAACCGCATTCCATGTAGGCTCCAGCACCACTCCACACACACACACACAACATCACATATAAACATTCTTCAGAAATTGGGCTAACATTTTGCACTGGACATATAACTTCATTTCTCTTACAGCCAGTTCCATGTGATTATTCATTTCCTGTAAACATCCTATGATAGATTCCTTAGCCCATGATTGGCTTCCATACAATGATTTGGTTAAGTACACAGTAGCAAGTGACAACTTGATTACATCTTGTTAACAATTCCTGTACTCCTATCTTATGATCGTGAACAGTGTGTAATTCCAGGATGAAATACTCATTCAAATACCCTATTCAAACTTAGTCGTAATTTTTGCCCTACTTACAAATATTATACACATTTTCTAACGCTGGCTTTCGTTTCAAAAATCACACAGGTATGCCCTCAATGCGACAACACACTAGTCCTGTAGTTTCACTTTCTGGTTGGTTGTTCGTCCATCACGGGTGATGAAGACCACTCTGTTCATCCAATTACACTGACAAACAACATTTTTCTTTCTTATATAAGAATAAGTGTTCTTAGGTCAGTTTCTTGCGCTGATTTCAAATCTGAAATCCGTTTATCTCTATCACGTCGGGTTCTTAAGATATTTGTGAAAAAATATATTTTTGGGAAACCGTTATTTGCTCCGTTTCATTTTTACTATATAACTTATTAAAAATTAATAAAATGCAAAATAATTCTACTTTTTATACTGCTAAAAGATGCATGACATATGTTACGCTATTTTTCAAATAGTTACTGTATTTTGAAATAATTCTGAGCGAAATATGGCTTCTAGAAGTTGTAGAAATTCGGCTAATCTGTTCTGTTACGTGTGCGGATATTTTACTGATCGTGTTCACCAGAAAAACTTTACACCATTACTAAAGAAAGCATATGAACTTTATTTCGATTCGAAAGTTGATGATGCAAATAAATCTTGGAAGCCAAATGCAGTTTGTTCGACTTGTTCAAATACATTGGCAGGTTGGTTACGAAAATCGCCGAAGCATAAGTCGATGCCTTTTGGAGTGCCAGTAATATGGCGTGAACCGACAAATCACGCTACTGATTGTTACTTCTGTTTGACATATATCCATGGTTTCACTTTTAAAATTAGAAAGTCTGTGGTTTATCCAAATATTGAATCGGTTTCGAAACCAGTGCCTCATGATCAAATCACGTGTCCGATCCCAGTTCAACCAGAACAATATCCATTGGACGTGAATGAACCATCAGAAAGTGATAGTTTACCTGCTTTAGAAACTAATTCTGACTCGGATTATATACCGGTGAATGATGGTGTTCACTTAATTAACCATTCAGAACTTTCAGATCTAATACGTGATCTCGCTCTTACCAAAATTACAAGCGAAATTACTCGGTTCGCGACTCAAAGAATGGAATCTTTTAGCGCCCAATACTCCGATATCTAAATTTCGTCATAGACACAGAGAACTTGTTCAATACTTTGAGATGGATGATGACATTTGCTATTGCAAAGATGTAAACGGTCTAATGGTGCACCTCGGTCATGAGCACATAGTCAACGAATGTCGACTTTTCATCGACTCTTCCAAGACTAGTCTAAAAGCCGTGTTATTGCATAACGGAAATTTATTTTCATCAATTCCAGTCGCCTACTCTGTTCATATGAAAGAAACTTATGACAATATGGCTATACTTTTCGCAAAAATAAAGTACAATGACTACCAATGGCGGATTTGTGGAGACCTAAAGGTCATTGCAATTCTCACAGACATGCAGACTGGGTATACTAAATTGTGATGCTTCCTATGTGAATGGGACAGCCGCAACAGACAGGAACATCATGCAAGAAAGGTGTGGCCTATCAGGGATCGTATGCAGCTCGGGCATAAAAATGTAAAACACGAGCCATTAGTTAACACAGACAGCATCATTTTTACCACAGTTACATATAAAGTTGGGGCTCATGAAGAATTTCGTAAAAGCTTTAGATAAAACAAGCAAAACTTTCACTTATCTTCGAGAAAAGTTTCCGCAAGTTAGCGATGCAAAGATAAAGGAAGGTATCTTTGTAGGACCTCAGGTTAGGAAAGTTATTGCAGACAAACAGTTTGAGAACTTGTTACATGGTAGTGAACTTCGCGCATGGATGGCATTCAAATCGATCGTCGATAACTTTCTGGGAAATCACAAATCTGTCAACTATGTGCATATTGTTAAGCAGTGCATAGATGCATACAGAATTATGGTCTGTAACATGTCCCTCAAAATCCATTTGCTCGATTCGCATCTTGACTTTTTCCCTGACAACCTTGGCGAAGTCAGCGATGAACATGGA
Organism: Oreohelix idahoensis; assembly: GCA_024509875.1. Taxonomy (NCBI): domain Eukaryota; kingdom Metazoa; phylum Mollusca; class Gastropoda; order Stylommatophora; family Oreohelicidae; genus Oreohelix; species Oreohelix idahoensis. The sequence continues at coordinate 174,865 of JAMPIV010007316.1, read as the reverse complement.
GAACGATTCCATCAAGATATCGCCGTAATGGAGTCACGTTATCAAGGACGGTGGAGTGTGACCATGCTTGCCGATTATTGTTGGATGCTTCATCGCCATGTACCACATGCCATTCACCGACGAAAGTCGACTGCGAAGAAATTCAAGCTAGATAACTGTTACACTTCTTGTACGAATGATGTTGTAATACTATATGCGTTGTTAAAAAACTTCAATTGCGTATTTCTAGAGATCCCGACCTGATAGAGAAAAACGGTTTGCAGATTTAAAAACAGCGCATTAAAATTGACCAGAAAAACATAGAAATGTTAGAGAAAGAAAAAAAAAATTTTTTTTTGTTAGACAGTGTTATTTAAGAATATGTTAGGTTAGTCTATGGGTACGAAGGTGACTGAAGAGCCCGATGCGGGCCTGGAAAGATCTTGGACAGTGTGGGCAGGGAATGTTTGCTTCATGTGAAGGTTTTATTTCACGGTCCTTTCTAGCTTGTCTCCGCTGTTCCGCTGCTGCTCTTCTGGATGATTCGCATGCTGCTGCACCTTTACGAAGAGATGTGCGCCAAGCAGTTCGGTCTTGTGCAGCAGATTCCCATGTGTCTGGGTTTATGTCAAAGGTTTTCAATGACGTCTTTAACGTGTCTTTGAAGCGCTTCTTTTGGCCACCATGGGAGCGTTTACCCTTCTGCATCTCACCATAAAAGAGTATCTTTGGCAGTCGATGGTCTGGCATGCGGACTACATGACCTGCCCAGCGAATTTGTGACTGCATCAGAATAGTATCAATACTAGGGATACCAGCTCTGTCAAGAACGGCAGTATCCGGGATCTTGTCTTGCCATTTGATGTTCATTATCTTCCTGAGACAGACTGTATGGAAGTGGTTTAGCTTCTTTACATGGCGCCTGTATACAGTCCATGTTTCACATGCATATAGCAGCACTGGAAGCACCGCAGCTCTGTACACCTTCAGCTTTGTCTGTAGACTAATGCCACTTCGATGCCAAACGTTGGTGTATAGTCTGCCAAATGTGTTGCTGGCTTTGGAGATCCTGGTGTTCACCTCATCATCAATGACAATGTTCTGGGATAGTGTGCTACCAAGGTATGTGAATCTGTTCACAACATTCAGTTTCTCACCATTAACCTTGATGACTGGCTCAGTATAAACTGTGCCAGGAGCTGGTTGGTACATGATTTCTGTTTTCTTCGTGTTGATGGTAAGCCCAAAGTTGGCGCAGGCTTCGGAGAATCTATCCACACTATGCTGCAGATCAGCCTCTGAGCCAGCATTGAGGGCACAATCATCAGCAAACAGAAGATCTCTGATGGTGTGTGATTTGACCTTGGTTTTTGCTTGAAGCCTCCTAAGGTTAAACAATTTTCCATCAATACGATAACTAATGTCGATTCCTGTGTCCCCGTCTCTAAAAGCATCAGTCAGCATAGCAGAAAACATGATACTGAACAGAGTCGGTGCAAGTACGCACCCTTGTTTAACTCCATTTGAGACGGGGAAAGGCTCTGATAGCTCACCGTTTTCCTGAACTCTAGCCTGCATTCCATCATGCAGTTGCTGCACTATTGTGATAAATTTCTTTGGGCAGCCGTATTTTGCCATGATCTTCCATAGACCCTCTCTACTGACCGTGTCGAACGCCTTTGTCAAGTCGATGAAAGCTGTGTACAGGTCACAGTGCTGTTCTTGGCATTTTTCTTGTAGCTGTCTTGCAGCGAACACCATATCTGTGGTTCCACGTTCTTTCCGGAATCCACACTGACTTTCAGGTAAAAGACCTTTGTCAAGATGAGCCGTAAGGCGATTCAAAAGGATTCTGGCGAATATCTTCCCAGCGATCGATAAAAGAGAGATGCCTCGATGATTGTTGCAGTCTTGGCGATTACCTTTACGTTTATATAGATGTATAATTGAGGCATCTTTGAGATCGTATGGGATGGTTTCACTCTGCCACATTTGCTGGAAGATCATATGAAGTTTCTCTATCAGAACTGCACCGCCATCTTTATAAACCTCAACAGGAATTGAATCGGAGCCAGGGGCCTTTCCACTAGACAGTTGACGAATCGCTTTTTTAGTTTCCTCCAGAGTTGGTACATCATCTAATGCTTCATTTATAGGAATTTGGGGCAGGCGGATGATGGCTTCGTCGTTAATAGATGATGGCTGGTTCAAGATATTATTAAAATGTTCAGCCCAGCGTTGGAGCATTTTTTCCTTGTCTGTAATTAGTTTTTCCATCTGCATTAAGGAGGGAAAATGATCCTGATGATGTTGGACCATAGACCGCTTTGAGTGCAAGGTAAAAGTTTTTCAAGTCATGGCTGTCAGCAAAGCCTTGGAGCTCATCTGCTTTATTACTCAGCCATGAATCCCGCATCTGGCGTAGTTTATGTTGGACGATTCTACGCATGTTGTTGAAAGCGTCTTTCTTGGATGTAGATTTTGGATCATTTAAATATGCTTTATGGAGATGGTGTTTCTCAGTCAACATCTGCTTTATATCATCTGAGTTCTCATCAAACCAGTCATTTTGTTTCTTGATGGAAGGACCCAGGACCTCTGTAGCAGTGTTGTAGATCTGCTCACTTAGGGCTGCCCAATTTGTTTCCACACTTTGGCCGTCTAGCGAGATAGATTTGAGACGGTCTTCTAAGGTGTCAGTAAATGACTGTTTGATTTTTGTCTTCCTTAGTTTGGTGACATCCAGCCTCTTTTGAGTTTTCTTCCCCTGAGGGCGCCTGGCTGGTTGGATACGAATTTTAAGTTTAGATACAATGAGGCGATGATCAGTCCAGCATTCGGCACCACACATGGACTTGGTCACCCGGACATCTTGCCTGTCCTTCTTCCTAACAATTACATAGTCAATTAGGTGCCAATGCTTTGAGCGAGGGTGCATCCAGGAGGTCCTGTTGCGGGTAGGAAGTCGAAAAATGGTGTTGGTGACAAGGAGGTCATGTTCTGCGCAAGTCTGGAGGAGACAAAGTCCATTACTGTTACAGCGACCCACGCCATACCTACCAATAGTGCCATTCCAGGAGATGTTATCTGAGCCTACTCTTGCATTAAAGTCACCAAGAATGATGAGCTTATCTGCTTTAGGAACTGATGCAATGACTGCATGTAATTCTTCGTAAAACTTATCCTTGACATCATCCTGGTTTGTCATAGTTGGTGCATACGCGCTAATGATGGTGGCATGTTTTCTTCCATAGAACAGAGGGATCTTGACCGTCATGAGTCGGTCATTTATTCCCTTTGGGGGCCCCGCTAACTTGCTGACAATTGCTGTTTTGATTGCAAATCCAACCCCTGCTTCTCGTCTTTCTTCAGTTCCTCTTCCGCTCCAAAAGAATGTATAACCTGCACCCTTTTCGCAAAGTTGGCCCTCGCCTGCAAGTCGAGTTTCACTCAGTGCTGCTATGTCAATGTTGTACCTGGCCAGTTCTCTCCCAATCAGGGCAGTTTGTCTCTCAGGTCTGTTTGCGTTAAAGTCTTTGTCAAGTAACGTGCGCACATTCCATGCGCCTAGAATGAGGGGGGAAAATCTGTCCTTTCTTTTTCTTATATGTCGACCGCTGAAGTAGGGTACCCACCAACCGCGGTAAGCTGGTTAGGTAATGGTGAAGCAGGCAATGTTTAGGGCACCTTTTCTAGCCCCTTCCTCATGCCATGGAGGTGAGCAGTGCTTTCTTAAAGAGGGCTGCTCAGACACTCAGGGGGCTGCCGAATCCCACTGCTGCTCCGATCAGTGGAAGACGACCATATGGCCTGAGCCGCCTGTGTGTAGGTCTGCGACTACGACTGCCAGCGTACCCACGCCTGCCGCTTCGCCGCTCGCCCATCGCCACAGGACTTGTTGTGAGTGGATGGATGAATGGATGAAAGAGTGACTTGCGCGGTGATTTGGATTAAAGTGAGGAAGAGTTGCGCAATTCGTTGACCTCACTCTCTCGCCTGGGTCCATCTCAATCCAGTGGCAAGACAAGTCAAGACGACTGGAGATGAAGTCAGGTGCAGTGGATGACCAGGGCTTTCTACGTGCCTCGCCGTGCTCCTTACGCTCCACAGCGCGTTGCTGGTAATCGCCGTCATGCCCGTTGAACCAACAGGTGGTTTCTTCCGCGCAGTCTATCGAATCCAGTCTTCGCATGCATGGGTAGGCAGACCCTAACTCACCGAAGGTTTATAACCATTCGGCTACCCTCACCTAGTTTAGCCGGCCTGTCAAAGCCGTTGTCCGGGGGTGGCCGCTGTCGCATGCTGACAGCTACGAGGAGCCACAGGTGAGAGCTGGATGCCAGGTTTGGACCAAAGGTGGCTGAGCTGCCCTGAAAAGGGCATGACAGCTCCTTCACCAGAGGTACTACCAATACCTGACTTCCCAACACCCCCACATCACCGAACACATAAGCGGGTATACACAGGCAAATAATCAACAATATATACAAATATATATATCTTTCTTACCATCAGGCAATAATACACAAGCTGAATGCAGGCTTTCAATGGGAATTTTAAGTCTGCTTCGAGATCACAGCGGCAAAAGACCCTGCAGTAACAGTTTGCGCTCAATTCATGCAGCTCGGTATTTAAATTTTGTGGCGGACTCCCCAAGTCCCAGTTCTATATATAGCGCTGTGTCCGCCCAATCGGAAGCACGGTCCAAATGTGTGTTTAAGAATCAAAACCTAAACGTTTTTCAGCCTGCCCGTATAATGTGACTAAGTTTAAATATTCTATATCTAACTTATTACTGGGCCGTTTTTAATTATTTAAAGTGATATTTGAACTGCTAATTTATCTCTATCTTTCTATATCTTTGTTGTTTAGTTATTACATGGCATTTAAATCTATGCAGTCTTTAATTAGCTAAATCGGGACTTACCCTGATGTAGAAATATCACTAAAACCAATTTTTCTCTTAAATAAATTACTATTATGAGGCCGTCTTTGTACCTTCTTATTAAGTAATATCCCAGATGTTATAATAGTTATGTATTTCCCTGTATATATCGTTATTCTTTAAGAAATAAAATAACTCCTTCCTATCAAATACACAGAATAGGCCCTTTATGTCAAACATAAAAAGGTTTCTTAATACATACTAGAAAAGGAGCGTCCTGATTGGCTATTCTATCGGTCCATTTATCCTATAGTGAGCGCGGTAAATATGACCGAGTTGTTAGACAGATTCAAAATACGACAGTGGCAAACCTCTACAACTCAGGGTAGAAGAGGAACAACTAAGTAAGCTGTTCCTGTAGATTAGATTTTTCTTAACAATTGATTGAACATGTGGTCTCAATGGACATTGAGTCATTGACACCGCTGTAATTTAACACATTAACTACCGCAAGCCGCTGTCAGCGGCTCACAAAATAATCACATTTGGACCGCAAGCCGCTCAGAGCGCCAATCTAATTTTAGTAATAAAACGAATGAAAAATGTACTGAAACACTTTCTGATCTGGCTCGAGATTTTAAGTTGTCACCGGAAAACAAATTCCCAAAGCACTGTTGTTGTAGAACACTGGAAAACTGATATTATGTTCATATTTTTCAGCGTTTTGGGTTAGTTACCAAATCGTGTAAAACTGTTTACCATGGCAACTAGTGATAGGACTACAAAAAATGCGTGTACATCTCGTCTAACGGCTGAATAGGATAGAAACGTGTTTCAACAATTGACTGATAGATCTAGCGATGAGGACAAGAGTGAAAACGGTGTGAACATTGATTGAAAATGTGATTTTGATAGAGATGGGGCGCAAGCAGTTATAATTGTGAAAATATTGCAAGTCCTCGGCCATCGGAGGGCCTTGAAATAGCAACAACCTCTATTAGAGTTACAGATGGTGTTTATTGTAATAGTACATTCATTTATCTTTAAAATGACGTGTAATTCATAAAAATCTGTAAACAATTACGAAAACTACAGCTTACTTTGTGCAAACACCTACAGGATGAAAATGGGAAACAAATTTAATTCGGCCACAGTGTGTTTTTCAATTCGGTAGTTAATGTGTTAAATGAACATTATTGTAATTTAACCACATTAATTAAACTTCAGGGACTGAGACAACAACTGCTACCACACAACCCATCCATAGACAGACAATACACTGTATGGCAGCTCAGAACAGCTTATACGAACTGCGCAGTACCATATAATGGCATTAAGGTCACCAAGAGCTGACGCTCAGTGACAGTGGATCAAAGAAGAAGAAGAAGAAGAAGAAGAATTAAACGTGTTCCTCTAAGGAGAGCTGCTGTAGCAAAGTGGTTAGTGCAGTGGCTTTCCATCTCAGCGATCCTGGTTCGATGATAAGATTTCCTCCAATTGTGTCGCTGTGCACAGAGTTTCCTATCATGGAATAAAAACCAGACATTATTAATGCAATAGGAAAATGTACTGAAACTAACTGAGATGTGGGTGTATTGGAGAACTCACCAGGAGAGGGAAAGAAAGAAAGATTGGAAAGGATTGGCTGTGATCAGAAACTACTCATGGAAATAAGAAAAGGGTAACTGATCAGAGTTAAATAAGATCAAGGTAAGTGATCAGAGTTAAATAAGATCAAGGTAAGTGATCAGAGTTAAATAAGAACAAGGTAAGTGATCAGAGTTAAATAAGATCATGGTAAGTGATCAGAGTTAAATAAGATCAAGGTAAGTGATCAGAGTTAAATAAAATCAAGGTAAGTGATCAGAGTTAAATAAGAACAAGGTAAGTGATCAGAGTTAAATAAGAACAAGGTAAGTGATCAGAGTTAAATAAGATCATGGTAAGTGATCAGAGTTAAATAAGATCAAGGTAAGTGATCAGAGTTAAATAAAATCAAGGTAAGTGATCAGAGTTAAATAAGAACAAGGTAAGTGATCAGAGTTAAATAAGATCATGGTAAGTGATCAGAGTTAAATAAGATCAAGGTAAGTGATCAGAGTTAAATAAAATCAAGGTAAGTGATCAGAGTTAAATAAGAACAAGGTAAGTGATCAGAGTTAAATAAGAACAAAGTAACTGATCAATAGGGCTAAGATTTTAATGACCTAAAAACTGCTAGAAAATGACATATAAAAAAAGCATTTATGACCCAAAAACCCCCCAGAAACAGCCCTATAACTTGAAACAAATGACCTAAAAAATACAACTCTCTCTTTTAGTTTCCGTGCAAAACTAAAATTTGTTTGCATTATTAAAAGAAGAAAATGAGCTGCATAAAACTACTAAAGAACCTACAAAATATAATTTAACTTTTTTTTCGTTAACTGTTACTGTGCCAAACTGAAATTCTTTATTTTACTAACCAAAAAAAATTACAATATAACAAAACAAGTAAAAAAACATAAAAAATACAACTTAATTTTTTAAACAGTTTCTGAGCCAAACAAAGTTTATTTTATTAACCAAAAACACGCCATTTAATACACCCCCCCCCCCTCCCCCACCCAAAAAAAAAAACCAACTTAAAAATGTAATTTAAATTTTCACAGTTTCTGTGCCAACGTCACTTGGTTCTAAGTCCCCTGAAATTTCACCAAGAGAAAAGTTTTTTTCCTGACAGCACATCTGAAAGTAAGCACAACATTTAAAATCCCACATTTTCAGATACAGAAACAATAGGGATGCAGAGCATCCAGGTCACGCACAAAATGATGCATACTACCAGCTCAACAGAAGAGAACAAGGGATAATCATCACACTCCGCATGGGCTACAACAGATTGGGATACTATTTATTCAGCAGGCTAAAGATAGGAACTACTGATGCGTGTAACTGTGGCACTGATAAAATGACTGCTGAACATCTGCTTCAAAGATCCCCACATATGTGGAACATCATCATGTAGCATGTCCTTTGCAGAACGTCGCTCTCATCACAGCCCGCCTGAAAGACTCTCGATCTCTAGCCAGCCCTCCTGCCTCCTCCGATGTCATGTTCAAGGTGTCTTCAATGTCCTGTGTCCACCGTCGTCTTGGTTGGCCTCTGCCTCGCCTTCCAGGTACCATACCCTCCATCACTGCTCTCTCTAAGCCACTGTGGCGTTTAATGTGGCCAAAATATTTCATTTTCCGGGACATGATATTGTTTATGAGCCAGTTTTCCCTCGATGTTCAGGTCATGTAGGATGTCTATATTTTTCTTCTTCTTGGTCCAAGATATTCTGAGAATTTTTCTGTAACACTTTGCTTCGAAAGATTCGATTTTTTTCTTTAATGTTTGAAATATGTGGAACAGAGAAAGGAAATATGGCTGTTACCAGTACCATTCACGGAAAAGCTCTATAGAGATGTAGATAGCTTCAAGCTGACTGCTGCTTTCTTTGAAAACATTCAAGTAGATGACTGAGAGTGTATGAAGAAGAAGAAGGTATCCCACATTTTTTGTCCTAACTTGCTTAATTTTCTTTTACACAGTCTCTTCCACATTTCTAGTCACATTGTCTAAGCCATTCACCACTTTCTTCATCAAACCTATCTGATCCACTAACAAACTTTTGACTTCTCCAAGGAAGTAATGGTACCAAGCAGAAATCCAAAATTTGAATTCATGTAGGAAAATTTGCCAGCAATTTCTGGATCAGAAAGTAGTCCCTGCACAACTTTAATTCAGGCTGCTTCACTGCTGTCAAACGAGTTGATGATCTTTTTTTCACCACATTTTAATTTCTCGCCATAATAGTTGCATGCTTCTTTCCAATTCCTGGTTAAAATTGGAGCACGCGGCAAAGGAATGTCTGGGAAATCTGACTGGAATGATGCCACACAAAATAGTGCTTTCAGAAAGACTTTCCTCACACACCCAATCAGCTGGTCATCTTCAGAGAACTAGCTTTTCCACTCCTCCCTTACCCTCCCCTCTCATGCTCAGACTGGTTTGGACGAGTTCATTTATGGCTACACTATGGAACAAAACATTGGTTTTCAATTTATTAAACAACAATAAGAAAACAGTCAAGTTAACAATAATTGTTAAAACAACAACAAGTAAGAGCATGTTAACACCAAATATGCCAAATAATGACTCAAAAACAATTAAAAAAATGCTTTAAAATGACTGAAAAATTCTCAAAATGCTCTATCATGTCAAAAATGGTAAAGAATGCAAAAAAATAATGTCGTAAAAAAAGTTCTTAAATCAGCTTAGATTTTTATGAGAAAAAAAAAAAACACACACGCACGCACGCACACACACACACACACTCACTCACTCTCTCACTCACTCACACTCACTCTCACTCACTCACTCTCACACACTCACTCTCACTCACTCGCTCTCACTCACTCACTCTCACTCACTCACTCTCACACTCACTCACTCTCACACTCACTCACACTCACTCTCACTCACTCACTCTCTCACTCACTCACTCTCACTCACTCACTCTCACTCACTCACTCTCACTCACTCTCTCTCTCTCTCTCTCTGAGCAACATTTTAGTTGTGTCAAAAACAAAACAAAAAAAAGATGCAAAAGTCATTAAAATCCTAGCTCTACTGATCAGAGTTAAACAAGAACAGAGTAACTGATCAGAGTTAAACAAGAACACAGTAACTGATCAGAATTATTTCATTTCTTACTTGAAGGAGGGATGGTCAAGGGAAAGAGAAGTGGGGAAAGGCAGAGAAAAATACGGTTGCAAAGAATGAAAGAGTGAAAAAGTGTGTAACAAGTACCAGTCACTTGGACAAATTCCAAAGAGAAAATAACAGTGATCCTCTGCAGCAAACTTTTAAGTAACAGAAGACACATGATCGTGACAAATACTTGTACGCTGTACATTTAAACTCTATCATCACAGGGATTCCAGATACTTCTTGACAGCCACGATGCTTTTGGTGGTCTGGCGTCATCAGTGTTATCTTACTTGTCAGAAGAGTTCTCCAGCAAATCAAGACTGAGTTTTGCAGTAACTCCAGCCTGTCTACCAGATCAGGTATGTTGACTTTGACCTGCTGTTCTTGTTTTCATCCTGTTCGGACTTCATATGAGTGGCTACCTTTCACTCCAACAATGAGGTCTATACATTTGTTTCAGTGTGTATTTTGAGGCAAGTTATACAGCCTATTCAGAGAATGTGCTGACAAGCCTGAACAAAACAAAAAACTATTAAGGGATTTAATCATTATAAGTACTAAAAACAAAAATTGGGTTTGGCCCAAGCAAAATGGTCACTCTAGTTTGTGTTAATAGTGGTATTTAACAATTCATTTTTATGATTTTCATATTCATAAATACCTTTGTTGCTATGTGTGAAAATGAAGGTAAATGTATGTAGATGACTGGTGTGCATAATATATGAGGAGGACTGCAGTAGGACGAGGTTAAATGGTAGAGTGAAGGGGGAAAGATATATATATATAAAAGGTAGTACGTGCTACTAGGAGAAAAGATGAGAAAAACGTATGTTACAGCCACAAGGCCTTCGTCAGGGGCATACCAAAAAAAAAACTGTCTGCGGCAGACATTTTGACTCTGCCATGTGACACATATCAGGGAGTGTTTGCTCTTATGTTTGTGTTTTCCAGTTAATTCTCACTTTCTTTCCTGTCTGTCTGTTACCGGTGGTTTTTTCTTTTCTGAATTGACAATGATGTTGTCAGGGCTGTCGGGCTTACCACCTGTGGCAGACGTATTTCTTGATAACGCGAATATGATGTGAGCCGTTACTTTGGCTTATGGTGATGACAATGGAGCTCGGTAACAATGTTTAAGGGGTCAAGACAGTATGACCAAACTGGCGATAAATAGATGCTGGACTCAATAGTGAACAGTTGGCGATAAAACAAGATTTATTGTGGATATACTTTGACATCAGTAATGTAGACGATCATTATATTCATGGCAGAAAAAATACATAGTCAATAATAATCAACATCGACGTTGACTGACTGCACTAACCGCTACCACATGAAGGTTAACGGATTGGTAGTATACATGGTTCTAATGAAGTGACCATGTTAATATTCTTTACGTAGTTATCTATATTCCTTTACGCTTCAATCAGCTCCTAGCGTTAGTGGGACGCACTAACAACTTGACATATCTGGTCAAATTGAAGCTCTGCCATAACGTTACAGGAGACTAAGTATTGGAGGCGAGATACTTAAAAACGAGCCGTTTCTGGCTAAATATTTGAAATAAAATTATTCTTGGTATTGCTCATCAAGAATATCATCTTCATCTTTCAGATGATTATAATTTCTTTATAACCGTGTCTTTCCTAGACTAAGGACAAGCACACGAAAAATTCACATCTATACAAGACGGAGAATATCTGGATCTGCCTCAAGTACGTTGCCCGTATAGCAACAAATCACCGCGACATACCGCGCCATAACCGTTTAATAATGGTGCACGGTCGCACGCAAATAATAAAACATACAATTAACCTAGATGCACTCAAATGTAGGTCTACAAAATACTAGATGTGCACGTGAGGATCTCAAACATTTAACTCCCCCTCTATGAATATAAAATAACTTAACACTGTCCCTGTCGAAGGCCCTGTGGCCGCAACATAAGATTTTTCTCATCATTTCTCCTAGTAAGACATATTACTTTTTTCCCTCCACTCTGCTGCATAATATATAAGTGATTTCATTTTAAAAAAAATTATTAATTATGGAAGGTTAAATGGAGGATGAAAGAAGATGAAATAATAAGGCAAAAAACAGCACCTTCCAAAGTAGCACATAGGAATAGACAACAGTGGCTTTGAAAAAAATCAGGAAAACACAAAGTTAGGACAGTGAACGAACATGGAAAACTATTCACAAACTTCTGATCAAATCAACTGACTATTCAAGAAAGCATGTTTTTGCATAAAAGAATACACAAAGCAACATGGATATTTCCAGATTATGAACAGAAGATAAGATTGATCATATATGCATAAACAAGAAGTTTAGATATCATTACTTGACGTAAAAGTATTCAGAGCAGCAGACCATGAATCGAACTTGGTACCTTTGCTGAGAGAGACTAGCGCTCTAATCATTCTGTCAATCAGATGCTCAGAAGTCGACATAGATACGAAGAAACATCAGAAAACACAAAATACTAATGAGTTGGCAAGAGATGCAGATGAGGCTGCAGCCAAAGGAAATATGAGGGACTTGTCAGTACAAAAGCATGAAGAAAGAAACAGGAACATACAAACAGGCAACCAGCCTCATCAAAGACATGAATGGAAAATTACTTAGCAATATAAAAGAGAAAATGAAGAGATGGACAAAATATTTTGAGGAACTTCTCAATAGGCCAGCTTCACAAAATCCCTCAGACATCCAGGCAGCAGAAGAGGGGCTACAAATTAATTTTAATAGACTAAATAAGGAATGAATATGGTAATTCAGGAAATCCTGAAGCCGAGAATGATCAGAGGATGCAAAAAAAACTGGTTCATTCACATTACAGCAATGCAAGTGGGCTACATGAGAAGGAGCTCTGGAGAGGTCCTTTGAAAGAAATGATCTGTTACATATAGCACCACTCATCATCATTATCATGATCTGCTATCATCCGCAAGCATTGTTCAGTGGGAAAATCCTATAATGGTCAGTGCCTCAAACACTTGAACATGTATTCTCAGCTTGCACAGTGCCACTAGGACAAGGGTGATTTATGTGGCAACACAAGAGAGTACTAAGTGAGCTACTACAACAGACTTGACAGGGTAGAAGGCAAAAAGTAAACTGAAGCTTAATATTCAAATTCAAACTTCCTGAGAGCAGGGCACTCAGCTAATCTTGATGGGGGAGATATCTGGTCACAAAATCAGTGTATGGAGAAGCTCATAGCAAAAGCTATACAGGGTACATAGCAACTTGGAAAAACATGGAACAACCAGACGAGACTTCAAGGCCTGGAAAAAGCCTTGAAATATGGGGAAAATGACTAACAACCTTGAATTTTCCACATCTGGAAAAAACTAATCAAAAGTTGAATGCATTGTGAGTATTTTTTATTAAGCTTTATCAGTTATTGTTCCCCCTCCCCCCAATACCAAAACTACTTCCCGCGTTTTAGGAAGTTTTCGTTAAAGATTTTAACTTGCAACTTTATGACCCCTTGAGTTGCAAGAAATAGATCTACAGAACTAAATTGTAAGATGTGTGTCTGGAGATCATGCTGGTTGTCGATTTCAAGAGAAATTGTTAGAAATGACAGGGTTGTTAGCGGCCTTGGATAAAACTTGGAACTATCAGGAAAGACTTCGATGCCTTGAATTTACCACAACGGAACCTGAAAAAACGAAGCGGAAGTTGGCGCGTGAACTTTAAGCTTATAAGTGGCACTTTTCATTAGGCGTTGTTGGTTACCCATAATTTGTTTATGTCTTTTTGCGCTAAATTAGAAGTGCTGTGTGATAGAGTATTTTGTTTCAGTTGTTTATAATTTTGTTTTGATTTTGTTGTGTTAAATGTTTAGTGTAACATTATTATTTCTTTTTTATTTGTTATTTATCTATTTTGAAAATATTTGGAAAGTGATACTTCTTCTGCATTCGTCCTGAAAAGGACGTTGGTTACGTTGTGTCACGTTTACAGTGAAGCTGCGATATTTGCGCCTTTCAGCCCAACACATCCGATTTCAGCATGTCATTTTTGGGACCGGGTTTGCCTTCCCTCTTTGATCCCTACTCTCTCGGTCAGACTGCAGTGATGCAGCCTGTTTCCAGGACCACCACTTAACATCACTTAAAGTGATACAACTATTACTGATTTTGACTCATTGGCCGTTAGTGTCGAAAAGATGGGCGATTGCAAAAACCTTAATTTCTAGAAGAATCAATGTAGATGTCATGAACTGGTTGTAGAATGTATGTCAGTACCTATGCTTTGTCTCGAGCTAAATGGGTTTATGTTAGTTGTGAGTTGAAGTTAGTTAAAGTTAAGCTTGACTGTGTTCACGAATTGTATTACTAGCAGTCGATTAGTGTTGTTAAGTTCACGCGTGTGACTGAGCTGTTATGAGCGAAGTGGTATCTAGAGACTGGTCAAGGGTGAAAGGGTCATGTGCGGTAGCGTGCAATCGAGAGAGATTCGAGCAAATGAGGGTTACGTCAGAGTGATAAGACGAATTGTATTATGGAAAGTAGATAGTGCAGGTCGAGATTTCGGCAAAATATAGTGAGATTATTCCATGTTTTGATGATGTACATGATGCATTGGGGTAGTCGTGTGATTTACTGCCATAGTGGCAGTCTGCTGATGTTATTTCTGTTGTGCTGAAGATTTGTTATATAAAGGCATCGGATATCGTACGTACATGTTCGTGTTTGTTGAGTAACTATTAGATGTGAATAACAAGCCATGTCTATTGCTTTAAGTGTAATTTCGCAATGTGTGTCATTGTGCTAACACAACTTAGCACTTGACAGTAGACAACATCAAAAGTATGGGAGGGGTCGAAAATATAGAAATCACCCCCAAAATGTTAGCTAGTGTGAGAAGTGCCTATAGCAGATACATGATATATCTTGAAAGCCAGAAGCATAACGCTGAACAAGAGACACAAAATGAAAGAAACATTCTTGATGAAGATAGATCAACCAATTTCTCTGCACCTGCGGTACCAGCCCAATGACAGTTGAACACCTGCTGAAATACTACCCAACCTACAGTAATGAACGGAGTAGCATATGGCAACAACCCACTTCTGTCAACGAAAAACTGTTTGGAGATGTTGGGAGCCTTGGGTTGACTACTGCCTTTATTAGAGTCATAAATGTGGAAGTCTGAAGGCGAACGAGGAAGAAGAAGAAGAAGAAGATCAACCAAAAAGAAGAAAAATTGCTTTAGACCAAGGACATCAAGTCCCTGACTGCTGTTGCAGATGACAGTGCTTCTAGGCAGAAACACTGCACACGATATTGCTTACTGCTGTATCCAATAGCTTGTGGAAACGAATAAGAGAAAAGGAAGAGGAAAGTAAAGCTGTTGACAAACAAATTAATGAAAAACTGTTGGAGCTGAAAAGAAAATGACTTCTAAAAGTGGGAAAAACATTTGTATATAATGTAAATAAACAGTATATTATTTCAAGTGGTTCAGGGAGCCGTGCTAGAGTAGTGGTTACCACACTGCACTGGTGATCGGGAGATCCCAGGTTCAAGCCTGGGCGAGAGCGTTTGAAGAAGTGTCGTCGACCGGGACTTGGACTGGAATAATTTGAGCCCTGGTGAAGACATTTGAATGACCTGAACGGCTCCTGAGCTGACCCAGCTCTAATGGGTACCTCGGAAGATGGCAAGAGATTTTGCCTCGAGTAATAGCGGGCATACGATTAAAAAAAAAAAATTTCAAGTGGTTCAGATTATCAAGTGGCCTGTATTTAAAGTGTACATGGAACTTTAAGATGCTTCTATTTATACATGAGTGTTCGGTTTAGGCAGTAGAAATTCACAAGAGAAAAAGCATTTTTCTCAGTGCATTTATGAAGATTCATAAGAAATCCAGTGTGGTGGAGTAATATTTGTTGCATTTGGTATGTTTTCAGCATAATTTTGCTGCTGTATTAAATGTTAGCATAATAGATGGTTTTCGTCGTGTTGTTGTTGCTGATGGTTTAAACAAAAATAGATGCGCTCATCATTGTTAGAACATGTTGCTCCTGTCCTTGAAAATCAAATGCTTGGACCGGGAAAAGCCTGGAAAAACCCTGGAAAATGTTTGAAGAAATTTGCTACAAGCCCTGGTTATAGCTACAGTCAAGGTGGAACAGAATCAGATCCCAGCACAGAGGATGGCACTTGGGAGTCTTGATCCAAGTGGGCCTGCCCCTAGAGTGTCCAGGAGGTAAATGGGCTGAAACACTTGTCTGATAAAGGAACTACTTCTGATGATCATATTATTTCCTCTTAAAATCCAGTGTTTCCAGTCATTATTTCATTGTTGCATTCTTTCAGACAGCTTCAGACAGGTCGGCTCGAATCCTTAACAGTGCTCTTAGCCTGTTTCACTGCTCGGACTATAGCTCTCTGTATGTTCCCCTATCATTGGCATCAACTCTGTGGAAGAATGTTGGCCCTCCAGTTCAGATACCCCATCTGCGGTATAATGTAAGTCGACATATCTTTATAATTTTTTTTTTGGGGCCCATTTACTTAGCAAAAATACATCATGCATATTTATTAGATGAATATGTTGTGTTGTTCATACTTTTCAATGAAGTTTGATTTGTTGCTGTTGTTTTATTTTTTTATATATTTACTTTACAAATATTTAGTTTCCCTTCTTCAGAATATGCATATCTCTTGATATAATTTTCTGAGTATGTCCTGCAGCTTTGAAACAATGTCAAACTAGGAGGCTTTCATTGAAAATCAAATCCAAATGGGGGGAAACAGTTACATCCCTTGAGACAACCCTTGAGATTAAACACATCATTCACTTCAAATCCTAGCTTTTCCCAGTTACAGGCCAACGATCTAAATTTACTTCTAAGAATGGACGTGACAGTAGAAAATAGGTACTTTGTAATCCAGTGTATCTGGAAACAGATCTGTGCGATACATTATACATTATTCTGGGTTAAAAGAATGCATAGATCATTGTTTTTTGACATGGTTGAGATGCCAATTTACATCCTTATTTCAGCCTATTTTACAACAAATCTGGGGAGAGAACTCTATAGTCCCAACCCCATACAGAAAAAATTTATATATAAGATTTCATCAGATATACTTGTATAAACGATTATGCAAGCAGATAGATAGAATTAAGTGTTACCATTCATATTTGTCTTCGAACACCGTCAGACGTCAGCTTGCATGTGTTTGAAGAATGATGTGGTCAGCTGAATGTTATCCATTATTTTGGGTAAGAAGGTTGCATTGACCAATGTGTTTTGGCATATTTTTAGAACACAAATATTTTGATTACCCTGATACTATGACTGGTTAAAACTAAATAAAGTAAATACCTTCATTGCTGGTGTCTGGTTCACTTGTTTGATTCTATTAGGCATTGTAGTGGTAGTAGTAGGCCTTTTAATCATAACTGACTATGGGAATATGCCCCTGAGGCGATAGCCCTCAGCTGTCTTTTTGACTGGTATTCCTTTCAACGTGTTCTTTTCTCTTCTGCTTGTTGTGAGAGCTTCTTTTTTCCCAATCTGAGATAACACCTCAGGGAGCATCACCACTTGTTGCGATCGGCAGCTTAATCCTCCCAGGTTGCTGGATTTATGTCCAGTTCCTTCATGTCTCTCTTGCACACATCTTTGAACCACATATCCATTCAGTTTCAGTAAGACTTTTTATTCATTGTTTGAGAATATGAAAATTATGTCTTTTGTTTTCTGCTAACTTATTGTTAGTTGCGATTCTTGTGTCCAGTTATGATTGATCTAGGTCACTTAGTCTTATCTTGAGTGAAGTTTTAGCTGCATCACTTGACATAGACAAGATGATTACAGTGTGCAAGAGGAGGGACCATGACCATAGTATACAGACTGAGCCAGAAGATTTTGGGAACAACACCCTGCATTTGTTACATAGAGAGACAGACATGTTTGAACATCTTTTAAGAGTGCAACAAGGTGAGCTAACACCATAAATCTTCAGTAGTAGAAGATCTGGTGCCAAGACATTGGGATCTCTGTGAGAAAAGTAGAAAGTAATGATATTACCTAAATCCTGGACAGAAAAAAAATACACATTTTAGGACCACAGACTCTACTCAAAAAATTAAAGCTTCTTCACATCCAGGATGCTTGAAGGTACAAGTGGAAGGGACAACACAATTCAGCTTAATACAAGTGGAGAGAACAACAAAACTCAACTTAATACAAGTAGAGGCAACAACAAAATTCAACTTAATACAATTAGAGGGAACAACAAAATTCAACTTAATACAATCAGAGGGAACAATAAAACTCAACATAATACAAGTGGAGGGAACAACAAAACTCAACTTAATACAAGTGGAGGGAACAACAAAACTCAACTTAATACAAGTGGAGGGAACAACAAAACTTAACATAATACAAGTGGAGGGAACAACAAAACTCATCTTAATATAAGTGGAGGGAACAACAAAATTCAATTTAATACAAGTAGAGGGAACAACAAAACTCAACATAATACAAGTGGAGGGAATGACAAAACTCAACTTAATACAAGTGGAGGGAACAACAAAACTCAACTTAATATAAGTGGAGGGAACAACAAAATTCAACTTAATACAAGTAGAGGGAACAACAAAACTCAACATAATACAAGTGGAGGGAACAACAAAACTCAACTTAATATTAGTGGAGGGAACAAAAAAATTCAACTTAATACAAGTAGAGGGAACAACAAAACTCAACTTAATACAAGTGGAGGGAACAACAAAACTCAACTTAATACAAGTGGAGGGAACAAAAAAATTCAACTTAATACAAGTAGAGGGAACAAAAAAATTCAACTTAATACAAGTAGAGGGAACAACAAAACAGCTTAATACAAGTGGAGGGAACAACAAAACTCAACTTAATATAAGTGGAGGGAACAACAAAATTCAACTTAATACAAGTAGAGGGAACAAAAAAATTCAACTTTAATACAAGTGGAGGGAACAACAAAACTCAACTTAATACAAGTGGAGGGAACAACAAAACTCAACTTAATACAAGTGGAGGGAACAGCAGTACCCAGCTTCTTCTTCTTCAAGTACCATGCCTAGTGGCATAGGAGATAATGTCTCTTAACAACTTCCTGTCTCCAGAACAATTTATCAGTTTTGTTGTTGACCTTATTCCATGCCATGGTGTCAAACTGTCCAGTATTTCCTCTCTTTGTGTTTCCCTATCTCTTTTTCTTTCAATCTTGCCTATTGTTATGATAAATTCCAGCTTTCCTCTTCTCATAACATGCCCCAAAAAAAAGTTGATTGCTTCTTTCTAACTTGTGAAATAAGATTTCTTTGTGCATTGGCCTCTTTCAGGACATCCTCATTACTCTTTTTGGCTGTCCATGGTTTTTTTTTTAACATTCATCTGTAAAACAACATCTCTGTGGCCTCTAGTGCCCTCCCTTATTACTAATTATTATGACTCACTCCCATATGTCAGGATTGGTTCTATATAACAATGAAGAACTCTCTTTCTTACTTCCAATGACAAAGAATTGTTGCATAAAATACTCTTCATTTTATAGAATGCTGTTTTTGCCTCAGCTATTCTGCTCTTCACTTCTGAGATGCATCTTCCATCCAATGTTATTAATGTGCCCAGGTATTTGAATTTATTGACCTGTTTTAAAATTGTTCCATTTACTTTGATAGTGCATTCTAGGGAAGCCCGTTTCTTTGAGACGACCATTATTTCCATCTTTTTGCTATTAAAGCTGAGGCTTTATTTTCACTTTTTGTCAGTATTGTATCAACCATTTCCTGCAGCTCACACAACAAGCAGAAGAGAGGAGAAACTTCGAAAGGAGCACTAGGAAAATAAACAGCTGAGGGCTGTCACCTCAGGGGCGCGTTCCCATAGTCAGTTATTACTGAAGGGGCGTTATGGAAATAAAACAGATCCAGCCAAAGCAAGCAGAAGTTTTTGTACATGCTGTTTATATCTTCTGTTAGGCAAATTTAGACTACCAAACGAGTGCGATTCTAGCAGCATCACTTGACACAATGACCATGCCATTTAGAAAAGAAACAGATTCAGCCAAAATGGTGGATATAACATCATCCCTGGGTTCACTTGGTAGAAAGGTATGACTGAATTATATTTGTTTGTTGTTATTTTTGTTTTTTTTACATGAATGAAGGTGTATTTATCAATCTTCCATCCTTTTTTGTCTTTTAGATATGTAAATATGTATTTATCAATCATCCATCCTTTTTGTCTTTTAGATATGTAAATATGTATTTATCAATCATCCATCCTTTTTGTCTTTTAGATATGTAAATATGTATTTATCAATCATCCATCCTTTTTGTCTTTTAGATATGTAAATATGTATTTATCAATCATCCATCCTTTTTTTCTTTCAGATATGTAAATATGTATTTATCAATCATCCATCCTTTTTTTCTTTCAGATTTCTATGATCCTTCCTTTTTTTCTTTTTTGTGTTGTTTTTAAGATGCATAAAGCCTGATTACATTTAACAATACCGCCCAACATACACTGGCAGATCTGTGAATTGTCCAAGAGTGGGGCAATATGTCAGATTGATAAGGCGCCCCCCCCCCCACATTTTTCTCCTTCTTTACACGTATTTTTGGACAATTTAAGAACAAAGTAAAGAATTTTGAAATAATGTGACAACTTGATAGTTTTATTATACAATAACTGCAAATTTTGATTTTTATTTAAAAAAAAAAAAAAAAAAAAACTAACATAATTACATAAAAGTAAGGTACAACTACAAAGAGACAAAATTTGATAAAAATTCATACTTATTTTTTTTTTCTTTATAACATTTTTTTATTTCGGATTGGCCACCCAATACAGAAATTATCTGCCTCATGTCACAAAGTCCTCTGTTTTTGCGGCTCCAGTGAAGTTCCCTTGTGTCGCCTGCCTGATGCCATCTTTTTGTCTCATTGTTGTGTGACGATTCTCTATATTGCCTTTCATTGTCCTGCCATGTAGGATAACTTGCAAACTACGTTTGTAACCTTTAGGGCACATACCATTGTCCAGTACCAGACAAGTTTTAGTTTTTCCGTCATCCAACCTAATGATTCCGTACATTTAAGTCCCAAGTGGGGGAAACAATACTGGAGCGGTTGATATGAAATAAAGGTTTTCAAAGTCCTAATGGAGGGGCGATTGCCCCATCTCCACTCCCTTGGATAACGCATTTCAGTTTATAAAAAATATTTGGAAAAATTACAGATGGCAGTAGAATTAGTTTTACAAAGCAGGGAGACTATTAACACAAGATATTTTTTATGTTAACATTTCTCAGTCAGTATTAAAACAGGAAATAAGATAAGACTAGTAGCACAAGATGTTTCTGGGTTAACATTTGTTAGCCACAGTCTTAAAACAGGAAACAAGATTAGAAATGTAGAAGATTCTTGGAATATTAATTAAACACTATCAACCAAAAAATGTGGAAGGGAGAACAGACAAATGAGGTGCACACAGAGAAAGTATAACAATAATTTTGTTTCTTCTAATTCACCTATGCCATGCAAAGAATACAATTTTGGCCCATGGAACTGCTCCAGCAGTTGAATTAAGGTTAGATGATAGATAAATACATTCTCACACATCTAAAAGTATTTATCAATGGAATTTGTCAGTGATATGAATCTGCTCAAAACCTATCTGATACTGGTTCTGAGACCACAACTGTAACTTTGGACTCGGCAACATAAACATTCCAGCTGCAAATAGACATTAGACCTCCAAGTACTAATGTTTCATCTGACTTTTTTGAAACTTTTATTAAAAATAATAACTCATCTTGCTGGAATCAGTAATAAAATACTACATTATGCTACACTTATTTTCATTACTTCCTTGATTGTTTAAAAAAATATATATATACTTAATTTTGATTACAATAGGATACTGTAAATGTAAGCTGTTATTCTAAGTTTATAACGTTGCATGCCTTTAAATTAATGCTTATAGTAACATGTAGGAATGAAAGGATATAGTATGTAAGGTAAGTGAGAGTGGAAGGGCTGAATTTTGATTGTGATTGGGTACTGTAAATATAAGCTGTTATATTACCTTTATAATGTTACATGCCTTTAAATTACTGCTTAAAGTAACGTGTAGGAATGAAAGGATATAGAATGCAAGATAGGTAAGAGTGGATGGGCAGAATGTTAGACACATCTGCACGCTCAATTCTGAACCCTTTGAAAATATAGTTTGTTCATTTGTACACCAAATATTAATGATTCCTTAACATACACATATAATGTAATACTTTCTGGTTGAGACGTTTGGTTGGAACAGGCAAGACATGACTTAATGTTAACTTTTTCTGAGCAGAATACGGACAGGATAGAAACAGAGTGAGAGAAGCTGAACATTGTAAACTAGAAGAGATAGCATTAAGTATAGAAAGAAATAGAATACTAAAGAGGGAAATAGTCATGTCTAAAATTAGGAATTGAGTAAAAATGATTTGACAGATTAGTTGACATTCTGTTGACTTCCTAAGTGTTGCTCATTTGTATAATTAAGCAGCAGTCATTTAATACAGGCTTTCACATTATTGATTTTTTTTGGGGGGTATTTTTTTTTTTTTTTCATTTTTAGTGAGACAACATACTTTTAATGATGAAAGTCTTACATTAATTATTTTTTCCTACACTGTGGCTTCTCAGGTTTCGGCCTTAAGTGCAAGTTTACCATTTCCCCTGAGGATTGGAAGCTCGTTTGCTCAAAGTCTGATTGGCTGTGGTGAAACTGACCCATGGGTTTCATTAACCCCACACGTAAAATGCTCCTCCTCACCCTTGTTCCATTCTTGTGTGGTACGTGGTATTCCATCCAGCATGGTCAAATGGTTAGTATGAATATTCTAACTTTAGTGATAAACTGATTAAGTTTTTCAGTGTATTTGTGCCATATGTTTACGCTTAGTGACATAAACCCATTTAGAGACATTCTTATGTGGTTCATGGTATTTCGTCTGGCATGGTCAAGTGGTTAGTAACTTTAGTGATAGGGGACGGAGTTGCTAAGAGGTAGGGCATCTGCCTCAAATTCTAAAGGAACCGGGTTCGATTCCCAGTTGAGGAAATATAATTTATGGAAATATTTTTTTCAGAACCAGTGGTCCTAATGATATCATACTCCCTCCTGGTCTTCTGTGTAGTGAGATCGGATGCCTAGCCTTCTCGGATAAGGGTGAAAAAAATAGGAGGTCCTGTGTACAAGTTGCACACATTAAAAATCCCTTGGAAATTGGGAAGAGTAGGCCACATGACCGCTGCCCAATGAACTAATGTGGAACTGATGACATGATCACTAATGTGGAACTAATGACATGATCACTAATGTGGAACTGATGACATGATCACTAATGTGGAACTGATGACAAGAACCAGACAAGTGCCAGTGGAAAAAAAGATGAGAAGAAGACGTGTGAAAATCCAGGTCCAAAACTAAAAATAATCAACCAATCACATTAAATTTAAGTACTGAGTGTGGTATATATGTTCTGCAGCAAATGACAGCTACCCTTTTAGTGGTCGTTGTGTGTACAGAAAATTTGACTATTTTTAGCATGAAGCATGCCAATCAAGAACCAAATGTTCAGAGTGGGAAAGCCCTAGGTCTAAGCTGCTCAGGTAATAGAAAATATATCATTTTCAAACAACGATGAACAGAAATTTGATGATATCCTGAAAGTCACTTAGAATCCAGTGATGAAGAAAGTAGATTTGATAGTGATAACGAGCAAGGTTTTGGCGACGCTGTGACTGGTACCAGCGAGCAGGGCCTTCTATCAGCCGGTAATGGATACTCCTGCTGGGCTGACTGGCATAGTAATGCAGAATACAATACTGGTGTTATGCATATATGTGCAGTGGTTTTCATGTGATCCTTGTTTCTGTGATATATGTGTGTATTTTATTCATTTTTGGTCAGAAACTCGGGCATAGGGGGGACTTCTCTCAGGGGATCAGGGCTGGTAGGGTAAAACTTCAAATCACGAAGAAAGTAAAAAAGCCATCTGTGAGCCGCAGACATGCGTACGCTGGTAGCAGTGCAAGCCATAAAAGACTGCATTAGGATTGAAAGTTTTACAATGCCCTTACATTCTCTAGTCTGATGTATTGTGCATGTGCTAGCATGGCAGTATAAGCACATTGGCAGTAAACATGACGCCAGACACTTGCCTGGGTCATGTCATGCATGTGAATAATGCTGCACAAAATATCTTTTGGTTTTTAGAGCTTTTTGAATTTCATATAACAGATTATGGACCTGTAATAATAGCAATTTTACTTTTTCTAAACAGTGGAAAAAAAATGTTAAACACAAACTAACAATGTAGTATTTATATTATTAAAACAACTTAGTGTATAAGAAAGTATTTGTGGTTTCACTTGTAATATAAAAATTATACCTTATTTTTTTTTTTTTTTTTGCCTCTTGAGCATGGTGTTGGCCCCATAGAAGGGGTCTTCACCAAAGCACTTCATATCCTCTTACAGTGGGTTTTTTTTCTGTCGCAATTTATTTTATATGATGAGGTTACTAGCCCTACGCACACCCCTCCATAGTCATTTTTCCCTACAGGCTTAAGAGAGCCTTTTCTTATTCATTGATTTCTGATATAAGGCTCCAAGATGATTACAAATGTAGGAGTAGGATAAATTGCAAGTAATGATAGTAAAAGAAGTAGTAAATACAGTAGTAATACATGTGATAGTAATACAAAAGATTGTATTGAAGTTGTAAATATAATGTTAGTAGTAAGATTATTTAGACCTGTGTTTCTTATCCTTTTAGAGGTCCTGTACCCCTTTATAGCATCTTAAGAAGCCTCACACCCCTTTAAAGCATCTAAAGAAGCCTCACACCCCTTTACAGCATCTTAAGGCTGTCACCCCTTTACAGCAACTAAAGAAGCCTCACACCCCTTTACAGCATCTTAAGGCTGTCACCCCTTTACAGCATCTAAAGAAGCCTCACACCCCTTTACAGCATCTTAAGAATCCTCACACCCCTTTACATCATCTTAAGAAGCCTCACACCCCTTTAAAGCATCTTAGCTCTTAGTATACGTGCTCAAAAACTGCATTTTTACGAGCTGATTTCAGAGAGTACATTTTTAGACATGACTGCCTTTACCGATTTTGCATTACGTAACTTATTTATAATGATAATATAAAGTGTTATATATCAAAATGTAGAAAAATGAAATATCTATGACATGCACTTAACTTAATTGTTAAGTGATGTTAAACATGCATGCAACATATACAGTAATGAGTGCAGAAAAATTTTAAAATTGAAAAAAATTGAGAAAAAAATTGTACTTATCAATATGTGTAATTAATTCTGGTAAACTTCAACCCCTAAACCAACTTTCATTTTAAAGTACATCCATTTTCACATAATGTAGGAAAGTTGCAGCTAGTTGTGAGCACAAATAAAGTTTTTATCACAATTTGAATTTGTTTGGTATATTTAGATAAAGCGCACAAATATTTTAAGCCTTTATTTACAGACATGACTACCGTTACTGATTTTGCATTAAATAATTTATATATAATGATAACATAAAGTGTTATATATCTAAATATAGAGAAATGGAACCCCTTTGACATGCACCTAACTGAATTGTTTGATGGTTTTAAACATGCATGCAACATATGCAGTAATGAATGCAGAAAAATTTAAAAAGATACAAAATTGAAAAACAAATTGTACTTATCAATATGTGTAATTAATTCTGGTAAACTTCAACCCCTAAACCAACTTTCATTTTAAAGTACATCCATTTTCACATAATGTAGGAAAGTTGCAGTTGTTTCTGAGCACAAATAAAGTTTTTATCACAATTTGAATTTTTTGGGTATATTTAGACAAAGCGCACCAATATTTTAAGCCTATATTTACAGACATGACTACCTTTACTGATTTTGCATTAAATAATTTATTTATAATGATAACATAAAGTGTTATATATCTAAATATAAAGAAATGAAACCCCTTTGACATGCACCTAACTGAAATGTTCAATGGCTTTAAACATGCATGCAACAAATGCAGTAATGAATGCAGAACAATTTAAAAATATAAAAAATTTGGAAAAAAGTTGTACTTACCCACAAAAATAATCCAGTTTGGAAGCCTAGAACTCCTAGAACCACTTTCATCCAATTATACGGAACACAGAGAAGTTTCAGTTGTTTTGAATAATGAATAAAAATGTTGTTTCCTTTTGAAATGTTCAGATCACATATTGAAAAATCATGACGAAAATAAACTATGTACACAACTTTATACACAACTGATATTTACATTTACCACAAACTATTTCCTTTCATGATAGCAGCAAAACAGTTATTTGGATGTAGATGGGGATTATTTGTGCATCCTTCACAATATAAGGATGTCCTGACCCTTATTTGAGGGGTGCTGCAAATGACACAGTTGCGATGAAATTTTGATTTTTTAATAATATGGTTTGTTCATCCTAGTCTGTTGACTGGATTGTTCACTTGATTGCCATGTCCAATCCTGGGAGGAATTTGCTGGAAATTCACAGCAGCAACAAGAGAGAGAGCTCACTGACAAGTTGCCGTTTAAATTGGAGAAGGCTCTGTTTTTTGGCATTTGTTGTTCTTGACAGTGTAAATAATTTATACGCATTGAGCTGAGCTATTTCAAAAATCCAGAAGAAATTTTTTTTTCCCACCACTTTCTTGTTCTTCTGCTAAATGTGCCATATGTTACAATGCTTTGGTCCACTCTGTCACATCAATTCAGGCGTTGATTGTAATAATCAATCATCAGTGGTTTATTTTTTTGTTTCACCAAAGCGATTGGTGATGTCCTTGCTTTCCACTGTTGCGCAGCTTGATACAAGAATGCATGGTTTTTTTGCTTTTTTGTCCCTAAACATTACACATAAAAATCTTTTTTCTTGCTCCATATACCATTTCCTTTCCATATGCATTAGCTGTGTAGTTTTCAGCTCTTTTGGGAAGTTCTTTCGATTAATGTTGACAGTCCCAGTGAAATAATGACTCCTGTTATTCAGATATTGAAGCAACGGCACACTTATGTAATATCGATCAGCATAGATGTAATGACCTTTTCCACATGGTTGTAGCAAAGTGTCAAATACTTTGATGGCTTGCTGGCTATTTACGTCAATATCTGGACTGTAAGAAGTATTGGCCCCAAAGTATATCAACAAATTTACTACATACCCTGTGCTACTGTCGCAAAGACCAAATGTCTTCACATATTTTTTGGGTTTAGAGGCATTGAACATTTTGTGAGCCCATCTGCCTTTCCACCCAATTACCATTTCATCCAAAGACAGCTCCTTGTAAGGGTAAAATGCTTCCTGGAATCTAGATAACATTTTCTGTAGAAATGGTTCGATCTTTGCTTTACCTTGTGCGTCTACATCACTCACATGAAACATCGTGTGATATAACATCTGAAACCTATCCCGTGTAAACATTTGTCTGTACCATGGAGTTTGCATAAAGCCTTCATTAGACCGATAATCACTAATGGCTGGTTTTTTCATAATCCCCATTGCTATTATCACAGCTAAAAACTTGCACAGTTCTAGAGATGTAACTGGATACCAGTTTTGATAGACAGATCTTTTTTTCGCCATTTCTGATTTTGACTGACAGAGTCGATCAGCATATTCATTTATAGAAACAGCGAGCTCTTCTATAATCTCATTAGTTAAAAGAGCTTAGAGACAATAAAATGCAGAAGAGTCATCAGGTATAATATTTGGATTCACACCTGTAATCCTAGCATGAGGCAGTACAAAGTGGAAAGCATTTTGTGTTGAGCCAGCATCAACTTCATTCCACCTAATTTCCTCATTCACTGCACTTGTATTACTTGTGGGTTCTGCTTCTCTATGGGGTGATCTAAAAGTATCTTCTCTTAGTCTTTTCTTCGTGGGAGCTTTACCTTTTCCTTGTTGTCTTTTCACTGGCCTGGAATTTCTAGTGCTAGTACTACTGACAGAACCAGCTAGGGGAAACGCCCCCTTCTCATCTGATTCAGTGTTTTGATTACATATATCTTCGCTGGGCAAAATATATTCTGAATCTGAACTGTCATCGTCACTCGATAACTGATCATCCTCATGTTCAATCCAAGAAGAAATAAGTCATGCTGCTTGCACAGCCGATAACCTTTGCTTACAATCGTTTGAAGATGAAGCCATTTTGGTTAGAAAAAATTTGTTTACGGTCAACAGCCGAACAAAGGTACTAAAAATCGAACGTAATGACGAATAAAAATACACCACGCTGAAATTGTAAACAGATTGAATACAGGAAGTGACTTATAAATGTTGGATTGGATAAAACATTGACAATATTTCATTAAACTTTGCCGATTGAGACTTACTGTCTGCGCCACTTGAGATGGCGAGCTGTATTTTTGGAACAAATGGGGCGCCACTTGAAGTGACGAGCCGTATAGTAAGAGTTAAGAAGCCTCACACCCATTTATCTTCTAGCTCACAAAACATGCCAGAAATGCTAAAAAGTTTATTTGGAGAAATTTTTTATTTACATAATGTGACTAGGGCTGTGTATCTAATTCATGTTGTCAATGTTCTATTTTGTACAAATACATTAGAGTTCTGTGTATTATATATTGTTTATAATGATTCACGTTCTAAACTATCTGGCATGACTCAGACCCCCACAAGGTGAGTTTCGCACCGCCAGGGGGTACATGCACCCCTGGTTAAGAAACACTGCTTTAGAATGTTAACTATGATATTTAACAGCTTGATACTGAATACATCATTTCTGTACCAGTGAAGCACAGCCTGGGAGCTTACCCCGATTTTTGTCATCATGTGTGACTGCAGATGATGTTCTGAGACTGTACCTCACAGAAACTTACCCTGGTTCATTTAAGTAAGTTGTCTACTTTCTCTTCATGTCTGTCATCAGAGACTCCACTCTTATCTGCTAAGATTCCTGGTTAAAATTAATTTCAACATTTTCATTTGTGGTAATCAATCAGGTTAAAATAAGAATACAAAAAAGCAACAGAGGCTTTCATTGCATATGGAAATCAAAGAGAAATCAAGTCCAACACAAAAATCAGAATCTTCAACTGGAATGTCAAGTCAGTCCTATTGTGTTGCTGGGAAACATGGAGGATAACAAAAACAGCAACTAAGAAGCTAAATAAATAAAGGTAATTAACAGGTACTCGTTGGACATAAAGGATGACACTAGACAACAGAAAAGAACATATAAGTGATATGCTTACCGGGAATCGAACCTAGGACCAACCAAATGGACCCATCGCCTTGCTGTGACAGTACATCGTGAAGGGATGCTCGC
Source organism: Oreohelix idahoensis (assembly GCA_024509875.1). Lineage (NCBI taxonomy): Eukaryota > Metazoa > Mollusca > Gastropoda > Stylommatophora > Oreohelicidae > Oreohelix > Oreohelix idahoensis. The sequence goes on along the minus strand of JAMPIV010007316.1, from coordinate 145,848 downwards.
TACAGACTTTTATTAATGGGTGCTTGCATAGAATAGTAGCCCCCTACAGTCATAACTGACTATGAGAATGCACCCCTGAGGTGATAGCCCTCAGCTGTTTTTGCCTGGTATTCCTTTCAGCATATTCTTTTCTCTTCTGCTTGTTGTGAGAGCTTCTTTTCACCCAGTCTGAGGTGGTGCCATAGGGAGCATCACCACTTGTGTGACCGGCCGCTTCATCCTCCAAGGTTGCCAGATTTATGCCCAGCGCCTTCATGTGTCTCTTGCACACATCTTTGAAGCTCAGCTGCGGTCCCAAGACTGTTCTTTTGCCATCTGCCAGTAGTCTGTAGGAAATATCTTGGGGATACGACCATCTTCAATGCAGCAGACATGGCCAAGCCAGCATAGTCTGCACTGTCAAAGCAGTGTATACATGCTTTGAAGGCCAGCACATGACAGCTCCTCAACATTTGACACTTTGTCCTTCCACCAAGTAGCAAGGATGTGGCGTAGACACCATAGGTGGAAGGCAGTGAGCCTTCTTTCTTGCTTAGCATAGGTTGTCTATGTCTCACTGCCATATAGAAGCACACCGATGAGGCATTATATACTGCAGCTTTGGTCTTCTTCATCATGAGCTTGAAGTTTCCCCAAACATGCATTGTAAGGCAGGCAAAGATGGCTGCAGCTTTGCCAATGCGGCTGTCAGTTTCTCTCTATGGCCAGAGAGAGTTTGTCATTGATGTTAGATGTCGTTGATGGTAGAACCCACGTGTGTGAAGTGGTGCACCACTGCCAATTCATAGTTATCGATAGTAATAACTGATGCAACATCCACACCCTGGCATTGTTTTCTTTAAACTTATTGTGAGGCCAAAGTCATTTTGCATGCTTGAGAGAAGGTTATGGATAAGACTCACACTAAGGAAAACAGTCGATAGAATTACATGGCAGTCCTTTTTAGAATCCCCATGGTAAGAGGGGTAGAGGGAGACCAACAAAAAAACACATAGAAAAGAGAATTGGAGATAGAAATGAAAGGAATGAGTACAACATGGAAAGACCTTGAGCTGATGGCATGTAACAGGAAGATTTGGCATAAGTTTGTTTAAGGCCTGTGCTACTTGGGGAGTTGATGGGAGATGAAGGAATCAGGTTAGCATGTATTTCATGAAAAGTACTGTTGGTTTTAAAGTTAGAAATGAAGAGTAAAGTATAGAAACATCTTCATGTTTTTTGTTCACACTTATACCTAGGTTAATGAAAAGCTTTGTAAACCGGGGTAGCACCATAAAACTGTGATTCAAGCTGAAAATGTCAGGTGTTTCAAGCAATCAGTTCCCTTTAGCTTTCCTGTTATTTCTGTCTCCAGCTCTCTTCTTCCTGCGTTCTTTGGTCTACCTCTGCTTCTCTTGCCCGGGGGATCCCAGAACACAGATTGCTTTGTGCAGACCAAATAGCCACATTGAGGAACGACCCAGACTGTAGACGCAATTATTAAATCCTTAGGTTATAGAAGTGATTGCGTCTATAATTAGTCTGGGTCATTCCTCGGTCCGAAATTCCATAGTTACATCAGGCAGTCATGGTAATTTCCATTGTCCATGAAGCACTGTTTTTGTGATGCCTAGTTGGCAGCGGGGTTAGTTATGATTTACTCCCTTAGAGAGGTGGTATTGCCATTCATATGGTCCTTGGTTCGAGTCCCCGGTGAGCCTACCACTTCTGTTGTTTTTCTGTTGTCAAGTTTTCTACTGTGTATTATTTATTTCTAGTATAGGTGTAGGTTTCCAATGTAGCTTACATATTCCAGATATAGTTCCCAGGTAAAGTTTAGTTCCCAGGTTCAAGTATAGTTCCCAGGTTTCTAGAATAGTTCACAGGCTCAAGTATAGTTTCCAGGTTCAGGTATAGTTCCCAAGTTCAGGAATAGTTTACAGATTCAGGTATATTTCCCAGGTTTCTAGAATAGTTCTCAGGTTCAAGTATAGTTTCCAGGTTTCTAGTATAGTTGTCGGGTTCAAGTATAGCTCCCAGGTTCAATTATACGAGGAGGAGTCAAAAAGTAACCTTAATATTTTTTTATCAACAGAATATGCACAAAGAGGAATGAAAGCACTTAATCACTTTTCAACATAGTCCCCACCACGTTCAATGCAGGTGTGCTAGCGCTTCACTAATGCCTGGATTCCGCGAGAAAAAACTCTTCTGACTGACTGTGTAGCCACGTATGCACCGCCTCTTTCACTTCATCGTCCGTACTGAACTTCTTGCCACCGAGTGCCTCCTTGAGGAGTCCAAACACATGGTAATCACTTGGTGCGTTGTCCGGTGAATATGCAGGATGTGGAAGACACTCCAAACGCAGAAATTTCGTGATTTTCATTACTGTCGCACGAGCTGTGTGCGGCCGTGCGTTATCATGCTGTAACAACACACCAGAACTGAGCAAGCCGCGACGTTTTGACCTGATTGCAGGTTTCAAGTGGTTCTGAAGCAGATCACAGTATGATTCGCTGTTGATAGTGAACCCCCTGGGCATGTAATGTTCCAGGATTGGGCCTTTACAGTCCCAGAAGAGCGTGAGCATCAATTTGTAGGCCGACCACGTTGTACGGAACTTCTTTGCTTTCGGCGATAATGAATGTCACCACTCCATGCTGGCGCGCTTAGTCTCTGGCTGGAAGTAGTGGACCCAGCATTCGTCACCAGTGACTATACGGTGTAGAAAGCCATCTCCTTCAGCTTCATAACGTAGTAACAGTGTTTCACAAACATCCACACGACATTCTTTCAGTTCAGGGGTGAGTTGTTTTGATACCCACCCAGCGGAGACTTTGTGGTACTGCAGCACGTCATGAATGATGTGGTGTGCCGAGCCATGACTGATCTTCAATTCTCTAGCCACCTCGTCGATTGTTACCCGCCGGTTTTCCCGTATCACTCGTTCCACTGCAGCGATTGCATCAGGCGTAGTCACAGTGTGAGGCCAGCCGGAGCGAGCTGCATTAGTCACAGTTGACACCCCACTTTTAAACTTCCTGTGCCACTCATAAACCTGCTGAAGTGACACACAAGCAACCCCATACTGCCTCTTCATCCTCCGATGAATGTCTGCTGGTTTCTCACCCTCACTACCCAAAAAACGGATAACTGCACGCTGCTCTTCTCTCATTCATGCTTCCAAGGGGGTGGCCATCTTGGCTATGGTTTGCTGACGTCATACTTCATTATGGTGTTTAATGTTTCTGGTATTATCCAGTCTTGCTTCTTCCTTTCCTGGAATCCCAAGCATGATTTGCTGCTTTCCTTATATATTGTTGAAATGGTGTTGAATTCCTGGTCTATATCATCAGTCAATGTCTTTTCCTGACTTTTAGCAAATTGATATCGTTTCTTTATGTCAGCCGCAAAAGCTTTTCTGGTAAGGGGGTCCTTCAATTTGCTGATGTCAAACCTTTTCTGTGTAGTTACAGTTGGTCCAGCCCTTCTTAGTTTCACTTTCAGTTTTGCTACTACTAAATGGTGATCACTTCCCACATCTGCACCTCTTCTTACCTTCACATCTTGTAATGCATGTCTCCATCTACCGTTAATCATGATGTGGTCTATCTGGTTTCTGTCCTGACCATTTGGTGATTCCCATGTTAATTTGTGAATCTCTTTATGTGGGAAAAGTGTTCCTCCAATGACCAGGTTGTTAATGCTACAGAAACTTATTAATTTATCCCCATTTTCGTTTGCTGTTCCGCTGCCGCATTTCCCCATTACTCTTTCATTATATGTATTGTGTGTACCAACTTTCGCATTTAGGTCTCCCATTACTATAATAAGATCATATCTTGGTGTGTCTTCCATTTCTTTCTGCAGTTGTTGATAGAATTCATCCTTGACCTCTTCATCGCTATCATTCGTTGGTGTGTAGCATTGTATTATTGTAGTATTGGTGAATCTCCATCTCAATCTTATTCTTATCAGTCTGTTGTTGATGGGTTTCCATTCCAGTAATGTCCTTTCTTTTCCTTTCTGTAGAATAATGGCTCTGCCTTCATTATGCTGTCCATCCTCTCTTCCAGAGTAAAGTACTGTTTCTCCTGTTGCTGTTTTAACTTTTCCTGCCCCTGTCCATCTGCTCTCGCTTATCCCTAGAATGTGTAACCTATAGTTTCTCATTTCTGCCATGACCTGTTTTAGTTTACCCATTTCGTTCATTGTCCTGACATTCCAAAATCCTATTCTTGTATCATGTTTTGCGGTCAGGACATCCGTTTTCATGTCAGTGGCTTCCTTTCGGCTTTCACCACTGACAGTCATACGAGCCTCAGACTTTGGATGTCCATCCCGCAGCAAAGTTTGTTCATTTGTTGTTGTTTCCGTAACTTCATTGTTTTTTTTTTTACATAGACAGGGGTGTCAGCCCTATGCTAAAACCCCCAACCTGGAGGACCAGGGTGTCTGCTTTAGTCTGACCCCTGCCCGTGCAAACCTGTCCAGCTTGGTAGAACCTTCCAGGAGTAAAACTCCCGATGGCATAGCTCTGGGGGTAATCAGGGTACGCAAGCCGCCACGCCTCGACAAGGTATAGACACCGGTGATGGCAGGTTATGTGTTTATGATACCTAAATTTGTTATGTGTTTATGACATCTATATTTGTTATGTGTTTTTGATACCTATATACCCCATCGAGGCCAGCTCCTTGACGTGGAGATGGGGCTCAAGTACAGCCATCAGCAGCCGAAAAACCAAGACTGGCCAGGCCCTCCTGCACTCGAGCAAGACCACAGTCTGCCCTAGCAAGTCAAGGTGCTGAAGACGGAGGCAACCGGCCAAGAGGCGCACCACAGCAGTCAGGATGCCATGCACACACGCAATGGAAATATGTCTATATCTACAAAACGTTATGGCACTCGCCCTGTGAGGACACCCAGGCAGACGCAGTTCCGGGCCCTCTGCCTCAAAAGGGCCCAACCCCTACTACTGGGGGTCCTTCTCAATTGCCCCGTGGAGCCAGGAGGCATGAGAATAGAGCTACTGGCCAAGCAAAGCAAAGACCACTTAAAATAATGCACTGGAATGCTGAAGGTGTCAACAGTAAAAAAGATGGTTACAGCAAAAAACTAGAGCTTGACAATATCTTGAATGAAGAGCAAGTAAATGTATGCGGCTTGCAAGAAACCCACCTAAACAAAGACATAGCCTTCAAAATCAGAGGCTACCAGTGCTACCGATCTGACCGAATAGACAGGCGAAAGGGTGAAATACTGACACTCGTGAGGAATAACATCAGTGCATGTCAGCTTGAAACATATATGGAGGGGGCGGAATACCAGATGCTTCATCTCAGGACAGAAAGTACAGAACTCCACCTGCTCAACTACTACTGTCTGAGTGACCGCCAACTGGCACTAGACACAATCCCAGCAATAGAAAGACTGATTGTGTGCGGAGACTACAACAGCCACTCACAGAGCTGGGGCTATGATCACATGGACAGGAGAGGTGAGGAGCTTGAAAACTGGCAGGATGACAATGGGCTTATCCTGATTAACCAGCCAATCGACCCACCAACCTTCTACTCGCGATCATGGCACACCACCTCTACACCAGACCTGGCATTCCATTCACCAGGTCTGGAGTGGAACACCACACGTGTTGTAGGGAAACAACTTGGAGGCAGCGACCATCGGCCAGTCTTCCTAATTGTGGAAAATGAACGTGTCAAGGAGAGCAGCACTCTCTCTAGGTGGAACTACAAGAAAGCAGACTGGACAATGTACCAGCATCGTACCAGTATACTGGCTAGAGATCTGACTCTAGACAAAGACATCAATAAGTTAGTCGATGAATTCAGCAGATGCATATTACAGGCTGCTCGTGAAACAATACCTTGAGGGGCTCGTAAGCACTACAAACCATATTGGAATAGTGAACTAGAGCAACTGAACAACGACGTGGAAACATCTCAAAAGCAGGCAGAGACCAGTCCATGCCAAGAACACCACAATAACTACCAGCAAGCTAAGGCCAAATTCCAAAGGGCCAAGTTGCAGGCCAGGCGGAGAAGCTGGAATGAGAAAACAGAGTCCTTGAACTTTGAAACAGATACAAGGAAACTGTGGAAGCTGGTAAAACAACTGAATGATGAGGGTACAGGGAGAAACTCAAAGATTGCACTGTACAAAGATGGAAACATCCTCATGGGAAAACAGGCAGCTGATCACTTTGCAGACTCCTTTGCTAAAGACAACAACATCGAAGTAAGTCCAGAGAAGCAACAGGAGACTCATGAGAAACGACAATACGCAGGACGAGATGGAACCATACCTGAAGTTATGGAGGCACCAATTACATTAAGAGAACTGGAGCTTGCAATATCAAAATTGAAAATGAGAAAGTCACCAGGAGTTAATGGAGTATCCAATGAAATGATTAAGAACTTGGGAACCGCAGCAAAAACAAAGCTGCTGCAGATCTTCAATATCTGTTGGAACTCAGGCAGAGTTCCACAGACCTAGAGGGAAGCAATCATGATACCACTCCTAAAACCAGGAAAAGACAGTTCCACTGCCTCCAGCTACAGATCAATCAGCCTTACAAGCTGTCTCTGCAAAACAATGGAACGTATCATCAACCTCAGGCTACAGTGGTACCTTGAAAGTGAAAAGCTTATTGTACCACAGCAGGCGGGCTTTAGGCAGTGTTACTGTACCGAAGATCAGGCAACTTACCTTTCCCAAGAAATTGAGGAGGCGTTCCAAGATAAACTGGTACTAGCAGCATGGATAGATCTAAGGAAAGCATTTGACAAGGTTTGGAAAGAAGGGCTTCTGAAGAAAGTGAGAAATTGTAGAGTGAATGGTAAGATGTACAAATGGGTGAAAGCATACTTGCATAACAGAAGAGCCCGAGTACAACTAGATGGCCTCAAGAGTAAGAAAATTCTACTGCGTCATGGCGTCCCTCAGGGAGGGGTTCTGTCCCCCACACTTTTCCTAGTCTACATCAACGACCTGGTTGATGAACTACCACATGAAATGAAAGTGGCAATGTACGCTGATGACCTGGTAATATGGTGCACAGAAGAGCATGCAACAGTGGCCACCAAACTGCTACAAAGAGCTATAGATGCCTTAACCTCGTGGGCAAATAGATGGTGTGTCAGCATCAACACAGACAAGTGCAGCACTACGCTCTTCACCCTCTCTCCCAAACAAAAAGCTGGTGTCATCAAGATAAATGAAGAGCTCCTGAGAGAAAATAAACAACCCACCTATCTCAGAGTTACATTCGATGATAGGCTGACATGGAAGCAGCACATCAACAAGGCAGCAACAAAGGCCAGGAGGAAGTTAGCCATCCTGAGAAAACTAAGTGGAACCACATGGGGAGCCAGCGGGAAAATACTTAGTAAAGTTTACCAGCAGGGCATACGACCACACCTGGAATGTGGGTCAGCTGCGTGGTGCCCAGCATCAAACACCACATTACAAGAGCTAGATAAGGTGCAAAACCAGGCGCTTAGGGTCATCACGGGGGCAATGAAATCAATGCCTATAGTGGAGATGGAGAAAATGGGGAGGATACGAGAACGCAGAGACACAAAAGTGCTAACACAGGCAGAAAAGTTCCTCTGTATGCCAAGCCATCCAATGAAGGACAGATTTCAAAACCTAGCAATGGGGCGATTGAAAAGAAGCAGCTTCATCCACCAGGCCAAACGATTTCGTAGACAAACCTCAGACCTGCCTGAAGTTGACAGCCCCCTAAAGTCTGTGCCAGAACAAACCCCTTGGAGAGAAGAGCCTGGACTACCAATACACATCTAGACAAAAGTGAAAGGAATATTCGACAGGGATGAACAGAACAGCGTGCAACGTAGGACAGTCACTCTCAGTTTCCTGAATGATGAATACCCACAGGACCACTGGGTCAGAGTATACACGGATGGGTCAGCACAGAATGCAGTCAAGAATGGAGGAGCAGGAGTGTACATAGAATACCCAAACAACACTAGGGCTACAGTCAGAGTACCAACGGGGAAATTCTGTAACAACTATGATGCAGAAATCCAGGCAATCAAGGTGGCAACTGAGAAACTGTTGAACACCAATCTCGGTCCTCAGCCTGTGGTATTCCTGACAGATGAAAGATCAGCACTCCAAGCACTTCAGTCCAGAAAATTGCCAGGTATACAAGCCCTACTTTCTGAACTGTGCAACCAGCACAGGGTCGCCATGCAATGGATACCGTCTCATTGTGGAATACCAGGAAACGAGAGAGCGGACCGACTGGCTAAAGAAGGTGCTGCAGACGAGCAACCGGATGTACCAGTTACGTACCATCAGAAGAAAAAGATGATCAAATCAATCAGAAAGCCACCAACACCAACGCAGGATGACTACCAAGCTATGAACAGATCAGAACAAATTGTCATTCTGCGCCTCAGAACAGGACACAACCGACTCCGCAGCCACATGTATACAAAATTCAAGATTGGCAATTCAGCCATATGTACATGTGGACAGGCGGAGCACGTACTTCAAGATTGCCCCAAATATGATATATTGAGGCAAACCCACTGGCCCAGAGAAACAACACTGGAAGCAAAACTATACGGACCTCTGTATGAACTACAAAAGACAGTGAAGTTTATACAAGAAACAACATTGCAGATATAGACAATATATTTCAAGCGAACGAAAGAAGAAGAAGATACCTACGAGGAAACGTCAAAAAGTAATGCCTCCTATTTTTTATGTATGTAAATACTGCATCGGTGTGCAATTTGTAAATTTAGCAGGATTCCTCAAACACTCTTCTGCACGGTATAGCATTACCAACCTGTTTCAGTAACAGGTGGCACCACTGTAACAGTTTAAAAATGGCTGCCAAAGACGTTCGGTTAAAACAACGTTATGTCATAGAATTCCTCAATGCTGAAGGCGAGACCCCAATTTGCATCCACGAACGTTTGAAGAATGTTTATGGAGATTCAGCAGTGGATGTTAGCACTGTCCGACGTTGGGTACATCATTGTGACGAAGCTGAAGTAGGTAAATCCTCAATGGCTGACGCAAAGCAGACTGGCCGTCCGTCTACCGCAGTGACTCCACACAACATTCATCGAGTTGATGGCATCATTCGTGGTGACCGTCGGGTAACACTGGATGAACTTTCTTCCATGTTGTCCATTAGTAAAGGCAGTGTCCAGAACATCATTAAAGACCTGGGTTATTCAAAAGTTTGTGCACGGTGGGTACCCAGAATGTTGACAGACAGACATAAAGAAACAAGGAAAACCATAGCCATCAACCTCCTGCACCATTACGAAACTGAAGGAGAAGAGTTTTTATCGAATATTGTGACAGGTGATGAGACTTGGGTTCATTTTTTTGAACCAGAATCTAAGAGGCAGTCTCAATGGAATGGCATCACACAACATCGCCGACAAGAAAGAAGTTCAAAAGTTCACCATCTGTAGGGAAAGTTATGGCCTCCGTGTTTTGGGATGAGAAGGGTGTGATTCTTCTCAACTTCTTGGAACAGGGAAACACGGTGAATGCAGACCGTTACATTGAAACTTTGAAGAAGCTTAGAGGTCGTCTTCGGCGACTTTACCCATTAAAAGATCAGAGAACTGCACTACTGTTGCATGATAATGCCACGCCACACACCGCTAAACGCACCATTGATGCGATTGCAGAATTTGGCTGGACATTATTACCACATCCCCCTTACAGTCCCGATCTTGCACCTTCTGACTTCCATCTGTTTGGACCACTGAAAGAAGATCTTCGCGGACATCACTTTGAGGACACCGAGACCCTTAAACGCGCAATACGCCAGTGGTTTAGGAAAAAGGACACAAAATTTTACGGTGCGGGGATACATGCCCTTGTGAGAAGATGGACAAAAACTAACAAATAACGGAGACTACATTGAGAAATAAATTTTTGAAGTTCAGACTTGGGGCTACATTTCAATGTGAATTTTATCTGTTTTCTTGCCTATTGAATGAAATTAAAAATTACGAGGCATTACTTTTTGACCGTCCCTCGTATATTTGTTATGTGTTTATGATACCTATATTTGTTATGTGTTTATGATACATATATTTGTTATGTGTTTATGATATTTTGTGATATTATCTGTGTGAGTATAGCGTTTGGACACGTGGGCGCTGTCATAGGTAATTGGTAGATTGTGTAAATTGCAATGTGATTATGATAGGGACGGAGTAGATACATGGGCGGTATTGTATTTTATTTAATTGGGTATTCCTTTGTTATGTAGTCAGAAGACCGGGGTGTAGTTATATTTCCTCATCTTTGATTTATAATAATGGCAGCATAATGACGCTTGCGAAATTAATTGTATAAGGTTAGTCCTTAGGTTATATCAATAATATAAATTGGAGGTCCGATGTATGTAACTTCGATGTGATTATTGAGGATTGGTAGCGGGTATACGTAAGCGTAAGTTGTGTACTTTGCTAGAGGGCTATTTTGAGAAATGTAGTGGAATGAGAAGGGGAGTGAGGGGTATTTAATTTCTGAGATGGGATTTCAATGTCCTAGAGATATATATTTAACTCCAAATAAAGAGTAGTGTAATTAATTTTACGGAATGGGTGTAGCAGATGTGGACGTATAGAATTTTGTAATCGATTGAACGGTCCTGAGACAGCCTGTAAAATTAAGTAGGGCTTAGTATTTTAGTACAGGAGTTCCGTTTCAGCGTATGAATGTTGTGACGGCAGACAAGTCATCCTGTATTGGGGGTTGTTTACTTACCAGTCAGACATTTACATTGTAGCGGGAGAGATTGAAGGAGAAGGGAATTGTATGGTATGCTGAGCTTTTGAGGCAGAAATAATTGTGTATTTCTGTGCTTGTGTAGGGGAGCGGGTGGAAGAGATAGTGTGATTTTATATTTGTGTCTTTTGTGTAGGAGGAGGTGTTATCGCGGGGGCTTAGATTTGTGTAGGGGAAGAGGGGAGAGGTAATTATTTACAGGAGTTATGGGTTAGAGACAAGTATATTTTAAAGGTGTTGTATAGCTGTGGTTATTATTTGTTCCACAGCTTCTTTTCACGGCATACAGAGGGGGGTGCAAATTTGCGTTACAGTGCCAAGATAGTCTGCCATTCTTAGAGGTATAAGGGTCGAGGCATCTCTAGAGGTGAAATAGAAATTGGTGACATGGTGGTTACTTGGCGCCAAGTACGTCTGCACCAGAAATAGAAAGAGACATTCTTTTGCAGGGGAGCCCCATGCTCCAGCGGGAACGTGTGCATCATTAATAAATCCAGAGCTCTCAGCTCAATATACCACTCCATAGAGGCGCGTAGCCTGGAGGTGAGTTCCATTCCTATACAGCCATAATAAAGCTGTTGGTTCCTAAACCCTAGGAGGGTTCATCTGCTGATAATCCATTAAGTCATCAGCAGTGAAGCATCATCAGTCCAAGTCAAGTCATATAGCCCAAGCCATCAACCGCAATAGTAGTAGGAGGAGAAAGGGTCAAAATTCCTCCTGAATGCTTTAGAGTGAAGAGACAGAAGTGATAAAGAGTTAGAACAACCAGGTTTTTATTGAAGAAGTCAGTGTGTGTACCAGGTTCGTGATCTGCAGTGCAGGACTTTGGAAAGTTCAAGGCAGAGTCGGTGTAGACAGTAGTTAGGTCTACAGCTGGACAGTGGTGTTAGATTTTATTAATACTTAATAATAGATACGAGGGAAGGTCAAAAAGTAATGCCTCCTATTTTTTTATGTATGTAAATACTGCATCGGTGTGCAATTTGTAAATTTAGCAGGATTCCTCAAACACTCTTCTGCACTGTATAGCATTACCAACCTGTTTCAGTAACAGGTGGCACCACTGTAACATTTTAAAAATGGCTGCCAAAGACGTTCGGTTAAAACAACGTTATGTCATAGAATTCCTCAGTGCTGAAGGCGAGACCCCAATTCGCATCCACGAACGTTTGAAGAATGTTTATGGAGATTCAACTGTGGATGTTAGCACTGTCCGACATTGGGTACATCGTTGTGACGAAGCTGAAGTAGGTCAATCCTCAATGGCTAAAGCAAAGCGGACTGGCCGTCCGTCTACCGCAGTGACTCCACACAACATTCATCGAGTTGATGGCATCATTCGTGGTGACCGTCGGGTAACACTGGATGAACTTTCTTCCATGTTGTCCATTAGTAAAGGCAGTGTCCAGAACATCATTAAAGACCTGGTTTATTCAAAAGTTTGTGCACGGTGGGTACCCAGAATGTTGACAGACAGACATAAAGAAACAAGGAAAACCATAGCCATCAACCTCCTGCACCGTTACGAAACTGAAGGAGAAGAGTTTTTATTGAATATTGTGACAGGTGATGAGACTTGGGTTCATTTTTTTTAATCAGAATCCAAGATGCAGTCTCAATGGAATGGCATCACACAACATCACCGACAAGAAAGAAGTTCAAAAGTTCACCATCTGTAGGGAAAGTTATGGCCTCCATGTTTTGGGATGAGAAGGGTGTGATTCTTCTCGACTTCTTGGAACAGGGAAACACGGTGAATGCAGACCGTTACATTGAAACTTTGAAGAAGCTTAGAGGTCGTCTTCGGCGACTTTACCCATTAAAAGATCAGAGAACTGCACTACTGTTGCATGATAATGCCACGCCACACACCGCTAAACGCACCATTGATGCGATTGCAGAATTTGGCTGGACATTATTACCACATCCCCCTTACAGTCCCGATCTTGCACCTTCTGACTTCCATCTGTTTGGACCACTGAAAGAAGATCTTCGCGGACATCACTTTGAGGACACCGAGACCCTTAAACGCGCCGTACGCCAGTGGTTTAGGAAAAAGGGCACAAATTTTTACGGTGCGGGGATACATGCCCTTGTGAGAAGATGGACAAAAACTGTAACAAATAACGGAGACTACATTGAGAAATAAATTTTTGAAGTTCAGACTTGGGGCTACATTTCAATGTGAATTTTATCTGTTTTCTTGCCTATTGAATGAAATTAAAAATTACGAGGCATTACTTTTTGACCGTCCCTCGTAGTTGGAGTAGTGGCTCGAAATTCGAGATCCCACCAAGATCAGTGTGGTTTGGTTTAATCTTTAATTTCTTTTCCCCATACCGGTTTGAAATCGGGGTGAAGGGTTGGGTTGATTACAAATCCTTTTAATTGTTCTTGTTCTTTTTCCAGGTGTACAACCACGCACGTTATTTAATTTTTTTTATATGTACTTTATTTCATTGTGTAAATAAAACTATAAATTGTAGTCTGGATCAGTCATTTTTCTGTAACTGTACTGTACGTCTATATATTTGTCTGTATAGTGTGTCTGTGGTCTTAGTTAAACCTTATCTCCTTGTTTTAAAGGCAGTCAGAGGGGGTGAGTCTATAGCTATTGTTGAAGTCTCGAGTGGCGAGGGAGAGACAATCTCGGTTCTCACCCTTGAAGCCAATAGTCTCATCTGTCCACTTTCACTATCATTTCTCATCTAAATCTATCTTCTCAGTCTTTCTCATACTAGGATCTTGTCTATACACTCAGACACACTCTAGACTTAAATCCACTTCGTGACACTATATTTGTTATGTGTTTATGATACCTATATTTGTTATGTGTTTATGATTACTATATATTTGTTATGTGTTTATGATTACTATATTTGTTATGTGTTTATGATTACTATATATTTGTTATGTGTTTATGATTACTATATATTTGTTATGTGTTTATGATTACTATATATTTGTTATGTGTTTATGATTACTATATATTTGTTATGTGTTTATGATACCTGTATTTGTTATGTGTTTATGATATCTATATTTATGTGTTTATGATTTCTATATTTGTTACGCATGTATGATACCTATACTTGTTATGTGTGTTTATGATTGTAGCAACAGTGACTTACATTTCTGATCTGTTTTCTTGATTTCACTTACCAGTGCTGGATGTGTCATCAGAGATGGTCTTAAAGTGGGAGCTCCATTTCCACACATATTTACACGTAACATAAACTACGAAGGTTTCTTAACTGATACACTCAGACCTCCTCTTTGTGGTAAGCAACTCAACAATCAGTTATTAAGATTTGAAAGTGAACCCTTTTATTGTCACATGATAAAGAAATCTGAGGCCACTGCCAGCCACTTGATTTAGAATTCTGAAACCCCTGACAGCCACACTAGAATTCTGTAACTCCTGACAGCCATACTATCTAGAATTCTGAAACCCCTGATAGCCACACAATCTTTCATTCTAAACTATTTATAATATATTTTAATGGACATTTTTTCAGAACCAGTGGATCATAATGATGTCATATTCTCCTCGATCTCATGGGTAGTGAGATCTGATGCCTAGCCTTCTCAAAAAAGGGCAGAAAAATAGGAGGTCCCATGTGCAAGTTGTGCACATTAAAAATCCCTTGGCAGTGGAAATCGTAAAGAGTGAGCCATATGGCCGTTGCCCTGGCAGAATTTACAAAAGTAGGAAACCTACCAACCACAAAAAATATTTATTGGCTGTGTGATTCCTGTATTCACACATTGGGATCCTTGCCGGTGCTGTGGATTTTGTGCTCTGTGCTGAGATCCTCCTTGTGTGATCTAAGTGGGGGAGATCGAGCACTGATGGAGTTGTCAGTGTGCAGTAAAGATGGTCCTTAAAAAAAACCAAATGAAACCCTGACATCCACGGTTCTTCAGAAAAAAAACCATACGAAACCCTGACATCCACGGTTCTTCAGAAATTGTCTAATGCTGTTCTCCCAGCAGACTCTGGGTTGTCCTGAAGGTCTGGATCCCTGGCTCTTAGTTTCCCATATGTGTTGGGGTAGTCTGTCTTCTCTCATTCTGCAGACATGGCCTAATCATCGTAGTTGGGACTCTTCTGCTTCGGTCTGCAGGAGCTGGGTTTTGACGCCTTGCCAAATTGTCTGGTTGCTGACCATGTCTTTTCTTGTTACCTCATTTCTGAGGTTTGGAGCTGGCTGGTGAATCGTAGTCATTGTCCATGACTCGCATCCATAGATCAAGACTGGAACATAGGTGGAGCGGTATACAGCCATCTTTGTCTTCTTGCCAACTTCTCTGACTGAGGAATCCTCAATCTATGGCCTGAAAAAGTCTCCTAGCTGCTGCTCTTCGGGTAGCCAACTCTTTCTTGATGCCTCCCTTCCAGTTTATGACAGCTCTGAGGTATTTAAAGTGACTGACCTGTTTCAAAACCTGTTCTCCCAGCATAATCTGACACCTCCATCACTCTCTTCTCCAGCTATTCCTTCCAGCCTGCAGGTTTGATTGAAGATGTGCCTCTGATTTAGCAATCAGGGCAACATCATCGGCAAATGCCAACTCTGAAATACAAACCTGTCTCATCTTCCTGTACCCCATTGAATGCTTTCTTGTCCTTACATGCTTTGATGACATCATCCATGAGGGGGATGAAAAGATAAGGTGACAGAATATCACCCTGTCTTACATCAACGGTGGTCCTGAACTCTTCTGAATTATGGTTTGCCATCCTCACATAGTTTCTGCTAGTCTTGTAGAAGCTCTGTATAGAATGGATCAGAGGTACTGGAATGTTTTTCTTTGCAAAGCAGTGCTAAAATTTGCTCCAGGGGACCTTATCAAATGCCTTCTCCAGATCTAAGAAACAAAGATGCATCTGGTCTTGAGTACTTCGGTTTGCTCAGTTGCCACATTGGACCTCATCCATTTGTAGCTAAGCTAGGCATCTGAGTCTCATACATTCATATTTTTCCATACATTCTATTGCATAGGATAAAAGTGGATGGCCAGTTATCATTAATCAGTAATTCTTCATATCTTTCACAAATTTATATTTTTACGTATTTTGTGATTTTAAGTCATGTGATTATTAGTTTTTCTAAATAAAATTCATCATTGGATAAAAAGTACTTTGATAAGTTTAAACACGCATTGTGAAACTCACAGTAAACTGTGTGTGAAACAAAAGATTCACTGACCTAGTAGTTTTAAGAAACACATTGAATTACTCGGCACATCACCATTCACCTGTACCTTCAAATACAAAACGACAATCTATGTTTGCAGTTCATTATTTCCCTTTATTAAAACTCTAAACATTAGTGGAGTATTTCCACAGTAGTTTAAATTGTTTTAGGTTAAAAAAAAAAAAAAAAAAGATAAAGGATCCCGTTACACGCCCATTGAGGCATATTGGGAATATGGTGTTAGGACCATATTTTCTTGACCATTGGCACACTAGGGATGGGTCAGCATCACGCTGGCTGCCTTAACCTTCCCAGAGTTGCTCTGGTACCCAATCCATGAGGCTGGGTCGACCTTGGAGCCGTTTGCGGTCTAAAAAATCTCACCTAAACTGGGGATTGAACCATGGGCCACTGAGCTAGGAAGCCAGTGCACTAACCACTGTGCTACCACGGCTGTTTAGTTATTGTATAAATCAGCTGGGTCTATCCCTGTCAAAGCTTAATAGATTCAAATGTACCAACAAATGGAGCTGCATGCACAGTTTCAGCTCTCTACAATGACTGGAACTTGAGGGTTTTAAATGTCAGAGATTTAAAACACGACAAATAAGCAGAGCACAGATTATCTTAAATAAAAGTGGTTAAAAATACGACAACAGAATGGTCAGAAATGGGATTTTTTTTTTTTTAAATGGAGAAAAATTGGGGTGGCAAAGTGACAAAGAAATTGAGAGAATCACTGATTAAGTAAACTGTCACCTAAAGACAGAAATGGAATCAAATGGTACTGGATATTAAGTCCATCAGGGGCTAGACAAACCACCATTTAAACATTAAGCCATTCTTCAAGAAAGAGCAAGTCCTATCATCACATGGACATGAGCATATAACAGTGACGTGAGTGTAGGATGTTTCAGAATAATCAGGACCATAAAAGTGAACATCAGTAAATTAGTTGTGTGAAAAAATGTCCATCAGGTGTTCTCTAAATCTGTCACTTAAACCCCTGCCAATTTTCCCAATGTAAGTAATGCCATACCTTTTACATACAGTAGGGTACATGAGGTTTATAAATTCACGCATAAAAGCCTCTTAAGATCATAGAATTAGGCCATTATAGGAGGTAGTGTTACAATTTTGTTGGTTTTTCCTATTTACATTCTACCTAAATTCTTATCTAACCTGACTGTACAGTGGTGTTTGTTTTACTACATACAATATTCAGACTAACAAAAATTCCTTGTAGTACATAATCTTATTATCATTATTTTTGTTGTTGTTGTATAAGGCATACTTTTTACTCATTTATCATTATTGTAAATGGAAAGCCATCGGTTTTAGTCCTTTTATTATATACAAGCAATTAAAGTCATCAGTTTTAGTCATTACATTATATACATAAGAAGTCATCGGTTTTAATTCTTACATTATATATGTCTGAAGTCATCGGTTTTAGTCCTTACATTATAAACAATTAAAGTCATCGGTTTTAGTTCTTACATAATATACATATGAAGTCATTGGTTTAAGTCATTACATTATATACATATAAAGTTATTCGTTATAGTCCTTACATTATATACATATATAGTCATTGGTTTTAGTCCTTACATTATATATATGTATAGTCATCAGTCCTAGTTCTTACATCTTATATATACGTATAGAGGTCTTTAATATATTAATTAATTTAATGTGGCAGTCATTGTTAGAAAAAAATTACTAGCGTCAGAAAAGCTCATTAATAAGTAAAATATATAGTGTATTAATCTTGTAATTCTGGACTTTGATGGAGGTTATCTGTCCCCAGGAGTTGAGAATGTGGCTGCTATGACATCTTTACAATCAAGTGTGGACATCTTCAGCTACATTGACAGCCTGGAAGGTTGTGTGTCCAGATTTAACATTGCTAGGCACCAGCATTTTGTAGAAGCTGGGTTAGAAGCAGATGACTTTGTTGAAACTGTGCAAGGCCTGAAAGAATTAGCTCAGTGTTATAAGATGGGCGGTGACAGTTGAAATATTTTATGAATTAGGTAAGCAAGGGCAACTTTGTTTAGCCAGTAGAATTCAGTCTCAGTTCAAGTGATTCACATGCATGTTTCTGTGAAACTGAATCCTTTACTGCAAAATTTTATTCTACCACGTTCTTCATTTACTTCAGCTTTCTGAGCCCGTAAGTTCCTTGGTTGTAGATACAATGACTTTTTCTTTTCCTTTATGCCCTTCAAAATTATGAGAATAAATAAATGCAAGACATGATAACAAGATTGAACTTGAAGAAACACCACTAAAGGATGTAGAATCGTACACATAACATGGTAGTAATATAGACAAAGTTGGAGGGACAGACAATGATATCAAAATAAGAATACAAAAAAGCAAGAGGCGCTTTCATTGCATTGGGAAACATGGAGAACAAGAGACATCAAGTCCAACACGAAAATAAGAATCTTCAACTCAAATGTCAAGTCAGTCCTATTTTATGGCTCTGAGACATGGAGAGCAACAAAAACAACAACTAAAAAGCTACAGACTTTTATATAAACGGGTGCTTGCGTAGAATAGAAGGATTGAAATGGTATGACAAAGTCACAAATGTGGAATTGATGACAAGAACCAGACAACTGCCAGTGGAACAAGAGCTGAGAAGAAGACGCTGGCGATGAATAGGACACACATTGAGGAAAC
This sequence comes from Oreohelix idahoensis, assembly GCA_024509875.1. Lineage (NCBI taxonomy): Eukaryota > Metazoa > Mollusca > Gastropoda > Stylommatophora > Oreohelicidae > Oreohelix > Oreohelix idahoensis. Next base: position 127,156 of record JAMPIV010007316.1, on the reverse strand, counting down.
CTGTTGATAGCATTACGAGGCAGTCCTTGTTCTGGAATCCACAGGGAAAGAGAGGCAGAGGTAGACCCAAAAAACACATGGAGAAGAGAACTGGATACAGAGGTGAAAATGATGAGGAAAACATGGAAAGAACTTGAGTGGGTGGCACGGGACAGGAAGACTTGGTATGTGTTTGTTGAAGGCCTATACTCCTTTGGGAGTGGAGGGTTATGAATGAATTTCTCACATTACATGACCAGATTTTACTGAATATTCTCTACTATACTTTCCCTTCAGTTTTTGGACAAACCTTTCTCGCATTACATGACCAGACCTTCCCTTCAGTTTTTGGACGAACCTTTCTCACATTACATGACCAGATCTAACTGAATGTTCTCCACTAGACCTTCCCTCAGTTCACGAATAGGTCTTCCTGACATTTCTTTACCAGACCTTTCCAACACTTCTTGGCTAGACTTTGCCCACAGGTCTTGACCAGACTTTGCCCACAGGTCTTGACCAGACTTTGCCCACAGGTCTTGACCAGACTTTGCCCACAGGTCTTGACCAGACTTTGCCCACAGGTCTTGACCAGACTTTGCCCACAAGTCTTGACCAGGCCATTTCTACATTTCTTGACTGTACCTTCTCAGCAGCTTTTGACTAGACCTTCCCCTGCTTTCTTTGTTTGTGATGCTGACTTGTCATCTGAGGTACAGTTAGTTGAAACTGACATTTGATAATGCACTGTATCTACTGGTGTTAATGGGACTTATTTCAGATTAGGTAGAAGATTTGCAGATGATCATTGAATATTCTGGAGGTTTTAACAACAACTGCTTTTGCCTTTCAGATCCTGGCATAGATTCCACCTCAGTTTTTATTGCACCACACAAGTACATTCACTAACTGCATCTCTGAAATATTTGTTAGTCATTGTTCATTCCTGTATCTTTGCCTCTGTACATGATAGAACTGCTGTTAGCCTGTGGTACTCATTGTTTTTCTCTTTCCTTGGTCATGTAGTCTAAATCTTCTGCTATTTTTCCTCCTGGTTTTCCACCTTTGTCTTATTCATAATGTAGCCATGTACCAACTTAAAACAAAGAAAGGAGAAAGCATCTCACTTCTGCTTAAACGCTAAAACACTACTTTGCTCTAAGATTCCATTGTGGACAATGTGGCAGTTGTAGAGTTCAATAGTTGCTTATAAAAATCTCATAATTTTTCAGATATGTCACAATCTTCAGCAATTCCAGAAGAATCCTTTGCAGCATGTTGTTAGAGGCTTTCTGGCAGTCTACAGAATTAGTGTAGAGTGGAGGCATTGTTTCAGGAAGATTGTGAAGTTTCTGTCTGGTTTGTTCATGACTACAGTTTTCTAAAAAAAATGTGGATGTTTTCACATTGTATCAGGTAATACTTTTCACACTGTATCAGGTCATACTTATCATATCAGGTCAGACCTTTCACATTGTATCAGGTCAGACTTTTCACATCATATCAGATCAAACTTTTCACTTTGTATCAAGTCAGACTTTTCACATTGCATCAAGTCAGACTTTTCACATTGTATCAGTTCAGACTTTTCACATTGGATCAAGTCAGACTTTTCACATTGGATCAGGTCACACATTTTACACTGTATTCATACTTTTCACATTGTATCAAGTCAGACATTTCATTTTGTATCAAGTCAGACTTTTCATGTTGTATCAAGTCAGACTTTTCACATTGATTCAAGTCAGACTTTTCGCATCAAATCAAGTCAGACTTTTCACATTGTATCAGTTCAGACTTTACACATCGTATCAAGTCAGACTTTTCACATTGTATCAAGTCAGACTTTTCATATAGGGTCAGGTCAAACTTTTCACATTGTATCAGGTCAGACTTTTCACATTGTATCAGGTCAGACTTTTCACATTGTATCAGGTCAGACTTTTCACATTGTATCAAGTCAGACTTTTCACATTGTTTAAAGGTGGATGATGTTGATAGAGGAGAGTAACATCTCATCAGTTTATGTGTAATGTCCATTGGATTTTCTCATTTTTTTTTAAGGCAGCTTTATTGGAGGTATATTTTCAGTCTTCTTCCATTCACTCTGTGCCTAAGCTTTGTTTGTATCCTCTGTGATAGCTTCCTGAAGGATATCATCTGCCTCTGGTTATTCTTCTCCTCTTAGGCTGGGTTTTTATTATTTTCAGCTTGTTTTGACTGATAATTGTTGATTAGATATTTGCTGAATCCATTGGTAGAATATCAGTTGAATCACTAGGTCTGGGAATTTGAACAATATTTTACAATGTTTGTTACACTATTGATTTTTGGCTTTCATGAGTCGGGATATTTATGTTCTTGTCCATCACAGATTCTGAAACCTTCCTTGTTCAGCTTCATTCTGATGCTTCACATTTTAATTATTTTATATGGGCCATCTACTTGTCTAGTTTTTTTTTTCCTGCTAGGTTCTGTGTGTACTGTCTCTTTTATCCATTGTGACAACTTGCCCAATCTTCTCTTCATTTTTTTTATTATTTACGGACATCGTTTTTTTTCTCATCCTCAATGCATGATCGCAAAGTCCCGGGAAGTGTCACTTGCGGAAATTCTCCTAGTATTCAGTATTTTCTCCTCGCTATTTTTAGATACGACGTCATTGTTGACCAATGACCTCGGTAGCTAGGAACCTGTTTTAATTTAAGACTGCTTAAGCTGATAAAACCAGTTTAGGCCACTTAGGAAAACATCACGTGACTTTTAACCTTATTGATTGGAGCGTCTAAAACGAGGCTAATGTCACATGATGCACGCTATGGATCACGTGTCCAAGCGGAAATGTCCCGCTAAAAGTGCGCCAAACACGGGCAATCTTCACTTGCCCGGAACCCTTGAGACAGCTAGGTCTAACCCAATTATCGGCGAATTCTCGCATTAAAAGCACTGAAGCCACGTGTCTAATTGCGGGTTAGCGTCCATCTTTGAGTAGGTAAGTGAAATCTCGCTAGAATATAATGTGATGAAATGTGTAGTACCTTGCAAAATCGACGCAAGATTGGTATGTTTACTTTATTCATATTTATGTTGTTTTACGATCACATCCAGCCACATGTGATCGGGTATATTTTATGATCCCACGGGATATGTACATGTTCATAATAATGTATAACGGGAATATATATATATATATAGCTATTAATTTCCATATTATTTGATTAATTTCGACCCGACGTTTAGACTAACGGAAATTAATATTAACGATAATGTTGACAGACCGTGACATATATTCATTATAAATTATATGACGATGCGACCAGACATGAAGTGTGTGATAATGTTGTCAGACAATTCTAAAAAACACGGATGTCCAATTATTTGTTAAATTCATCATAATGACATGACGATTAGGCTAGAGGCACAGAACTAGAATACTGTTGCCGACATTTCTATGATAAATTTGGTGGGTTTAACTGACATTTATAATAATTCATCGGGTTAAGTTGACGATAACTCAGTCTAAAGAATTATAATACTGCCACTGGGGCAGAGTAATATAATAAAGGACAGACAGGAGAAACTTGAATTCAAGATTAGACTCTAGACATATGATGTTAGAGACTAAAATCTGAGGTGACAGGCAGAGGGACGGCTTAGGGAAAGACTGCTTTCTAAAGCTAGAAAATTAATGAAGCCGTCGTATTTGTCTTCAGTCTATGGTGGAGCCTTGCACGACAGTCCAATCTCAGCGCAGAATACGGAGTCGAGCACAGAGAAGGCAAATCCGAACCATTCAAGACCTACCGGGGCAACGTCAGGAGACCGGAGAACTAACCACACTTCACTATCAGCCGGGGGCTGAAAAGCTAAGTCCACGACAAAGGAAACTCACCTAATCAATGCCACAAAGTTTAGTCATCCATGATGAAAAACACGTGAGTTGTGAGACACATAATACATACAGCAGACACTAATTCCATCGACAATACTATCATTCACCATCTATTCACTTTATTGCAATAAACCAATTGGGTGTATATACTGTACCCCACGCTTTGTTCCTTCCATTAGATGTTGAATATTGTCTATGTTTATCTTCCTTTATAAGGGAGGGGGGGCTCGTAAAATATAATATAATTTAAAGAATAATAATAATAGATAACTGAGAAGGGGACGACGGTAGCGAGAGACCAAATATCTCCTTACAATCTTTTCCAGACCTGTCGAGTTAGGAGAATTTACCCTCTTCGTCACCCTTTGGAAGTGGGAAAACCCAGCAGGGATTCCTTGAGCCAAATCTTCCACATCAGATCTATTATTTCCTCTAAATAATTCTCTTATCCTTTAAACGCTACGTGACACTGGTGTCTCGGTCCGGGATTTGAACTTATGTATTTTATCATACCTCTGGGATAGTATCATCCATTCAGTCATTACCGTATACCATTTTACCACATGTATTTTCACACAGTGAGCTCTAGAAAGACAGAAAACATTTTTTCTAGAAATTCAGGCATTGATTGGTGAATCCCTTTATATATGTTGTGTTTAATTAAGTTAGTTCTTGATTTTGTATTTCATTGAATTACAGACCTTAAGTCTCCATATCTGTAGTAATTTCATTCTACAGCAGTCGGATAAATAATTAGTATTTACTTGTTGCTAGAAATACTATTGGAAGGTAGCACTAGCTTACTCAGTGTGGACTTTAACTGCAAAAGATGGCTGAAATAGTTAAGCTTAAGGCAGCACTAGGGGAGGCCGGTCGAGATCTAGGTTATAGTGGGGTGGACCTTGCAAATTATGTCAGTGTCGAGACTGATAAGTATTACGCTCGAGAAACAGCGAAAGCTGAAAGAGAAGAGCGAATAAAGTTAGCACTAGATGAGAGGATAAAAGCTGTAGACGCTAGAGAAAGAAGCGAGAGAGATTGAACGCGAGCATGCATTGAAGATGAAGCAGTTAGAGATGCAGGGACAAGCTCAAAGAGAACCGGTAGCCGGTGCGACAGCATCTACCTCCTCAGGCAACCTTATCGCCACGGTCAGATGATATGCCTTTCCTTGCACGCAGGGGCACAGGACCTTTGCCATCCTCACTCATGGCACCTTTGGGACCTTTGACGTTCCCATTTGAAGCTTTCTCGGAACAAGCCGACTCGCTCGATAGGTATCTGGACAAATTTGAGAAGTTTGCCACCACGTTTGGTTTGGAGAAGAGCAAATGGAACCTGAAACTGTCGCAAGGGCTTAGAGGAACTGCTTATGACGTGTATAGCAAGCTTCCTCCAGGTTTACAGGATGACTACGACTCTTTGAAAAAGGCACTATTGGTTCGTTATGAGCTACATGCTGACGCCTATAGGAAGAGGTTCCGTAACTCTAGGAGGGAAGTCGGAGAGAACTTTGCTCAGTTGCTGCGAGACTGGATTCCTACGTGGAGAAGTGGGGTGCCCTAGGGAATTTTACTCATGATTGGGAAGGCCTGAAGGAAATGGTCATGATCGAACAACTGAAGGACACCATGACTTCCGACATGAGAAGATTCCTGACAGAGAATGGGGCCAGCACTTTAGAATCCATAGTCCAGTTAGCGGAACGATATCAGGCAGCACTATCAGAGAATCCACCACCCAGACGGAAACAACCAGATTACGTACCTAGACAGACAGCTCAGTCACACATGGACCCCCAAGTGAAACCACCGTATACTAACTTCAAAAAGCATGACAAGCCAGACTACAAGACTACTCAGAGATCTAATTTCCAGCAGCAGAGGCAAGGGGAAAAATGGTGTAAGCACTGTAGAACCATCACCCACAATACGCAGGAGTGCAACCGGAAAAACCCACCTCATCATGCTGCCTGCTTACGTAAAAGTGCCGCAAGGGGAAATGGACCGGAAGAACCTCTGGACAAACCCCGACATCCCCCGGTCGTTGAGACAGTCCTCGTAAATGACCAAGAGGTGACCTGCCTTTATGATACAGGCCTGCATTCGACGCAGTTGTCTGTGCATCCCTAGTCAAGCCTGACCAGATGACAGAAGACACTATAGAAATACAAGGACCTACTAAAAGTGCAGCACCTATGCGTTTGGCCATAGCCAAGATTAAGGTCAAATCAAAATATGTGACTGGGGAAATCCGTGCAGCGATCTTGGACGACCCTATTTATCCCTTGATCTTAGGGTGTAGGTATGTGTTCTTGGGAGAACCCATTCACCCTCTGGTTGTGGCGGCTGTCACCACTAGAGGACAGGCCAAACGGAATACGGAGTTGGAATCCCCACCCAACATCCTTCCTGAGGAATTAAAAAAGGCACAAACGGAGGATCAAGCTCTAGCACCCTGCTACAAAAAACTACCGAGAGCGCACACTCCTCTCCAAAAGGGAGACTTCTACAAGAAAAATGGGCTGTTGCATCGGAAAGCAGGAAATGGAGGACAGGAACATGGGCAACTTGTGGTTCCATCAGCATACCGAGCCCAGGTCCTAGAAATGGGCCATGCACTTCCGGATAGAGGCCACAAGGGCAAAAGTGCCACGATTCAGCATAGTTCATGTCATTAATATTTGCCAGGTATCAACGCCGATATCCAGAGATATGTGAAATCATGCCCGCAGTGCCAGAGGACAGCGCCGAAACACTGGACGGCCCCAGCCACTCTGGGAGAAATGCCAATCTTGGGCACACCCTTCGAACGAGTAGCGGTGGATATTGTGGGTCCACTTACTCGTAGCAAAAAGAGAAACAGTTATATACTCACGTTAGTGGATTGTTGCTCCATGTGGGCAGAGGCAATTGCTATGCCCGCCTGTGATTCTAAGCATGTTGCTGAGGCTCTGCTCACCATATTTACTCGGCTAGGGTTTCCGTCACAGATCCTGACAGATAATGGTTCCCAATTCCGAGGAAACTCACCGAGGAAGTGTTTAGGATATTTCAGGCCCGACATATCCACACCTCTCCCTACCACCCCCAGGCAAATGGCCAGGTGGAGCGGTTTAACGGGACCCTTATTTCCATCCTTCGAAAACTTGCGCAGGAAAAACCAGAGAGCTGGGATCAATACTTACCCGCAGCACTATTTGCTTACCGCGAAGTACCCCACAATTCTACTGGGATGCCTCCTGCCACATTGCTGTTTGGTAGACCTATAAAAGGACCTTTAGAGGCACTGTTACGTACTTGGACAGATGATAAAGCTGATGAGACGGTCACCTCTGCATCCCAATACGTGAAGGAGTTGACCCAACGCCTTAAAACAGGATGGGAACTGGCAAAGGAAAATGTACGCCGTGCCCGTCGTAAACATGCGCGTTACTACAACCGCACTGCGAAGGATAGGGAGCTAGAAGTAGGAGAACAGGTATTATTACTCCTGCCCAGTAGCAATAATAAATTGCAAATCGGGTGGAGAGGTCCATATAAAATTGTTGAGAAAATGTCGCGCACCAATTACAAGATTGCCATAAAGTGGAAGCAGAAAATTTACCACATAAACCTGCTGAAGCGATATTATGAAAGACCAGGTGCAGAACCAGCACATTTCCTGACACTGGCTATTGCGACGGAAACTGAGGCAGAACCCCTGACCTCCTGTGAATACCCTCTTCGTCAGTGCGAAACTCATCAAGATGTTCAGATTAGCTCAACTTTAACGGAGGATCAGCAGGCACGGGTTCAACAGTTGTGAGAAAAACACCCTAGTAAACTCACGGATAAACCTCGCATGACTAACCTGATAGAATTTGATATGGTTCTAACAGACCTCGCCCCGGTACGCAGTTAAGAAAACTATCCTGTTCCTTATGCTAAACAAGGGAGGCATTTTGAGGAAATCGAGTATACCTGCTTAAGGAAAATATTCTCTCAAAATCAGAGTCGCCTTATAGTGCGAGTGTAGTGTTGCTTAGAAAATCCACAGGAGAACATCGCCTCTGCATAGACTACCGAAGGCTCAACGCTGTAACGGAATTTCAAGCGGAGCCCTACCGGATCAGAATCAGCTTTTCACCAAGCTGAGTAGAGCACGATAACTTTTCGAAGATAGAACCTTAGCAAAGGGTACTACCAGATCCCGGTAAAAAAGAGGAAATTCGACATATGTTAGCATTTAGTACTTCTGAAGGCCATTACGAGTTTTAATGTATTGCCATTTGGGCTAAGCAACGCCCCAAGCGTCTTTACTCGTATGATGAGGAAGCTACTGAACCCCTGAACCACCCTGGGATAAGTAATTTCATGGACGACATACTTATTGCCACGAACACCTTTGAGGAGCACCTGGACGCAGTTTCCCTACTCTTCGAAAGACAGAGAAAACAGGACTCACCGCTGCCCTACAAAATGTCAAATTGCCTGCGAGCAACTAGAACACCTGGGACACACTATCTCGCATTGATGCAAATTCCCCGCACCGCGCACCATTGAGAAGTTACAGCGGGCCCCACGACCCCAGACTAAAAAGGAACTGTAAGGTCATTTGTGTCTCTATGTGGCTTCTACCAGAGATATATTAAAGATTTTAATACCCTGAGTGCGCCATTGACCGCATTAACCAAGAATGGGAACCCGGACAAAGTAACCTGGACAGCGGAGTGCGAAAATGCCTACACGCTGCTGAAGGAGAAACTCACAGCTAGGCCAATTCTGCGACTGCCTGACTTAACTCTGAACTTTACGCTGCGAACAGATGCTAGCAATATAGGGATAGGAGCCACTCTCCTGCAGCCTAGTGATAGACCTTCTGCAACTCTATTCCCCATCGCATATGCTAGTAGGAAATTGAACCCTGCTGAACAGAACTACTCTACCATCGAACGAGAATGTCTGTCGCTAATATGGGCTGTGCAGAAGTTTCAACCATATTTATACGGGAAAAAGTTCACGGTGCAGTGTGATCACCAACCGTTGATATTTCTTGCAGCGTCGAAGAACCTTAATGCCCGGCTTATGAGATGGTCACTCCTGTTGCAGCCATATTCCTTTCACATAGAATACATACCTGGGAAGAACAACGTAGGGGCAGATTTTTTGAGCAGACATCCGGACGCAACCGAGGAGATATGAGAAACTGGAAAAGAAGAGGAGACAGGACAAGAGGAGTTGGACGGAACGTCAAACTTGAGGAGGGGCTTGTGTGACAACTTGCCCAAATTTTTTTTTATTATTTACGGACATCGTTTTTTCTCATCCTGAATGCATGATCGCAAAGTCCCGGGAAGTGTCACTTGCGGAAATTCTCCTAGTATTCAGTATTTTCTCCTCGCTATTTTTAGATACGAGGTCATTGGTCAACAATGACGTCGGTAGCTAGGAACCTGTTTTAATTTAAGACTGCTTAAGCTGATAAAACCAGTTTAGGCCACTTAGGAAAACATCACGTGACTTTTAACCTTATTGATTGGAGCGTCTAAAACGAGGCTAATGTCACATGATGCACGCTATGGATCACGTGTCCAAGCGGAAATGTCCCGCTAAAAGTGCGCCAAACACGGGCAATCTTCACTTGCCCGGAACCCTTGAGACAGCTAGGTCTAACCCAATTATCGGCGAATTCTCGCATTAAAAGCACTGAAGCCACGTGTCTAATTGCGGGTTAGCGTCCATCTTTGAGTAGGTAAGTGAAATCTCGCTAGAATATAATGTGATGAATGTGTAGTACCTTGCAAAATCGACGCAAGATTGGTATGTTTACTTTATTCATATTTTTGTTTTACGATCACATCCAGCCACATGTGATCGGGTATATTTTATGATCCCACGGGATATGTACATGTTCATAATAATGTATAACGGGAATATATATATATATAGCTATTAATTTCCATATTATTTGATTAATTTCGACCCGACGTTTAGACTAACGGAAATTAATATTAACGATAATGTTGACAGACCGTGACATATATTCATTATAAATTATATGACGATGCGACCAGACATGAAGTGTGTGATAATGTTGTCGGACAATTCTAAAACACGGATGTCCAATTATTTGTTAAATTCATCATAATGACATGACGATTAGGCTAGAGGCACAGAACTAGAATACTGTTGCCGACATTTCTATGATAAATTTGGTGGGTTTAACTGACATTTATAATAATTCATCGGGTTTCGTTGACGATAATCAGTCTAAAGAATTATAATACTGCCACTGGGGCAGAGTAATATAATAAAGGACAGACAGGAGAAACTTGAATTCAAGATTAGACTCTAGACATATGATGTTAGAGACTAAAATCTGAGGTGACAGTCAGAGGGACGGCTTAGGGAAAGACTGCTTTCTAAAGCTAGAAAATTAATGAAGCCGTCGTATTTGTCTTCAGTCTATGGTGGAGCCTTGCACGACAGTCCAATCTCAGCGCAGAATACGGAGTCGAGCACAGAGAAGGCAAATCCGAACCATTCAAGACCTACCGGGGCAACGTCAGGAGACCGGAACTAACCACACTTCACTATCAGCCGGGGGCTGAAAAGCTAAGTCCACGACAAAGGAAACTCACCTAATCAATGCCACAAAGTTTAGTCATCCATGATGAAAAACACGTGAAGTGTGAGACACATAATACATACAGCAGACACTAATTCCATCGACAATACTATCATTCACCATCTATTCACTTTATTGCAATAAACCAATTGGGTGTATATACTGTACCCCACGCTTTGTTCCTTCCATTAGATGTTGAATATTGTCTATGTTTATCTTCCTTTATAAGGGAGGGGGGGCTCGTAAAATATAATATAATTTAAAGAATAATAATAATAGATAACTGAGAAGGGGACGACGGTAGCGAGAGACCAAATTCTCCTTACAATCTTTTCCAGACCTGTCGAGTTAGGAGAATTTACCCTCTTCGTCACCCTTTGGAAGTGGGAAAACCCAGCAGGGATTCCTTGAGCCAAATCTTCCACATCAGATCTATTATTTCCTCTAAATAATTCTCTTATCCTTTAAACGCTACGTGACATCCATACATTCCTTTTCTTTACTATATCACCTTCCACTTTCTTTGTGTGTGCATCTTGCCATGACAGCTCCAGTTTTAACTTCATTTAACTTTTTTATTTCTTTATTTTCCATAATGTTTAAGGAAGTGTTCAGACAAAGGTCAAGCACAAACAACAATCTATGAGATGTACAGACAGTATTAAACTTACATACTCCTTGTTTGTATTGGTAGTTTGATGAATATTGATAGAACAGTGGCCTCTGCTGTATCATGCTTTTTCAATGAATTAAAGAATACAACTTTTATAAGAGACATCAGTGTACATTTATATTAGTGTATGTTCTACTTTATTTTAGGCAAAAATTAAGTGTATGTGTATACAGTATTTAATATAAACAGCCAACTGCTGTGTTGATTCTGATCAACAGTTACAATAACTGCTCTGTAGGTTTTGAACAGCAGATAACATTGGCTATGTGCCTTAAGAGCATACAGTTTCCATTGATATGTAAATAGATGTTACATTTTGTTTGTTTGTCTGCAAGACCAAGTTAGCCGTAGACAGACTAAGGCTAATGTAACTCCAATTATAACACACAAGGAAGGAAAACCCGAGGCCTGTAAACAGTAAAAAAATATTAGACAAACATAAAGGTATGTTTCAGGCACTCGTAAGAAATAAAGAAGTAGAACACTAGACAACAGAAAAACAACAGACGTGAGTGGCTTACCCAGGACTCGAACCCCGGACCTTCCGTGCGACAACACCGCCTAGCTATGCAAGTGAATCACACTATCCTCCTGGCCATCTAGGCATCACCAAAAAATGATGCTTCGATGACTGGTCATTAGTGCGAACGGCAAGACGCAACACCGGAAGTTTACAATGGGCAGCCCAGCCTATTAATGACGCAATCACTTCTGTTGTATCCCTATTATACAGTATAGGCCAGTCCACACAAGACAGAGACCTTAATACTGTGTTTAGTAAATGATAGTAGACTTAAGAACAGTAAGTATAGAACAGAGGGTAGGTTTTTGGTGTTGTATAAACATTTATAACACATAAGGAAGGGAAACACCGAGGCCTGTAAACAGTAAATAAATATTAGACAAACATAAAGGTATGTTTCAGGCACTCTTAAAAAATAAAGTAGAAGAATACTAGACAACAGAAAAACATTGTAAACTTCCGGTGTTGTGTCTTGCGGTTTGCACTAATGACCAGTCATCGAAGCATCATTTTTTAGTGATGCCTAGATGGCCGGGAGGATAGTGTTGTCGCACGGAAGGTCCAGGGTTTGAGTCCTGGGTAAGCCACTCACGTTTGTTGTTTTTCTGTTGTCTAGTGTTCTACTTCTTTATTTTTTAAGAGTGCCTGAAACATACCTTTATGTTTGTCTAATATTTATTTAATGTAACTCCAAACCAGTCATAGGAAAACAAAAGAATGTAAAATGGGTTTCCAAAAATATCACATTAGATTTAGCCTTTATTAAATTAGATAAGAAAATGAGTAAGAGATAAAACATAGCAGTAGAGAATAGATACATTTTCATAGAAAAATACAGAGAATAAATGAATAAAGGGAAGTGCGAAAGGAATCAATACATGAAAAGAAATACCACCAACAAAGATTGTCTGCAGAGAAGAAATGTATGACAGATTAAATTTTACAACTGATGGATGCAAGAAGAAAGAAGAAGCAAGACAAAGAAGGAATATGAAATATTAAAGAAATAGTAAACAAATGTAAAAGCTTGGCTAAACCAGAGGTGCAGAGAGCTCAAAGTGCAGCACAGAAAAGATACAAAATCTGTGTACAGGCAGATAAATAGCAGATGAAATAGCCCCCAGCTGCTTGAAATTAAAAGATGAAACATTATTAATGGTTTAACTCTTTGACTCCAGAACAACGCTCAGAGCGTTGGTCAGATTTGACACCCGTGCCAAAACAACTCTCTGGGCGTTGTTTTTAGTCTATCATGAATTAAAATTATGGCACGGGGTGGAAAATAATTGCGGAGTCAAAGAGTTAAGAGAATGTAATAGAAAGAAGGACCAAATACATAACGGAGCTTTATTATGATGAAAGATCAGAATCAAATATCCAACCATGAAGGACTACCAATACTCAAGACAGAAGTTGAGGACGCTGCGTGAAACATGAAGAAAAGCAAAGCACCTAGATCAGATAATATAACAATAGAGGAAAGGGAAGCTAAGGAAGAATTTAGAGTAGACATCAAAACAAAACTGTTGAGTGACAGCTACACCACTGGCCACACATCTGATGATCTACTAAAATCCATTTTAATAGCTTTGCCAAAGAAACTTGGAGTCATTGAATGCAAAGACCATTGCCATAAATAATGTTACGAGTTATTTGACAAAAATATTGTTAAGAATTATCATGAGAAGAGTGAGGAGTAGATTAAAACCAGAAATTGGTGATGAACAGTGTGGATTTGTAGAAGGTAAAGGCACAAACAACACATATATGATAGGAAACTCTTTACAGAGCGATACAACAGGAAGCAATCTGATCATCAGAAGTAGTCCCCCCATCCGACAAGTGTTTCGGCCCAATTACTCCTTTACACTCTAAGGGGGGCGGGCCCACTTGGGTCATGACTCCCAAGCGTCTCAGCTTCCTGTTGTCTTGTATCGAAAATGAACCCATTTCACTTATGGTAGCAACTTTTAAATCCACAACGCCAGCCGCGGAGGCAATTGTGAAAGTAACAAAGAGAAGACAAATTATTCCGTTCGTTCCGTCACCCTTCTCAACTAAGGACACACACTGAGACATTAGCGCGCAGACAACGAGCTGCGCGCCGCAAGCTACTGAAATTTACCTGACACTCTCCCTATAGTATACATCGCCTGTTGCCCCAGAGTCGCATCTCTTTCACTCGTACACCAAAAAAACTCAGCGTTGTGGACTTAGAAAAATTTTGGTGTTTCCTGTACCGCAGCGTTTATTGTTACGATGTCCATCGTCCATTGCGGTTGTTCCACAGCCAACCTGATGCCTTTTCGGCAGTTTCACTAAGCCTCTTCAGTGCCCTTGTTCTAGACTGTCCCTTCAGCCCCAACAGTTTCAATAAATCATACACTGATGCAGCCACAAGCCCTCTTGCGCCCACTTCAACCGCCATGACCCTTGCACTGAATCCATCGTGTCTCAGATCCGCGGCCAGATCGCTATACTTGGCCGCTTTGAATGAATGTTGCTCGTCTAATCTGGATTCAAATGGCACGGTCAGTTCAATCAGTATGACCTGAAGCGTTGCTGCAGAATGAAGCACTATATCCGGCCGTCTCCGCGATTTTCTGATACACTCTGGATATGCCCCCCGTCCAGGTAGGTCTACCGCCATCTCCCAGTCGTTTGCACAGTCAAGAAGAGATGGTAAACTGCTACCAGGTTTACTCGGTTTGGGGTGTGCTGACTTTCCTGCCCTCAGAAAGTATGTGTTTGGGGTGTCTGGCAGGACTTTGCTATTCGCTTTCATTCTTGCCTGATCTATTGTCGCAGCAAGCTCATTTAGCACTTTGTTATGGCGCCAAGTGTATCGCCCTTGCCCTAATGCCACCTTACACGCTGAGAGCATGTGTTCAAGTGTCTGCCTCCCCTGGCACAGGGGGCACTGCTCATCATCCGACTTTCCCCATTTCACAAGGTTGGTGGCCGACGGCAGCAGGTCATACATTGATCTAACCACGAAGCTGAGCCTAAGGTGCCATATGCCATATATCATTCCATGTCAAGGACCTCTGCAGAGCTCCTTCCCATGTGGTCCATTGGCCGTGTTGGACCTGCTGCACTGCTTTTTGCAACCTCTTATTATTCTCAGCTCCTCGTATCTCCTGAACTACCATGTCTCTGCGCTCCCTGCTTGATGCCTTGGACCACCAGCGGATGTCACCATGCCCAAATCCCCGTCTATTCGTTTGTGTGTATCCGATTACCTCTCTCAGTTTGAGTGACTCTTCAGCAGCATCAACAGCTTCTTCCACTCTCCACTTCCTTCCCGTTTTCAGTGTGGGCTGAATGGACTTAACCACGTCATTAGCTGACTCGCGTAGCATCATTGCAAGCCTTGCTTTTCCAACTTTGTATTCTTCAACAACTGACTTGAAGGGAAGCAGAAGTTTTGACTTCTTGCAGTACAGTGCTACATCTGACAGACCTGGTGGTACCCCTAGCCATTTTCTCATGAACTTGTTGACCTTCTGCTCTATAGCTTCCACTGTACTTGTGCTTATTTCATATATAAGCAGTGGCCACAGCAACTTCGGTATCAACATGAACTGGAGGCACCACAGTTTGAACTTTCCCAGGAGTCTGCTGTGGTCTATGATCTGTAGTCCTCTGTCTGCCATTTCTATTGTCTGTAGCACTGCCTTCGAGTCTTTTAAAGAGGCATCGTACACCCTGCCAAGACTTTTAACAGGTTCCTCAATTACAGTAGGGATTCTTTGGCTAGAAACCGTGAATATGACCTCTGCTATCTTCCCTTTCCTGACTGATAGGCTTCTCGACTTCTTGGGTTTGAAGCTCATTCTGCACCAGCTGACTAGTTCATCCAGGCGTGCTAACATCCTCCGGGCCTGATGTTCATCTGATGTCAGAATTGTTTTGTCATCCATGAATGCTTTGAGCGGTGGCATGTGACACATTCCACCGAGCTTTGGGCCTATAGCCATTCCTTCAGCCGCATTGAGGATTACCTGCATAGCCAACACGAATAGTATCGGAGAGATGGTACATCCCATCGCAATTCCAACTTCAAGGCCAATCCACTTCGTTGTGTACTCTCTGGTTGAAAATCTGACAGAAAACCCTGCGAAATACAGCTTCAGCATTGCTGCAATCTCTTGTGGAACATGATACATTTCTAGGGCATGCCACAACATCTGGTGTGGAACGGATCCATAAGCATTCGCTAGATCCAACCAGATTACATGGAGGTTTGATCTTTCAGACTTTGCCTTTTGGATTGCTTCCCAGATCATTGCGGCATGCTCTAGACATCCTGGTGTACCTGGGATACCTCCTTTCTGAATGGTAGTGTCAATGTACCCATTTGCCAGGAGGTATGTAGTGAGTCTTTTCGCCATTACTGAGAAGAATATCTTCCCTTCCACATTGAGTAGTGAGATTGGCCTGAACTGACTGATGTCTGTGGAATTTTGTTCCTTCGGGATGTAGACTCCGTTTGCCTTTCTCCATTCCTTGCTTATGAGTTGGGTTTTCCACGCATTCTTCAGTAAATGGAGCAGTCGTTTGAGAACCCCAGGGCATCTTTTATACACCACATATGGAACACCATTAGGACCTGGAGCTGACTTGCACCGAGCTTTCTGGACAATGCTCTCTACCTCTTGCACTGTTGGGGGCTTAGTGTTAAATTCAGCTCCTGGCTTCCCCGGCCATTTAAGGCCTACCATGCTGCTGAGCGGCTCATCTTTGCGACCATCTGAATATGTCCTTCTAAGGTGTTCTTCCAGGTCTTCTTTCCTGATGTTTAGCGTACCCGACCGTGGCTGCTCAAACAGTTCTTTGGCAAACTTGAAGGGCTCCCTAAAGAATCTTTCCCTATCCCTTTGAGTCTTCCTTCTCTTCCTGCACAACCTTTCTGCTCTACAAAGGGCATTATGTTGGCCTTTCAAGTGCTCCCAAACTTGCCGTAACCCTTCCTTCTCTGTGGCAACTGCGTTCTTGAACAGTTTTCGGGCATGCTTCTTCTGTTTCCTGATTTCATCTATTTTAATTTGTCTTCTACTTTTCCGTGGTGGGTTACTTTCCCTTGCCTCCCTCACACCGAATTCTTTGCAACTTATATATTATAAGAACATGAATAGAAAGCATCTAACATTTGTACAACACATATATATTACAAAAACATTAATAGAAAGCATCTAACATTTGTTACAACACATATATATTATAAGAACATTAATAGAAAGAGATATAGAAGTAAAACCAGATCTATACTTAAGCTTTATAGACTACACTAAGGTATTATTTTTTTTCTTCTTATGACTGATTGCAGTGTTCCTACCATACTAACCTATGGGCTATTCTGTACTGTTCCATCCATCCAATACCATAATTCCCGCCGCACATATGTCGGTCATTTGCACACTTTTCTATTTTCGAAAGAGTACATTAACTTTCAACCACAGCTAAGGGATGCAACTGTGGTTGAAAGTTAGACAATAATTGTATTGTTTCTCTTATATGTACTCTCCCGGAAATAAAAAAGTGCGCAGATGACGGTGTGCATGAACAGTTTGATTATGGAAAGTCAAGATTTTAAAAAATGTACGAACAGTTACGAGACATGTTGTCATAAAAGAAATGTTAGTTATTTAGTCAATTTACGGTCCATTAGATCATTATCACGGCTCCACATGTCATTTAGGAAGGTTACTCCGTATCTTCATATTTAATACATCCATATAATTTTCACTACAAATATCTAATGACGGTCACCTGCAATGAAATGACCACAGTAGTAATAGTACCATCTGTAATACATGTAACAGAAACAACACACTATAATTTAAAACCTGTCAATTTTGACAGGTTATTTCTAGTTCTTCTATAATTTACTAGACACAGTATTACAGTCTTTGTCTTTGGTTATCTGGCCTATACTGGTTTATCATCTTCTTCAAATGTTAGATGCTGTACAGTGATAAAAACTGTAACAAATGTTAGATGTTGCACAATGATAAAAACTGTAACAAATGTTAGATGCTGCACAATGATAAAAACTGTAACAAATGTTAGATGCTGCACAATAATAAAAACTGTAACAAATGTTAGAGGTTATACAATAATAACAAATGTTAGATGTTACACAATAATAAAAACTGTAACAAATGTTAAATGTTACACAATAATAAAAACTGTAACAAATGTTAGATGCTGCACAATGATAAAAACTGTTAGATGTTACACAATAATAAAAACTGTAACAAATGTTAGATGTTACACAATGATACAAACTGTAACAAATGTTAGATGCTGCACAATGATAAAAACTGTTAGATGTTACACAATAATAAAAACTGTAACAAATGTTAGATGTTACACAATGATAAAAACTGTAACAAATGTTAGATGCTGCACAATGATAAAAACTGTTAGATGTTACACATTAATAAAAACTGTAAAAAATGTTAGATGTTACACAATGATAAAAACTGTAACAAATGTTAGATGCTGCACAATAATAAAAACTAACAAATGTTAGATAAAAAAAAAAGGTAAAGGAACCCGTTACACGCCCATTGAGGCATATTGGGAATATGGTGTTAGGCCCATATTATCTTGACCGTCGGCACACTAGGGGTGATGTGGTCGGCATCACGCCGGCCGCCTTAACCTTCCCAGAGTAGCTCTGGTACCCTTTTGGGGCTGGGTCGACCCAGGAGCCGTTTGTGGCCTAAAAATTTTCCGCCTCATCTGGGGATCGAACCATAGACCACTGCGCTAGGAAGCCAGTGCACTAACCACTATGCTACCGCGGCTCCTAATGTTAGATGCTACACAATAATAAAAACTGCTAGATGTTACATAATAATAAAAACTGTAACAAATGTTAGATGCTGCACAATGATAAAAACTGTTAGATGTTACACAATAATAAAAACTGTAACAAATGTTAGATGTTACACAATGATAAAAACTAACAAATGTTAGATGCTGCACAATGATAAAAACTGTTAGATGTTACACAATAATAAAAACTGTAACAAATGTTAGATGTTACACAATGATAAAAACTGTAACAAATGTTAGATGCTGCACAATGATAAAAACTGTTAGATGTTACACAATAATAAAAACTGTAACAAATGTTAGATGTTACACAATGATAAAAACTGTAACAAATGTTAGATGCTGCACAATAATAAAAACTGTAACAAACGTTAGATGCTACACAATAATAAACTGTTAGATGTTACATAATAATAAAAACTGTAACAAATGTTAGATGTTACACAATGATAAAAACTGTAACAAATGTTAGATGCTGCACAATGATAAAAACTGTAACAAATGTTAGATGCTGCACAATAATAAAAACTAACAAATGTTAGATGTTACACAATAATAAAAACTGTAACAAATGTTAGATGCTACACAATAATAAAAACTGTTAGATGTTACACAATAATAAAAACTGTAACAAATGTTAGACACTGCACAATAATAAAAACTAACAAATGTTAGATGCTGCACAATAACAAAAACTGTAACAAATGTTAGATGCTGCACAATAATAAAAACTGTTAGATGTTACACAAAAATAAAAACTGTAACAAATGTTAGATGCTGCACAATAATAAAAACTGTAACAAATGTTAGATGCTGCTCAATGATAAAAACTAACAAATGTTAGATGCTGCACAATAACAAAAACTGTAACAAATGTTAGATGCTACACAATAATAAAAACTGTTAGATGTTACACAATAATAAAAACTGTAACAAATGTTAGATGCTGCACAATAATAAAAACTAACAAATGTTAGATGTTGCACAATAACAAAAACTGTAACAAATGTTAGATGCTGCACAATAATAAAAACTGTTAGATGTTACACAATAATAAAAACTGTAACACATGTTAGATGCTGCACAATAACAAAAACTGTTAGATGTTACACAATAATAAAAACTGTAACAAATGTTAGACGCTGCACAATAATAAAAACTAACAAATGTTAGATGTTACACAATAATAAAAACTGTAACAAATTTTAGATGCTACACAATAATAAAAACTGTTAGATGCTGCACAATAATAAAAACTAACAAATGTTAGATGTTACACAATAATAAAAACTGTAACAAATGTTAGATGCTGCTCAATGATAAAAACTAACAAATGTTAGATGCTGCAAAATAACAACAACTGTTACATGTTACACAATAATAAAAACTGTAACAAATGTTAGACACTGCACAATAATAAAAACTAACAAATGTTAGACGCTGCACAATAATAAAAACTAACAAATGTTAGATGTTACACAATGATAAAAACTGTAACAGATGTTAGATGCTACACAATAACAAAAACTGTTAGATGTTACACAATAATAAAAACTAACAAATGTTAGATGCTGCACAATAACAAAAACTGTTAGATGTTACACAATAATAAAAACTAACAAATGTTAGATGCTGCACAATAACAAAAACTGTTAGATGTTTCACAATAATAAAAACTGTAACAAATGTTAGACGCTGCACAATAATAAAAACTAACAAATGTTAGATGTTACACAATAATAAAAACTGTAACAAATGTTAGATGCTACACAATAATAAAAACTGTAACAAATGTTAGATGCTGCTCAATGATAAAAACTAACAAATGTTAGATGCTGCAAAATAACAACAACTGTTACATGTTACACAATAATAAAAACTGTAACAAATGTTAGACGCTGCACAATAATAAAAACTAACAAATGTTAGACGCTGCACAATAATAAAAACTAACAAATGTTAGATGTTACACAATGATAAAAACTGTAACAGATGTTAGATGCTACACAATAACAAAAACTGTTAGATGTTACACAATAATAAAAACTAACAAATGTTAGATGCTGCACAATAACAAAAACTGTTAGATGTTACACAATAATAAAAACTAACAAATGTTAGATGCTGCACAATAACAAAAACTGTTAGATGTTACACAATAATAAAAACTGTAACAAATGTTAGACGCTGCACAATAATAAAAACTAACAAATGGTAGATGTTACACAATAATAAAAACTGTAACAAATGTTAGATGCTACACAATAATAAAAACTGTAACAAATGTTAGATGCTGCTCAATGATAAAAAATAAATGTTAGATGCTGCACAATAACAAAAACTGTTACATGTTACACAATAATAAAAACTGTAACAAATGTTAGATGCTGCACAATAATAAAAACTAACAAATGTTAGACGCTGCACAATAATAAAAACTAACAAATGTTAGATGTTACACAATAATAAAAACTGTAACAAATGTTAGATGCTACACAATAATAAAAACTGTTAGATGTTACACAATAATAAAAACTGTAACAAATGTTAGATGCTGCACAATAATAAAAACTAACAAATGTTAGATGCTGCACAATAACAAAAACTGTAACAAATGTTAGATGCTGCACAATAATAAAAACTGTTAGATGTTACACAATAATAAAAACTGTAACAAATGTTAGATGCTGCACAATAACAAAAACTGTTAGATGTTACACAATAATAAAAACTGTAACAAATGTTAGACGCTGCACAATAATAAAAATTAACAAATGTTAGATGTTACACAATAATAAAAACTGTAACAAATGTTAGATGCTACACAATAATAAAAACTGTTAGATGTTACGCAATAATAAAAACTGTAACAAATGTTAGATGCTGCACAATAATAAAAACTAACAAATGTTAGATGCTGCACAATAACAAAAACTGTAACAAATGTTAGATGCTGCACAATAATAAAAACTGTTAGATGTTACACAATAATAAAAACTGTAACAAATGTTAGATGCTGCACAATAATAAAAACTGTAACAAATGTTAGATGCTGCTCAATGATAAAAACTAACAAATGTTAGATGCTGCACAATAACAAAAACTGTTAGATGTTACACAATAATAAAAACTGTAACAAATGTTAGACGCTGCACAATTATAAAAACTAACAAATGTTAGATGTTACACAATAATAAAAACTGTAACAAATGTTAGATGCTACACAATAATAAAAACTGTAACAAATGTTAGATGCTGCTCAATGATAACAACTAACAAATGTTAGATGCTGCACAATAACAAAAACTGTTAGATGTTACACAATAATAAAAACTGTAACAAATGTTAGACACTGCACAATAATAAAAACTAACAAATATTAGATGCTGCACAATAACAAAAACTGTAACAAATGTTAGATGCTGCACAATAATAAAAACTGTTAGATGTTACACAATAATAAAAACTGTAACAAATGTTAGACGCTGCACAATAATAAAAACCAACAAATATTAGATGCTGCATAATAACAAAAACTGTAACAAATGTTAGATGCTGCACAATAATAAAAACTGTTAGATGTTACACAATAATAAAAACTGTAACAAATGTTAGATGCTGCACAATAACAAAAACTGTAACAAATGTTAGATGCTGCACAATAATAAAAACTGTTAGATGTTACACAATAATAAAAACTAACAAATGTTAGATGCTGCACAATAATAAAAACTGTAACAAATGTTAGATGCTGCACAATAATAAAAACTGCAACAAATATTAGACGCTGCACAATAATAAAAACTGTAACAAATGTTAGATTCTGCACAATAACAAAAACTGTAACAAATGTTAGATGCTGCACAATAATAAAAACTGTAACAAATGTTACATGCTGCACAATAACAAAAACTAACAAATGTTTGATGCTCCACATTAATAAAAACTGTAACAAATGTTAGATGCTGTGCAATAATAAAAACTGTAACAAATGTTAGATGCTGCACAATAATAAAAACTGTAACAAATGTTAGATGCTGCACAGTCATTGTTGTAGATCAGTGGCAGATGTTACACAATGCCAAACTGTAACAGAAGGTAAATGCTCCACAATCCCAAACTGTAACAGATGGTAGATGCTCCACAATGCCTAACTCTAACAAATTTTGAATGTTACACAAAGCCAAAATGTAACAAATTTTAGATGTTACACAATGCCAAACTGTAACAAATTTTAGATGTTTGTTACGGTATATGATATTAACGCCGTCTGCTAAAGGTTATCAGACGTGCAATTGTAAGAGGTTAAGGCATTTAATATATTGCGATAGAGGTTTCAATTTTGAACGCTCCATACACGATCGATTATGACGTGTATAGCGTTGTTTAGGACACAGTCGGTAACTAAGAAACGCTACCCTTTGTTACTTGACCGCCAAGCTGAATAGCTGCGTTGTTCTAACCTTCCAATGCAATGGCATGATATAGCCATTTATATGTGTATTTTTTGATGGACCAGGGTCAGTCCTAGAACTCTATATGAGAAGGAAATTTATGGAGGTTAGTATTTTAACTAGAATTCTCAGAAGGAGAAGAATAATCGTCAAATTCGTATGAATATATTCAGACTCGCAGTCTCACTGTCGGCAGGTAGCCATGTCTAGCTGCGCGTGCATATGGCTGTGATGTTCTGACGACAATTACTGCTCTGTATCCTTAAACGGACATTGACACGTAAAACAGCAGTCTACGCCATTGATTAATTTATGCATGACTCATGTTCTGTCCCTATTTGAAATGTGTACATGTGAATTAAATGTACGGACTCAATGAAATGACTTATCAAATCAATCGTATTCCAAGTTCAAGTATTGTTTGGAATCTTCCACCCCAGCATTCGCTTAATCTTCCATCAAAGGCACGATGCACTAAAACTAACATATCAAGGAAGAAAACAATGGCCAGAATTTTATAATTGTTTTATTCATAACACATGGAACATTGTTCAGAGCAAACCACCACGCAACAGTGGTGTCCGGTGTGTCTGGGGACGACAAAAAAAAATTTCTTCATGACTTTCGAATGAAATGTTTACGATCAAGTTTCGATCACATGACCAGTACGAGGCTGACGTGACGCAGTACTCATTATAATACCTAACAACGTGACGTCACTGAAAATCGTGTAGGTGATCTGTCGAAGAAACCAGCCGTTTCTAAGTCTAACCAAAGGAAACATGAGCCATTTGAAGCCAACACATGATATGGACTATAGGAGCAGACAGTCAGGGGCTTTAGCCTAGCTGTTGACGACCGCTAGCACTGATCGAAGCAACGGTAAAGATAAATCTAGGTGTTTAACTGTTGGTATTGCAAACAGTGCTAACTAAGTCCATTGTCCTCTGCCTACATCGGCATGTTTTTATCTATGTTTAATGTAATTTTTGTTGTCTTAATGTGTTGTTAATTCGTGGGAGGTAGGGAGGATGAACCGAAATTAGATTCTGTGGCTCTCACGATGCCTGAATTGATTTCGGTCGTTTCTTAGGGCAGTTAAACGATCGCACCTTTGGAAACCCCATTGAGGTTTGACATTGGACTTGTTGTCCAAATCTGCTATCGTTTGACGATTTGCGTTAGCTGTACTGTCCCGTAGATAATTGGTGTATTTTATTCGTACTCAGTTAATAATTTTATTCAGTTCTGTACCATGTTCGTTACTATTCGTCCAGTCTCCTCTGACTATCATTTATTTTATGATTGTTAAATTTTCGTCCGTTATGAGTCCTGTGACGTCATCATTTTTCGCAGTCATTTTTTTTGTGTGTGTGTACCTTGAATATTCAGTTGACCTCCTGTCAGACCTTGCCCTTCATTTGGTCTGTGACATTTCCGCTTATTTTATTTAGTTCATAAATTCATTTTAATTGTGAAAATGTCTTGTTTGCGTCTTGACATTTTTTTGTACCCTTTAGTTGCATCATTGTTTTGTTTGTCCTCATGATATATATTAATATTACATTAATAATATGCTATTATATGCAATAATACACTTGTAATTTAATTTAATTAATTTTTTCTGATAATTAAGGTTAATATGGGACATTGCATAATTATGCAGTGATAGTCCAAGAAAGTAGCACTACAATTTATCATAGATGCCTAGGGCATAATAATATAATATATATATTGACAAAATAAAATAATCTTATAGCTACCTTTGAGGTAATAGACCCATTGTATATTATTTAATATACTTTTCTGGTACTAAGAGAGTGACTTAGTACATTGAACAATATAATTACTAGGAATTATACCCAACATTATTGGATATTGAGATTAATTGTGTGATATAATTACATTATATTTAACAGATATCATAACTATTTATGGTATAGTATTATTTAGATACAATATTGTTACAAAATATTGTCTATTAGTTGAACTTAGACATTAAGTTCAGTACTATTGTGATTACTTATATTGAATATTTCTAAGTTGAGTAAGTATAATAATTACTCTGAAGCTACTATTGACTATTTTAATCAGTAATTATCAATAATTACTTACAGATAAAAGTCAAAATGCTTACTATAGACCATTTCGTTAAGATTGGTCGTGAATATGGTTATAAATCTCAAGAACTTCGTCAGTTTGCTGAATCAGAACTGGAAAAATATGAAAGAAAAGAAGAAGAGAAAAAAGCTGCATTAAAGAAAGAGGAAGAAGAGAAAAAAAAGCTGCATTAAAGAAAGAGGAAGAAGAAAAAAGCTGCATTAAAGAAAGAGGAAGAAGAGAAAAAAGCTGCATTAAAGAAAGAGGAAGCAGAACGTGAGATGAAGCAAATTGACAAGGAAAATAGACTGAGAGAGATTGCTCAACGTGAAAGAGAAGAGCAAAGAACAATCGCCAGACAGGAAGAAGAGAATAAATTGAAACGAGAGGAAATTATTTTACAACAAGAGATGGAATTGGCGCGTATTAAATTGGAGACAGCAAGATTACAAGCACAAAGTGCTGATGCAAACCAGAATAATAACGCACAAAATGGATCATCATCCAGCCAACCTAAACATTTCTACAACTTTAAATTACCCATTTTCAACTTGAACGTCGACGACCTTTCATCGTTCCTGGCACGTTTTGAACAGACTTGCAAATCTAACCATTTGCCTGAAGAGTCATGGGTACTCAAATTAAATGAATTCTTGGTTGGAGAACCACTGACAGCTTCTCAAAATGCTGACCCATCAATAGCTAATAACTACGGTGCTATTAAGTCCTTGCTTTTACGAAGGTTTCACCTGGACGAGGAACACTGTAGGTTGAAATTTAAGGGAATTTTACCAGAATCTCCAAAGGATTTGCAGGATTCATTGCGAACATACGCAATACATTTAATAGATGGGTTGAACTGGCAGAAGTCAACAAATCATACGACAAATTAGTTGATTTACTACTGCGGGATAAGGTATTATCTTCGGTTAGCCAGCCATTTTTTGCATATTTGCAGGAGCGTAAACCAGGTACTATGGATGAGTTAGAAAAAATTTCTTTAAACTACTGTTCGGCACATCCGAATGCAACCATTTCTAACTCCTCATTAAGAGAACCTCTACCTGTGGCGTCTAATATGACCTACAATCACAATAACAAACAAAGACATCACAGTGTAGACAGAAGCAGGTTCCAAAGAAATCATAACGTTAACTTTCAGAAGGGACATAATAATGATTTCAACAATAAAAATGAGTTCAACAGAGGTAGATCACGAGATAGAAATTATTCACCTCAAACAAACTACCACAATGGTCAACATAACACTCATTATAATCGATCACATACTCCCAATAATAATAATATAACTGGAATGGTAATAATCATGGCTCGAGACATCGAGATAATAGTTGCTATAGAGGACGACGAGATAATTCTAACAATTATACTCGGAATCGATCTCATTCTCGGGGATCATCTCATTACAACCATAATACAGGGGCGGCAGTTACAAATAATACTACCCCTATAGCTCAGGTCCCACTTGACAATAATACAACACAGTCTTCTGCTGCATGTTTTGCTATTAATTATAATGTGGCAAATAGTTGCCAGCAATGCAATCTTATTTTTCAGAAGGCGAAAGAAACAGTGCTCAACTGCGGACATATTATACCACAGGTAGGTCTTGCAGTCAACGATGGAACAGGCCTACTAATTTTTAACAGGGGATTAGTTAATGGATCCGTCGTCTCAGTGTTGAGGGATTCGGGATCCACAACGATTGGTGTACGACAGTCGCTGGTACATCCTAGCTGTGCAACAGGGGAATATGTCCGTTGCATGACTTTTGGTGGAACAATAGAGTTTTACCCCACAGCTATTATTCATGTTAACACTCCTTTCTTCACAGGGAACGTAAAAGTATGTATGCTAAAAAAGCCTATAGCTGATTTGATGGTCGGTCGTATACACGGCAGTAAAGATTGTACTCCAGATGAGATTATAGAATGGGAGAAACATAACCTATGCACTGGAAACGCCGTGACGACTAGAGCGCAGACTCAACTCCTGGAGAAGGTTGATGATGATAAAATGGATGCAGATAACCAAGAGGAATTTGTAGTCAATTCACCTATTGACAGGGAAACATTTGCAACCAAACAAAAAGAGGATAAATCTTTAAAAAAAATTTTTTAAATTGGTTGATAAAGTTGACAATCTATCCTCAGGTAATAATAACAAACATTGTTTTGTTATTAAAAATGACATATTGATTAGATGTTTTAATGACAAATCACAAATGAAACAACAAGTTATGGTCCCGTATACTTTTAGACGGTACATTCTTCAACATGCACATGACTCACATTGTGCTGGACATATGGGATATACTCGAACACGATCTCGAGTACTGTCTTCATTCTTTTGGCCAGGGGTGTCAAGAGATATTTCGCAGTATGTACGTTCCTGTACTACATGCCAAGAAGTGAAAGCACGTGGAGCTTTTCACACGGCGCCTATTCAGGCTTGCGATATCTCAGTGAGACCTTTTGACAAGATGGCAATAGACATTATTGGTCCATTGCTACCATCGGCCAGAGGACATAGATTCGTCCTTACGTGCATTGATTTGTGCACACGATGGCCAGAAGCTATCCCATTAAAGACCACCACTACCACAGATGTAGCTGATGCACTACATCTCATCTTTTCTAGAATAGGGTTTCCTAGAAAACTTTTATCAGACCATGGGTCACAGTTTATATCTGACACCATGAAGGAAGTCATGAAAACTTGGGACATTGATAGGAATTTAAGTAGTATTTATCATCCGATGAGTAATGGTGCGGTTGAAAGACTTAACCGTACACTTAAACAACTACTACATAAGGTTACTGCTAAGCACCCTCATGACTGGGACAGAGCACTCCCAGCTGTTCTATTTGCTTATCGGGAGGTACCGCATGAACAAACTGGCTTCTCTCCCTTTGAATTAGTTTTTGGTGCTCCCCCAAGAGGTCCTATGGGACTAATAAAAGACTTATTAATTGACGAGGAGATGACTCAGGACACTCAGTCATCTTACGAGTACGTGATTAATCTTCGGAAGAACATTATTGAGTCTTGCCAGTTGGCAACAGCTTCTTCTGAGGCTGCAAAAGCTAAGGCTCGATCTCTACACAATAGGTCTCGACGATTACGCCAATTATTCCCAGGGGACGAGGCTTATGTGTTACTTCCTCACAATAACAATAAATTATTGATATCTTGGAATGGTCCTTACAAAGTCATTGATAAAATTTCCGACGTTGATTACGTCTTAGATATCAAGGGACACAAAAAGATATTTCATATTAACATGCTCAAGCAATTTCATACACGTCCTGAACACTTACAGTCAATTTTTCATGAACTAGAGGACAACACAGTATCCACTTGTCATTATACTAACTTATCTGTCATCCAGGAAGAAGAATCTTCTTTTCCTGAGGTACAGTTACCGTTACCTGTACCAGTAGTTCAACCTACTGAATCTTGGCGGGATGTAACCATCTCTTCAACGGTTACACCGCAACAGCGTCTACAGATTGCTAATCTATTACAATCTTATCCAGATGTGTTGACCGACGTCCCGGTCGCACATCGGCTATCAGTCATGACATTACTCTCAATGATGATACACCTATTCGTGTACATCCCTATTCTGTTCCTTTACATTTCCTTGCTAAAACTACTAAGGAACTTGAACAGATGTTGTCTCTGGGAATCATTGAGACTAGTAATTCGCCATTCTCTTCTCCATTAGTGATTGTCCGGAAGAAGGACAATAACATTAGACTATGTGTTGATTATAGAAAATTAAATGCTAAGACTATAGTTGACAGCGAACCACATCCACTTATCGACGACTTACTGCCACGTCTATCCAACGCAACTATATTTAGTAAGATAGACTTAACTAAAGGTTATTGGCAGATACCACTGACCGAAAAGGCTAAGTACTACACCGCATTTTCCACTCCACAAGGTCTATACCAGTGGAATGTGATGCCTTTTGGGCTTGTTAATGCGCCAGCTACCTTCATTCGCCTGATGCGACAAATTTTATCAGGTAGACCAGACGTTATTACATATATTGACGACATATGCTTGTTTAGTTCGTCGTTTGAGGAACATGTTTCGGGACTTAGATATGTTTTTGACACTCTAAGGAATTATCATCTAACTGCTAAACCTACAAAGGTGCAAATCGCGTGTAATGAGATAACCTTTTTGGGACATATCATTGGATCGGGATATATCCGAACTTTACCTAGTACAGTCTCCAAAATTCTAAACATAGCAGTTCCTCAGACGAAGAAACAGGTCAGGAGTTTGTTAGGACTTGTTCAATATTACAGTAGATTCATACCAAACTTGTCATCCATCACGGCTGTATTGTCTTCATTGTTAAAAAAAGATATGCCGGTGAAGGTGACATGGACTGGTACATGCAATGAAACTTTCAACAAAATTATAAATTTGTTCTCGCATGAACCAATTTTAAGACTTCCCGATGCTTCCAAAAGATTTTTCTTACGAACAGATGCTAGTAACTACGGCATTGGTGCATGCCTGCTCCAGAACCATGATGGCATTCTACATCCTACGTTATACATTTCAAGAAAGCTGAAGCCGGCAGAAACGAAGTATTCAACAGTCGACAAGGAACTTTTATCTGTGATCTGGGCAATAACCAAACTTGAAAAGTACTTACTTGGTGCTCCCTTCACCATACAGACGGACCAACGTGCTGTAGCAGCCTTGCGTCGATCAAATCATACAAGCCAGAAGCTTGCCAGATATTCAATCATCCTACAGCCATTCGAGTTCTCCATTGAACACATACCTGGCACTGAAAATTGTGTGGCAGATGCATTGTCACGTAATCCTATTGACGACGAATAATCAATATTGACACTCTTAAACTACATCAATCAGAACTACATTGGATTGAACGAAGTATCAACTATAAAGGAACTAACCTTGCCTTCAATTTAAACTTTATAAACACTATATGCATCACAGAATTGAACTAAAAGACATATTGACATTGGAACTTCGTCTAACGTCCATGCACGATATATAAAAATACCGTTGAACAATCATGGAATAATATCTGACGACAAGTCGAACTTATTATCCTATGGACTCTTAATTCTTGGATGCAGTGATAAATGACATTTCTTTCCGACGTGAACGTTTGAACACTTTTGCCTAAAAGAATTCATCAGGATCAAGACTACGGATGGATCATCATATCCTATACTAATTAATTAGTTAACTTAACTTCTTAATTGAATTATTATCAATAAAATGAAAGGTGAGAAAAAAATTAAATGAAAAAAAAAAGAGAACGAAATATAAAAAGAAGAAATTATGAAAAGAGAAAATAAATCTCACACAAGTATTAGATTAATATTTTTGTTAATGTACCTATACATTATTTAGTTAGTTAAATTAGATAGTTATTATTCACTAACACTTAACACACACAATTAAGTTAAAACTTATATTCGAATTTCTTTCTATTTCTTCTCACTTAGTTTGTCTTTTCTTCTCTCATGACATCACGTTACATTAGAACCTTAATAATTTAACTCTTAGTTTAATTAATTAATTTAATTTTAATTAGTCAAATTAATTCCTATATGACATACTAATACGACAGACCTTACTTTAATTTAATTTTATCATTCACTATTAACATTGGACATTTATTTAGTTGATATAATAATATGTATAATATTGATATATAATGTGATTTATGTTAGATGACTATTACAAATAGTTAGTTGACACGACCGCAACACGGTTCTACTCAGAACATCGTCGGCCATATGTCACAATTGTGTTAAATTTTTTTGAAAAAATTGTTAAGTCGGATAGATCTTGAAAAAAAATCTATCGATTTTTTTTTCCCCGGTGTACAGGGAATTGTTACGGTATATGATATTAACGCCGTCTGCTAAAGGTTATCAGACGTGCAATTGTAAGAGGTTAAGGCATTTAATATATTGCGATAGAGGTTTCAATTTTGAACGCTCCATACACGATCGATTATGACGTGTATAGCGTTGTTTAGGACACAGTCGGTAACTAAGAAACGCTACCCTTTGTTACTTGACCGCCAAGCTGAATAGCTGCGTTGTTCTAACCTTCCAATGCAATGGCATGATATAGCCATTTATATGTGTATTTTTTGATGGACCAGGGTCAGTCCTAGAACTCTTTATGAGAGGGAAATTTATGGAGGTTAGTATTTTAACTAGAATTCTCAGAAGGAGAAGAATAATCGTCAAATTCGTATGAATATATTCAGACTCGCAGTCTCACTGTCGGCAGGTAGCCATGTCTAGCTGCGCGTGCATATAGCTGTGATGTTCTGACGACAATTACTGCTCTGTATCCTTAAACGGACATTGACACGTAAAACAGCAGTCTACGCCATTGATTAATTTATGCATGACTCATGTTCTGTCCCTATTTGAAATGTGTACATGTGAATTAAATGTACGGACTCAATGAAATGACTTATCAAATCAATCGTATTCCAAAGTTCAAGTATTGTTTGGAATCTTCCACCCCAGCATTCGCTTAATCTTCCATCAAAGGCACGATGCACTAAAACTAACATATCAAGGAAGAAAACAATGGCCAGAATTTTATAATTGTTTTATTCATAACACATGGAACATTGTTCAGAGCAAACCACCACGCAACTATGCCACGTGCTTCTTCCTCTTAGCTTGGGACCAGATGTAATTATCCTTTACATGCAAGCCAAACTAGATCTCAGGACTTCAACTCATGTTTCAGAAGGGCAGAAAAGCCCAGATCTACAGTGTAGATAATACCAAGAAGTCTTCAACTTGGTACTGGCTGCAAAAGAGTGAGAAGCTCAGCAGCCCTACTTTAAATAATAACAACAATAGCTGTTGGAAGATTTATGCACTGTGTGCACTGCCTATTATTTCTCCTTGTTCACTTTTTTGATGATGTTACCCTTGGCAAACCTGTTTAATTTTCCTTGGGATTGTGCTCTGTCATTATTGTTTTTTTTTTTTTTTTTTCGTACGCCCGCTAATACTCGAGGCGAAATCTCAGGTTATTATTTTATGTCTAACCTGACATTGATTTTACGTGAGTATCCCTTTATTTCTTGTACAGAGACAGGTGTCCCTCGCCATTCAGGCAAATACTCGCCGATTTCGGAGGTACCCATTGCAGCTGGGTCGGCTCAGGAGCCGCCAGTCCCTGGTCGACGACACTCCTTCAAATGTCCTCGCCAGGTCTCGAGTTAATCCAGTCCAAATCCCGGTTGACGAAAAATCCTCAAATGCCGTCGCCCGGGTTTGATCCTGTATCACCCGGTCGCCAGAGCGGTGTTGTAACCACTATGCTAGCGCGGCTCCCAAGTCATTATTGTAATAGATATTTATGTTTGGCTCAGCCCCTGCAGACACAAGTGGATTGGTCCCAATTATGATGGTTTGACCATGTCTGCAGAATGGGAGAAGATTGGCTGCCATGACAAATATGGGAAAGCAAGAGCCAGGGATCCAGACCTCCAGGATGACACAGAGTTCGCAAGGAGGACAACATTAGACAGTCTCTGAAGGACTAGACTGGAACCAGGTCAGGAAGAAGACAGCCGATAGGATAGTATGGCACTCTCTCTATCAAACCTCTACACCCCATTGTAGAAGAGGAACGACTAAGTAAGTAAGATATTTATGCTTGGTAGTAGTAGTGTGTAAAGAGAATTATTCAGTGTTTATATAGATCCAATCCTAACATATGGAAGTAAGTCATGGACATTTAATAAACAAACAGGAAAAGCTCTGGAGGCAACAGAGATTAGGTGGTTTTACAAAAGAATGTTAAAAATACAACTGACAGTTAAAAGTAATGATGTCCTGAACGAAGCCAGTTTGCTAAGGAATCTTATTACTCACAATAGAAGGAAGTAATCCACTTTCTTGGTGCATGTAGTTAGAAGAAAAAACTGGAATACATCGTGACAACAGGAAAGATTTCAGGAAAAGGAGAGGAAGGATGACAAAGAGAGAAGATTCTGGAAAGTTTGACATCATGGCTTGGAAAGAAGTCAACAGAATTTATAAAGAGTACTCGAGATTGGAAGTTGTGGAGAGACAACATCACCTACACCACTAGGCATGATACTTGAAGAAGAAGAAGATATATATAATAAGAGAAAGTGGCAGGAATTAAGACTTTTTTAAAACTGCTGCCAATTCTGAAGCACTGGGTAAATATCACTTCTGAACACTAAGTTATATATATACTGAAGCACATTAAAAACGCACCACCTGTATAATCCAGGAACAGAGTGTGAAATGTAAATATAAATGTGTACAAGTTTACATATTTGGAATCTTTATTCATTTTCCTATGAATCCATGCTGGTCATTAATTTGTACATTTGATTGTTATGAAATTCATTGCATTCTGTGCAGGCAAGGGAGAAAACCAAAAATACAAAAAAATGCACGTGCGTTATCCTGCTGGAGAAGCTGCAAGTCTGGATAAATTGTGAACGCAGGAGCAACCAGTGCATCCAGAACCTCATCTCGATATGTCACAGCATTAACATTTCCACGGAAGACGTGAAGAGGCAAGCGATGGTGAAAACTGAATCCTCCCCAAATGTGAATACTGCCACCTCGAAATCGGTTGACACAGCAATCTGCAAAGCGCTCTTCACACCGTCGCTAAATCCGCATACGTCCATCTGCAAAGGATATGTTGAATCTGTTCTCGTCTGTGAATAGGACAGCATTCCACTGCAGTCTAGTCCATCTGATATGTTGCTCTGCCCATTGCAGGCGCTGCTAACGATGTCTGTGAGTCAAGTTTGGCCCAACATAAGGTCGTCTTGCAGTAAGGCCTGTATCTCTGAGTCGTCGTATGACTGTCATTCGAGAGACTTGCCCATGTCTACCCACTATTGCTCTTGCTGTTTGACTTGCCGGGAGAGTCAAATCCTTAGGTGACTCAGCACAATATGACGATCTTGCGCAGGGGTAGTAACTCGTGGTTGGCCACTCCGAAGTCTATCCCGGGCACTGCCAGTGGTTCCGTAACGTTCATTGAGACGTACAATAGTGCTGTGGTGGCAATTAATCCTTCTGGCAATGGCCCGCGAGCTCATTCCGGTCTCCAACATACCAATGGCTCGTTGGCGGTCGTTTTCAGATAGTCGTGGCATTTCAAGCACATGTACTGGGTGTTTTGTCTCAACGGCCTTTTTATACCGAGTATACTGCCACAACGCGTACACATTTTCAGGGTCATAGCTGTTGAGAATCGTGTTGCACGTGTAACTTTCATCGTTTTCATGTAGTCTGTACACACACCCATGGGTTGAATCTTGCACTTTCCATTCCAGCAGCCATTCGCTCTCTACCTCATGGCAAACACGGGGAAAATCCATTCCCACACTTTTTTTTTGCCAGCTTCTCGGCATCAGTATATATAATAGTGGTGCTTTTTTAATGTGCTTCAGTATATATCAGCTCTGAGCATTTTAAGTCTGTATCGGTTCTGAGCACTTTAAGTCTGAATCAGTTCTGGGCACTTTAAGTCTGTAACAGTTCCGGCACTTTAAGTCTGTATCAGTTCCCGACAACTTAAGTCTGCATCAGTTCCGAACACTTTAAATCTATATCAGTTCCGGGCACTTTAAGTCTGTATCAGTTCTGGGCACTTTAAGTCTGTATCAGTTCTGTGCACTTTAAGTCTGTATCAGTTCTGAGCACTTAAGTCTGAATCAGTTCTGGGCACTTTAAGTCTGTAACAGTTCCAGCACTTTAAGTCTGTATCAGTTCCGAACACTTTAAATCTATATCAGTTCCGGGCACTTTAAGTCTGTATCAGTTCTGGGCACTTTAAGTCTGTATCAGTTCCGTGCACTTTAAGTCTGTATCAGTTCTGGGCACTTTAAGTCTGTATCAGTTCCGGGCACTTTAAGTCTGTATCATTTCTGAACACTTTAAGTCTGTATCAGTTCCAGGCACTTTAAGTCTGTATCAGTTCCAAGCACTTTAAATCTAAATCAGTTCTGGGCACTTTTTAAGTCTGTATCAGTTCCGGGCGCTTTAAGTCTGTATCAGTTCCAGACATTTTAAGTCTGCATCAGTTCCAAGCACTTTAAATCTAAATTAGTTCCGGGCACTTTAAATCTAAATCAATTCTGGGCACTTTAAAACTGTATCAGTTCCGGGCACTTTAAATCTGTATCACAGTATCAGTTCCAGCACTTTAAATCTGTATCAGTTCCGGGCACTTTAAGTCTGTGTCAGTTCCAGGCACTTTAAGTCTGTATCAGTTCAGAACACTTGAAGTATGCAGACTACTATCGACTTACAATGGAGTTCTGTTACAACGTAAATCGGAAATACCTTTATACTATATGAACCTTAAGGATATGTTAACATTTAAACATACCGGTACCTTATTACCAAGAATATGTGGAATGTTTTGATTAATTTTGCTTACCTAATTTTACTCTTTGATTAAATTTAAATAATACAATGGTCAAATTATAATATAACAAGACTGTACTGTACTTTAATAAATAACAAATACTGGCAAGTAAATGTTAAAGAAGAATGTTAACAAAAAATTGGGGCAGCTAAAATTAGTAATGGGGATGTCTTGAAAGATGCCAATGTGCAAAGGAATTTATTCCTCAGGTTAGAAAGAAGTAATCCACTTTCTTTTGGGCGTGTATTAGAAGGAAACTGGAGTATATCGTGACAATGGGAAAGATAAAAGGAAAAAGAGGTAGGGGACGATAAAGAGAGAAGATTCTGGACAGTTTGAAATCATAGCATGGAAAGAAGTCAATAACAGAGTTGATGAGTAGTACTGTAGATAGGAATTTATGTTATACAAAGGTATGTCACACAGTTTAAATAAATACCGGATTGATGTTTAAACAAGAATTTCAGCGTTTGGTTACTTTGTCCTTTATTTAATTTTATGTTTGAAAATAAAAATTACTTATAGAATCTCCATGCAAAGAACGGGTAAGGCCTTTTTTACGTTAATGATGAAAACATATCTCTTTCAACCTCTGATGGTGTCACGAAATGGATTTAGGACTAGAGACTGTCTACCTATAGTGACAAGACACTAGTGAGAAGGAAGACTGGAAAATTAGATTCAGATAGAAATATAGTGCAAAAAGTGAAAGTTGAGACCATTGGCTCCGAGGTTGAGAACCGAGGTTGATTCTTTCCTCGCCACTTCGGACGTTTAAATTGCTATGGCCTCGAACCACCTCTAACTACCCTATGGGGATAAGGTTCAATTAAGATTCACAAACACCAAGGTACAGACAACATATAGCTACTGTACTAAAGGAAATGACTGATGCCAGCTACAATTTATACAAGTTTATTATACACCTATACACAAACTCATATACATGTCAAAATACATGAAGTGCGAGGATGCACACCTGAAACAAAATCAAGCACAGTTAAAAATGCATCAACCCCAACCCTTCTCCCACAATTGCAACCTGTATGGAGAAAGAAGGTAAGGTTAACTGAAATGAACTACACTGCACTTGATGTCGCCTGCACTCCAAACTAGCTGTTCTAAATTCTAACTCTAACTCTAAGTCCACTGATAGCTGGAACGACTGCGAAGTGACTACACAATCTCTGCACAGACTTCGGTTCTACACAGCCTATCCTGGAATCTCCTGAACACAACTAACTGCACCTCTAAACTTCAGCAGCTGTCCTCTGCTATGATTCACCAAAACTAACAGTTCTGCCTATCTGTGCTGACTTCAGTAGAGAGAATGTTTACCCTCTCTCTCTCCACTAACTCTGGAATTGATGACTGAGGTTTAACAGAACCCCACTGGATTCTGGACTGGAACTGTAGCGGACTTCTACCACTCTGGAATTACCTGCCCGAGTACCTATAACTGGGCCGTCGGCTTTATTATGGCCGTGAAGAAGCGAACATAAAATTACCACAACGCTGGCAGCCTGCCAAATCTGCGTGTGTAACGAGCGTCAGAGCTCAGGATTTATCCACAAAAATCCTATTCGCTGGAAAATGTCTTCCCCTGGCTGGGAAAACGTATTTTCTTCCTCTCCTTCCACTACTGGCAACTAACGTAAAACCCTTGTGGTTCTGCGAATGCCCCAACTTTGCCGTGGGAGAAATTTTGTGGTCTCAAAATTCCGCTCTCATTCCCACAAAGCCGGTACCTGCTGTTTTAGACAAAACAAAACAACAGCTAAACAAACCATAATAATACATTTCAAATAACAATTAACTTCCTTACTCTTCACCACGTAACTCCCCTCTCTACCTGAGCCTACAAAGTAAACATTGGCTAACCCAGATCGCTTGTTCTGCCTGACTAACTCCGAGCAACAACAATATTTTCAATGGCCCGTCTGGGCAGACGTACTGTGGCCTACTTCTTACGCTGACACTAATGCCGTAATGTTTAACACAACTAAAACTAGCCTTCTCTAGGAATTCCTAAAATTCCCGTCAATAATAGTAATCACATTCAAAATGTAATACAAAATAATTCCCTTTAAAATTACTTCTCCCATCTTCTGAATTCACAGAACAATAATGCACAATCAATAACATATAATCCTGTTTACGCTAGCATCTACCTGCCGTCAAAAGTTATACATAACCCCCGATTATCAAATTGAAAACCCCGTAGTTCAGCCACGTGGTGCCGCAGTTTTTTCAACCACGCGCTCCTGCATACATTCATTACTGATAGCACACACGTGCTCCAATTAATACCTCTATCACTTCCGTCCACAGTTATATGCGTAACTATATAAATAGCGAGCATCAATACTCTCACTAAAATCACAAATGAAAATACACATTACACGCTCCCGACTATTCTGTAAATAAATAAAATTCGCAGATGCGGGTTTCTCTGCAGACCTGTTTTTGAAATAGATCCAAGCATGGCCGAAACCTCGCAACTTTCAAATCATCTTAAATACCGCTATTCCTGAAATAAGGAATTAAATGGACCTAGTTTCTCATGTCTATCACTCAGATCGAATTGATGGCTCTGGAGTTAAGAATTAAATTAAACTAAAACTTCCCAAGAAACTTAAATGATCGGCTAGGACTAGAAAAATTAAATAAAGTCCTCACGCAAAAATTCATGCTTACCAAATCTCGAATGTCCAACTGAAGGGCAATCGACTTGACTCTGGCAACCCGGCTTTGATAATTTTTTCATTAAAAGAGAAAGAAGCTATAAAATATAGGCCTTTTTATAATCAAGACCCCCACGCGCCGACTTCATGACGTCATATGCGCGGCGTGGTTCTAAAGCCAATCGGAGCTCGGCATTTCAACTGCAGTTAGTTCTCAGCCAATCAGAACCTTAGATCTTTCTGATGCAACCAGTTTCTGCTAGACAAAGAACCGGGAATTGGTCCTAGCCCTATACTGCGGAAATGAAGCAAAAATGGCCGCAAATAATTTAACTCCCGAAAAATGCGTATATGGCCACGCAATATCTTTAAAAAAAGGACACTGGTGCAAATCCTGATCTAGCCTCTATAATCTTAATCTAGAATAATACTTTCTAATTCCCTACACCCCCATTCTAAACACATAAAGAAGAACCATAAAGCAGATGAGATCAAACTCCCTCGTGATCTCATCTTGAAAAAACGTAAATAATAGAAGGAGAAGAAACATGGAGAAGGATTTCCTGTAATCCCTCCTAAAAATAGTGAACTAAATGCAAGGAGAAAAAGACATGGGCCATTTGAAAGACAGAATCTCAGTACTCTCGTCACAGATGGGTTATAATTAAGATATATTGTTTTAAATCCCAGATAACATGAATAACTGTCGCTAAGGCCCCTAGTTAAGATATATAGTGTAGTTAATTCAAGATAATATTTCCGATATCAAAATATGGTATCTCCGCCTTACTCCACTTAGTCCAAATAGCGTAAATGACAATTGTAAATTTGTGTGAATGTGCTGTATATGTGAGTGCTCTCCCCATTCAGTGGCGTCACTAGGGTTGGGTTGGTAACTCATGGTGTCACCCCCACGGACTTCCTCCCGTACTAGACCATACATAATCCTTAGTAATGTTTTTGTACTAATGTTACTCGTAAATCGTATTTCCCGTATATCACTGAATGTAATGGCAAAAGTAGTGATATAAACAACTAGCAAAATTAAAATTACACCTTTAAATTACAATTTGGTACGCACAGCTTAAATGTATTTACATTTACATAGTTTCATGTGGTTAAAGTGATAATTCGGTAAGAAAACAATAGAATTCGAAGTAAAAACGTTTAAGAACTGCATCAAAACTATGTTCATTTTAACGTTAGTAACTACAGGGATATTTTTTATAGAAAATAATACATTTCTGCTGAAACACTGCACACACATTTTTTACAGACAGTCATTTTGGTGTCACCCCCTCTGATGGTGTCACCCGGTGCGGTCCGCACCCCTTTAGTGGCGCCACCGTCCCAGTTTAACGTAAACTGTAGTTACTTGTAATAATAATAATAATAAATTCTTTAAGCACCAAACACGGCGCATAAGGCAGAAACCAGTGCTCTCCAGGTTGTTCGTTGTGACGCCACTCCTCTTAGCTCTTGCACATTATTTAGGCCCAACGTTCTTCCTTCTCTTATTATTGTTCTTCTGAGTGTTTCTTTTGGTCTTCCTTTTTTTCCTCTTACCCTCAGGAACCCAAGTGAGCGCCTGTAGTGGTATTCTGTTGTTTTGCATTCGTAGGACATGACCGATATATGACCATCGTCTTTTCCTTATATAGTCGGAGACATATTTCTGCCTAGAGTCTTCTCTTATTTGTCGATTAGTCTTGAATTCTTTCCAACTGATGTTCATGAGTTTTCTAAGACATTTGTTCTCGAATGTATTCAGCTTGTTCTCCAATAATTTTGTTATTTTCCAACTCTCACAGCCGTATGTTAACACTGAGATAACATTTGAATTAAACAGACGAAGCTTGGTATGTATATTCAATGATCGTAATTTCCAAATGTTAGATAATCTATTGAAGGCGCTAGCTGCCAAAGCAATTCTACTTGTAACAATACCCATTATTGAGCATATTAATCAGTTTCGTTTCTTTTATTTGCCATTCACATATTTAGAATGACGCCTTTCAAACAAAATGGACCCCATATTAACACATCTCGATCAAACTGTGCGTAATGAAATGTTTCGTTTGTGTCACTTCCACATTATAGGAAAGAAATGAAAAACGTCGCTTGTCTTGCGTACTGTTCAAATGATCGACATAAAATAGGTGTTTGAACTAGAGTCTGCTAATGTGAAGGAGAAAATCCTAATCATAAGTGGCTTCTCTAGTTATTCAGGTTTGAATTCCGGTTTTGAAAAAGCTAACAGTGGAAACCATTGAACAAAAAAATATAATTAAAACGCCCATAAAATGATGAGAAGCAACGAATCGATGAGTGAGTGGATACAGTTTCCTCTCAATATTTTTGTGTGAATCACTTGTCTATTCATGACTATGGTTGACAAAAGTTTATACTCACAGTTCCGCTTTGATGTTTAGTGTTAATATAAAACCTTTTATTGTGTACGGGTATGTTATAATCATCTCACGCGAGCATTAAAGCTATGTCTACAAAGTAGTGAACTTATTGCACCAGCATTTCGAATTTATTGGAGACTTGTTTCCATTCCAAAGTACGGTAGTAAATTTCTAGCAGTAGAGTTGACCGGAATCGCTCATTAACAAGCGAATCACGTGTTTGGAAAGAGATAACGTGACACAGTTGTCTGATCCGGACAGCCATGGTGACATTTACACCGCCAGCTTCGAGTTATTCCCATTTTATGAAGGAGCATCTTATTCTTTATTCATGGGCATTATGAACGGAAGTGGACCACTGCGTGGCCAATTCTGCGTCGTGCGAGCCTTAGTGGACAGATTCGCAGAGGCCAGGGATTGGATCAACGTCATTAGAAGAGCGTATGAGGCACATCGACTCGCCAACGAGTTCAATAAATATCTCGGCTATGCAGCCCTTACGGTTCAAATACCCATACTGACCCAGATGGAAACGGTTTCGGACTTTGCTTGTCTATTTCGGTTTCTGAAGCCTCATGATAAATGTTTGAAGCCTGATGAGTATGTCACTGTTGAACCTTTTCTCGAGGGAGCTTTTCAGAAATTCGACTCATGTTCTCCGGCTCCAAATAGAAAATCTAATCATCGATGCTGTGCAGGTGATGATGGTATTAGTGCCTGTGGAAGTGATAAAGTTTCTGGCCCACAAATGGTGCCTAACTTTTCCGCAAATTTACCGCAGGCTTTCAGTCATTTCTGCTGGCACTTCACCAGAAAATTAGTTGTCTGTGATCTTCAGGGCATCAGTAATGATGTCACTTACACAATAACCAATCCCACAATCCATTCCACGAACTGCAAGTTTGGAGACTGTGACGGCTCTACCCTTGCCATCACAGAATTCTTTTCCTCACATCGTTGCAACAATATTTGTTGCACCTGGGAAACGTGCAGCAACAAGGTAAAGTCCCAGCATAAAGATAGCTTCTTCCACCAGCCGGAACATTCATCCTCTTTGTACAGATGCAAACCAGCCGAACGCTCTGGTCCATTTTTGCTGTATGACAACTGTTTGGGAACTTTATTGTGACTCATAAAATATATGTAACGTTCCCACTGAAGAATTCTTACCGTGGCACTATTTTTTTCTTCTCCAGTATATAAAATGATATATAGGCCACAGCTCATTCAAGGCAAATTGTTGACATGATATTTACGATTTTGAATTTTGCAAAGTTTTTGATACGCGTGTTTAAAACCTGGAATAGTCCAGATGCGATGCATTCATGGAAGCTGTGAAATTGCCACTTCCTATAAAGAGTTGAAAAATAATTTTATGCAGTTTTAAATGATTGTTTTCTCTTTCAATCAACTGGCATACGAGTATATTATAAGTGCACTTACGTCCTCTACATTCATTCTACTGAAAGATCCTTCTGTCTCCTGCGTTAAAGTGGCAGTAGGGGTGGTCACTGTGCAGCCCCTCATCCTTTGAGAAAGTGAGATAAAGGAGTGGAAAAACATCAGTGGAAACTTCCCCAATTAACTGAAGCACCAGATGGAAACCTCCATAACGAACTGAAGCGCCAGAATTGAAATCTCCTCAATTAACAACCACCAGAATGGAAACCTCCCCAGTTCATTGAAGCACCAGATGGAAACCATCCCCAACGAACTGAAGCACCAGATGGAAACCACCTCCAACGAAGCACCAAAATGGAAACCACACCAATGAACTGAAGCTCCGGATGGAAACCTCCCACAACGAACTGAAGCACCAGATGGAAACCTTTCCCTACGAACTGAATCACCAGATGGAAACCTCTATAACGAACTGAAGCGCCAGAATTGAAATCTCCTCAATTAAAAACCTCCAGAATGAAAACCTCCCCAGTAAATTGAAGCACCAGAATGGAAACCACCCCCATTGAACTGAAGCACCAGATGGAAACCACTCCAATGTACTTAAGCGACAGATGAAAACCTTCCCCAACGAACTGAATCACTAGATGGAAACTTCCCCAACAAACTGAAGCACCAGAGTGGAAAGCACCCAAATGAACTGAAGCACCAGATGGAAACCTCCCCAACAAACTGAAGCACAAGCACTAGTTATTCGCTGTGTACCCTGTAAGTAGTCTAGTGTAAGTGAAACAAATTTAACAAGAAGTTTATTTTATGTGAGTACTGTATTTTTTAACTTTCAAATAATTAATAAGCAATAAATACATCCACCTGTAATATCATCATTACTGTCTTTTAGCTCCCGACAGAACATATACCTACAGCATATTAACGCAACCCTTTCTGCATTGTGCCATCCGTTCAAGGTCTTCTCCATATCTTCTGTATCTCTGTCCTGTCTGTCTCCTGTTTTCCTCCGTGCATTTTGGGTCCCTCTGTTTCTCTGACCCTGGAGATTCCAGAATAAGGACCTGCCTTGTAACGCTGTCACCTGGTGTCCTCGTGTGTATGTGTGTCCAGAATAAGGACCTGCCTTGTAATGCTGTCACCTGGTTTCCTCGTGTGTATGTGTGTCCAGAATAAGGACCTGCCTTGTAATGCTGTCACCTGGTGTCCTCGTGTATATGTGTGTCCAGAATAAGGACCTGCCTTGTAATGCTGTCACCTGGTGTCCTCGTGTGTATGTGTGTCCAGAATAAGGACCTGCCATGTAATGCTGTCACCTGGTTTCCTCGTGTGTATGTGTGTCCAGAATAAAGACCTGCCTTGTAATGCTGTCATCTGGTTTCCTCGTGTGTACTGTATGTGTGTCCTGTCGAAATCCAGTGCCATCTGTTTGTTTTCATTTTTTGTATCATCAGTGCCACATTGTTGATCGTGTTATACCATATTAATTATGTTAATCTGCGCAAGTGTTATTGTACGAAAGGATGTAACTTCGTGATTGTCGTTTTTTTTTCCATTCGCCACGTTTGTAAGCCGTGCAGTGGAATTGTCTTGATATTTGTGTTGCAGATTCTTATGAGTGTGTTGTGCCTGAAATATACATATTTTTATTATTATTTCCATTTACATCTCAATGCAATGGAAGCTCCTTGTTACGTTTGTATTCTTATTACAAACTATTATTATAATAACCAACTGTAACAGAGATGAACAAGAGATGAGAATGCGCTGGCGATGGATAGGACACACATTGAGGAAACCCTGTTGATAGCATTACTAGGTAGTCCTTGTTCTGGAATCGCTAGAGAAAGAGAGGCAGAGGTAGACCAACATTTAAGATCTGATATGTCGCCTCCCCAGGTGCCGAATGTGTTAGTGTTTTAATTAAAGTTTGTACCATTTGGTGTTGTCGTTTTGAGGCATGTCATAATTTTTTAGGCTAGCTTTGAGTTGTGTACCCCTGAGAAGAAAGTGGTTATGTCCCCATAGCTGTTTGATCGTGGCAGTGTAGATTCAAGACAGAGAATTGGGGAACCGCCATTAGGCAGTGCTCGGAGTGTTATCTATAAGCATAGATTCATTCTTTCATTTAATGTGTGCCTACGTCCGATTGACAGAGTGATGGTTAGAACGCTGATCTCTCACAGCAAAGGTTTCGGGTTCGAATC
Organism: Oreohelix idahoensis; assembly: GCA_024509875.1. Classification (NCBI taxonomy): domain Eukaryota; kingdom Metazoa; phylum Mollusca; class Gastropoda; order Stylommatophora; family Oreohelicidae; genus Oreohelix; species Oreohelix idahoensis. Next base: position 82,874 of record JAMPIV010007316.1, on the reverse strand, counting down.
ACGGCACCGACACGCTCCAGTCTACCTAGCAGTAAATGGGCACCTGACTTTGATTTAGGGAAGGAAAAGGCAGCGAGAAAGGGAATTGGTCACCCCCACCTCTCGATGCTGGACCTAATATAGTGAAGTCTGTAACATCACTCCGCTACGGCAGTGTCTGCTATGGAACTACCGTTTTTTAACCAACGTTTCACTCATTATAACGCGGGGGTCGGCAACCCAGGAGCTGTCGTGATCTACTTTAATAAACACTGAGCTCTCTAAATATTTACCTTGATAAAATCATGTCTGCTTTCGGGTTTCAGAATATATGGATTTTGGAATAAGTCTGTCCTATTGGTAACTTTTTTTCTCTGCCGCAGAATCTGCTTCCTGCAATCCCATCAGTAGAGATGAGGAAAATTAAAACTAAATATTTCATCGAAAGTTAACTTCACTTCACAGAAAAGATGGCTGTCTACCTCATATAGTTCTCGAATTAAGTTAATTGTTGTAAGCTAGCTAGTGGGGTTTCACTGGAAGTGCGGTGAAAGTATCCTTAAACTTGAGGAACACTGCGCTTTTAAGTGCCGGTGGAGAGGGCTAGCTAGTCCGAAATGTACTTATGTTAAACATTCCTTTCGGTCATCTAGATATCTACCAAATAATGCATTGGGACTACCAGTACTCAAGATCGACCGATTGCTGACTTCTGTCAAAATGCATTGGAACATTTTTTTAAATTTTTCAATAGAACAGTTTGACGCTGCTGTACATACGCATACGGTATAACATATTTGCAGACGTGTATCTGGACAAGTTCGTGTTCATCTTGAAATTTCCCTTCTCTGAAAATGTGCCGACTTGGCCTTAGCCATTCGTAAATACGGCCTCGTGCCGAGTAGCCTACATAAATACACGTTGCTATGAAATCACTTGACGCAAAAAAAAAGACATGCCAAAGTAAGGGGAGAAGTCACTGTACATAATAAAGTGCTTTATATTGTACACAAAGTTCACCCGGGGGTCTGATGTAATCGTAGATAAGGGTACAACCGCATATTAAGAGGTTAAGAAATAACAACGGCCGAGGAATGGTAAGCCAGACACAGACATAAAGAGCTGTGATCTTCTAGGTTTCTCTTAATTTAATACTCACCACCAACCTTATTGTTACAACATACAATTGTAATTCGTAAATACAGAATGGTCATCCATTTATGTATATAGCTTCAATCAATTAGCCCCTCTGGGTTCTTCCCCTTTCCCCAGTACATAGACCATGTATATAATATAAGATTTAGCTGACGTGGCCTTGTCTGCCGCTTGGAAGATGGTCGCATCTCCTAAGATATTTTCTATGTACAACTGGTAGATAGCAAAAGAACAGCCGGGCGAGCACAGCGGATGTTCAAAGATATGTGCAAGAGAGGTGCCAAGGCACTGGACGTATATCCAGCAACGTGGGAAGATGAAGCTATCGATCGCACCAACTGGCGATGCTCCCTAAAGCGCTACCTTAGATTGAGCGAAAATAAGCTATCACAACAAGCAGAAGAGAAAAGAACGCGCCGGAAGGAACACCAAGGAAAAAAGCAGCTGAGGGCTATCCCCTCAAGGGCGCGTTCCCATAATCAGTTATGACTGAGGAGGGGGGGGGGGGGGGGGGGGGGATGAAGAAGGCTACTACTACTATGCAATATAAGCAATAATAAAATATATTTCTTCCTAATCAGGCAGAATAGTCAAGATCAAGGCCGCTTAAAATGCTTGGCCAAACTGCGGGAAAGACATCATGCTGGCTGTAGAACACTCGTGTTGGGCAACGGAATTTAGGGCGGTAAATATATTTGCAACAAAATTGTTACTTTCACATTTACCTCACGTTGGCAGAGTAGTTAAAACTAAATGTGAAGTTGGAAGTTGCGACCAAGGTGGAGCTTGTTTAATTCCCTGCACAGGCGGATATTGGATAGGAAGCTGACACCTAGAGGTCATGACTAAAGTGGACCCGCCTCCCTCAGAGTGTAAAGGCAATAAATAGGTCAGAAACACTGATTTTACTTGGTGTTTAAAAAATGTCGGTGAATTTTCGTTAGGCAGGTTCTGTGAACAATGACAATATCGATATTGGCATTTCTGTTACTCTGCAGCACTTTTGCGTCGCAATAACAAGATATTTATATAATTTGTACAGCTTATAGATATATGTATTATACAAACTCACAGACACGCGTTTACACACATAAATGTTTGTTAAAAATGTTCGCACGGACAGGTTTATTTCACAAGGGCATAACTGCAAAAAGACTGCGTACAATAGAAATTAATGTGGAACAACAGTTGCAGCCCAATAATCCACAGAAAACGGCAAGGGGTAACCTGTTAACAAGATTTACATCAGCACACACGCAGAAAAAGAATTACCGTTACACAAATATAAACTTATACAAGAATGCATTACGAAATTATTATGTTGCCATATGATTTTCTAACTAACTCGTAAATTGCCAGAATGTTGCAAGTCATAATTTTTATTATGTACATATATATGTATGAATAAGTGATTCACTGCTTTAATTTATAAAAGCCACATGTAAGATATACCAGTAATAATTGTATTTTAATTGTAAAACGTATTAAAATTTGTAGGCTCCTACTAGGTCATTCTTCCGGTTAGTGTTTGTTTTTCTTTGCGTTCTGACGGTATTTCTTGCTTTGATTTATAACAGTGTTTCATTACCTTTTAGATGCCCCACACCCCTTTACGGCATCTAATGATGCCTCACACCCTATTACAGCATCTTAAGAAGCATTGCACCTCTTTAAAGCATCTTAAGGTGCATCGCACCCCTTCGCATTATCTTAAGAAGCTTCGCTCATCATTATCTTCTAACACAAAAAATATGCCAAAAATAAGAAAGATAGTTACAAGTATGTTTTGGGAAAATGATATTTATAAAATATGACTAAGATTCGGTATTGAATTCACGTTGTCAATGTTCTATTTTGTACAAATACATTTGAGTTCTGTGTATTATATTATGTTAATGATGATCCGCCTTCTAAAAAAACTGGCATGTCTCGCACATGCAGCCCTGGTTAAGAAGGGCTGATTTTTAAGAATGACAAAAACACTGTTGATTTCAGGCCAGGTTTTTATCGTTATAAAATGATGACTTTGTCATACCATTTTAATCCTTCTAATCTACTAAAGCACCTGTGTTTAAAAGTATGTTACCTTTTTGGTTATTGTTTTTGTTGTTCTCCACGGTCAGAGCTATACGATAGCGCTGACTAGTAATTTGAGTTGAAGATCCTAATTTTTATGTTGGACTCGTTTCTTTTTATTTCCTAATATTCGACAATGTCACAAAACCTCCTTCATTTTGTATCGTTGTTATGATATCACTGAATATTCATCCAACTGTGCCTATTTCACTGCCAAGGTGTAAGGTATGATTCCAAATCTTGTAGGGATGTTTCTTCATGCGTAATCTTTTTTTTCGTTTCTTACAAATAAGGAGGGGAAACCCGAGGCCTGTAAACAGTAAATAAATAAATAATACACAAAGGTCACGTGTTTCAGGCACTCGTGAGAAACAAAGAAGTAGAAGACTAGACAACAGAAAAACATCAGACGTGATAGGTTACCGGGAATCGAACCTAGGACCTTCCGAACGACACTACCGCCTATCTACGGGGGCGAATCGTTACAATCCTCTCTGCGAACTCGTTTCTTGCATTTTTTCTCATTATCTTTGCCATTCCCAGGTGTATTTTCAGACCCACTTGATGTATCCTCTCATCGAGTATTTTCATTTTGGCATGCATCTGGTTACAGTTATGGGACAGAAGAGCCAAGTCGTAGACAGAATGTAGATTGCCACGCTGTTTAGATTCCACCAGATTTAATTTCCTCTTTGCCTCGCTCTTGAAACATGCATTCGGAGATGCAACTGAAGGAAAATGCCTTCGCACTAGGTCAGATACTCGACTGTTTAACCTTGCAAGGCTTAACGCAAAAACGAAAACCATAAGGGTCAATATAAGAGACTTGTTGTTCGCCGATGACGCTGCAATAGTTACTAAAAGTCAACAAGAGCTCCAGAGCTCGATTAATCGCTTCTCCGAAGCATGCAAGGGTTTTGGCTTCACAATAATTCTAAAGAAAACAAATGTGCTAAATCAGGATATGGGTGTTCCACCAGTTATTATTATTATAAACATATTTATTATACTTACTTACTTAGTCGTTCCCCTTCTACCGTGAGGTGTAGAGGTTTGGAAGAGAGAGCGCCAGACCATTCTATCAGCTGTCTTCTTCCTGGCCTGGTTCCATTCTAGTCCTCGGTCCTTCAAAGATTGTCTAATGTTGTCCTCCCAGCGAACTCTGGGTCGTCCTGGAGGTCTGGATCCCTGGCTCTTTGTTTCCCATGCTTGTCGTGGTAGCCGATCTTCTCCCATTCTGCAGACATGGCCAAACCATCTTAGTTGGGACTGTTCTATTTGGGTCTGCAGCGGATGGGATTTCAGGCCTTGACGGATCGTCTGGTTGCGGACCATGTCTCTTCTTGTTACTTCAACCACTTTCCTCAGATACCTCATTTCTGAGGTTTGGATCTGGCTTTTGTGGGTTGTAGTCATTGCCCACGACTCGCATCCATATGTCAAAACTGGGACATAGGTGGAGCGGTATACAGCCATCTTCGTTTTCTTACCAACCTCTTTCTTGCTGAGGAATCCACGATTTATGGCCTGAAAAAAGTCTCCCAGCCGCTGCTTTTCGAGTGGCCAACTCTTCTTTGATGCCTCCCTTTCGGTCTATAATAGCTCCGAGATATTTAAAGTGGTCGACCTGCTCCAGGACCTGTTCTCCCAACTTAATCTGATGTTTTCTTTCTTCTCGTGATATCACCATGGATTTTGTTTTAGAGCTGCTTATGACCATCCCTCTCTTCTCCAGCTCTTCCTTCCAGACTTGCAGGTTGGATTGGAGATGTGCCTCTGATTTAGCAATCAGGGCAACATCATCAGCAAATGCCAGCTCCGAAATATAGACCTGTCTCATCTTCCAGTACCCCACTGAATACTTTCTTGTTCTCTCCTTACATGCCTTGATGACATCGTTCATGAGGAGTATGAAAAGATAAGGTGACAGGATATCACCTTGTCTTACACCAGTGGTGGTCCTGAACTCTTCTGACTTATGGTTTGCTGTCCTCACATAATTTCTGCAAGACTTGTAGAAGCTCTGTATAGCATGAATCAGAGGTGCTGGAATATTCTTCCTTGCCAAACAGTCCCAAAGTTTGCTCCAGGGGACTCTGTCAAACGCCTTTTCCAGATCTATGAAACAAAGATGGATCTCACTCTTATACTCAAGGGCCTTTTCACTCAGCTGTCTGAGTGTGAAGATTAGGTCTTGAGTACTTCGGTTTGCTCGGAATCCGCACTGGACCTCATCCAATTGTGGCTCAGCTAGGCGTCGGAGTCTCTGCTCTAGGATTCTAGAGTAGATTTTACCAGGGACACTGAGAAGGGATATGCCTCTATGGTTTCCACATTGTCGATTGTCACCCTTTTTGAAAATTGGTGTTATGATGGCAATCTCCCAATCCTTTGGTATGGTCTTGTTGCACCATGCTGCCTGTAGGATCTTTAAGAGTAATAGGTCGCCTGATGCTCCCATGTACTTAACCATTTCTGGTGTTATACCATCATGCCCTGCTGCTTTGCCCATCTTGATTTTCTCTACTGCTGCTTTTAGTTCTTCCATCTTTATGTCATCTTCACCATCATTGGTTTTCTCTTCTGTGCTAGTGGTTATCATTTCTGTTGCTTCACCATGCTCACCATCCAGGAGTTCTGAGAAATATTCTTTCCATCTTTCCATTACTTCCTTCGGGGCAGTAAGCAATTTGCCTTGCTTGTCCTTTATAAATTTGAGAGGGCATTGTTTTTCCTTCCTCATGTTCTTTAGGGTCTTATAGAACAATTTCTGGTTTTCTTGTGCATCTTTTTTCTAGCTTTTCTCCAAATTCTTCCCAGGACTTCTGTTTTGCTGCTAGCACTTTGTTCTTTGCTTCTGTTCTGAGTATCACATATTCTCTATATTTTTCCATTTGTCCTGTTGTGTTTTTAGCTCCTAAGTATTGTTTCCATGCCATTTTCTTCTCTCTTATTTTCTCTTTGACTTCCTCTGTCCACCAAGGTGCCCTCTTTCTCTGGTTCCCAAGTCGGACTTCACCGCATGCTTCTGCAGCAGCTGTCTTTATGATATTCTTGAATTTATTCCAGAGGGTTTCCAAGTCATCAGGTCGTTCTTCTGTGTTGCTCACTGCTGTAGCAATAAGCCCCTATATCTGGTCTTAATTTCTGGCTCTCTCAGCTTGTAGGTCCTAATGCTCATTTCTCCTGCTCGTTTACTTGGTTTCTTGCGTGAGGTTGGGCAGTTCCTAGGCTGAGCAACTCTTTCAGTTGTTCGTTTGATTGTTAGCAGGTAGTGATCACTTCCAATCTCTGGCCCCCTCCAGACTCTTGCATCTCGGACATATCTGAATGAGCTTCTCCGAACAATGGCATAGTCGATCACTGACTTCTCATTCTTGGTTGGTTCACATCTAGTGTATGCATGTATGCGCTTATGGGGGAACTTTGTGTTTGTAATGATCAGATTCTGCTCACTGCAGAATCTAAGGAGTCGCTTTTGTAGCGGAAGGTTTTATATGTGTGAGATGATAATGCTAGAGTAGAAATAGTATTCTCTCCAGAATGTGTGAGGTCCCAGTGACAGAGAAGTACACTGGTATCACTCGATAGTCACGGCTGTGAAAGTATCTGGACTGAAAATATTCAGAGAACAGTCAGACCTTACTGCGCCACCTCCGCTATGTGACCACCTGTGATATTAATAAAAATTCAACCAAACTCAGTATCAACTATATTGAATGAATAAAGCTGGTGAATACAATTTATATCCTCTTTATTTACATCTATCTAATTGTGGTGATTGGGTGTGACTGGTGATACAACAGTTATATTTATACAAAACCAAATTGGCGAAATCAATTACAGTTTTTACAAGTTAAACTAAAATGTCATTTCTTTAGACTCTTCCAATTAGTTGGGTAATAGACTTCTTCACTGTCTTATTCACTTTATAACTTTCACTAGTTTATCACGCAAATTGTCATCACAAAACTCTGCTTGACAGTTATCACTTCTTGGTTGCACGATTGTCACAAATATCACTCATCTGTTAGGTTAATCAGTGTTCATATGAGATGTACAGCTTCAGTAGGTCTTGCTTCTACCAATCCAGACACTGCCGGGGCGATTCGCCTTGATCGTCGAGCAATTCTTGATCATTGACCTCTGACTTTTCGTTGACAGATATGAACCTGCAGATAATTGTAGGATATGTGGCTATTTGTGGATAAAAATTACCACATTCCTATTGTAGGTGAGATGAATTTGTTTTCAGATGTATGCGTGAAAATGCATGATTATGGATCAGTGACAAGACAGGTGTCTACTGTGGAACATTTTATAAAATCAAATAATACAAAATAATATGTACACACATATATGGTATGAGGTTATAGTATCCCCCTGCCTGACACGTTAGCTCTGTAAAGTGCAGTAACTTGATGACAGAATGAATAAGCCCTGATAATGATTGTTGGTAGTCCTGAAAAAATTGTTATTAGTCCTGAAAAGGATTGTGCTAGCCCTGATACGGACTCAGTCATGGTGGTTATATTTCGGGTTCCAATCTTCAATGTCATAAAATTAACAAGTGATACAACGTAAAAATATCTCCAAAGGATAAAATGTAAGGATAAAAACATAATGCGTAGGCTGCTGATAGTACATGATCGCCCTGACCGCGGGTCATCACCCTCCATAAAAATTGACTTGCTAGACGGGAAATCAAAACGATTACCATTTGGAGGGATGAGAACAGCGGATCAAAAGGAAAAAAAAAAATATGACTGAAAAAAAATGCGTGAGATTAGCAAGGCTAAGGAGACGCACTTGGGGGGGGGGGGGGGGGGGGGGGGAGGGGGGGGGGGGGGGGGGGGGGGGGGGGGGGGGGGGGGGGGGGGGGGGGGGGGGGGAACGGAGGAAAAAAATTCACGTCCCCCAAATTGACACGAGGTACGGAAACGGACGCTTTTGCGATACCAAGCCTTTGATTTGAATTCAGCGGCAAAACGCAGATGCTTGAAATATTACAAAATTTAAAAAAGTAACTTTTCTTAATATTAATGTTAGGAATATAAAAATTAGCTGGCCGGATGGCCCATTCTGAGCAGTGAAATAATATGTTTTTAATTTTACAGACGGATAGATAATAATGAAAATAATGACAAAAGACAGTGTTGTTCACAACAGCGAAAGACTGCATTGAATCAAAAAGTGTCGCTATTTGCACAAAAAAATCGCGATCTTGAGACGCAGGTGTTCAAATCTACTTAGCATGGAAGAGAAGGGATATTGGTGGAAGCTGTGTCTAAAAATAACTTTTATCGACAAAATTTTGGAGGGGAGAGAAAGGTTGGTTCAAAAATCAAGTACGTTTTTGTAAAAAACGCAAGTAGAGACGGACAGACTAACAGATAAAAATCCATACTTGACTGAAGCATGACTGAAATGACTTTAGTGTAGGAAATTTGAATTTAAAAAAAAAAACCAAGGCATTGATTGGCCACAGACAATCATATCGGCGCTCAGACGCGCATTTGGGGCCATTCCTCAATAGTTGTCCAGTGATAGACACAGTAAATTTCAAGTGTGGTGATTTCCAAATGAAATAAATTGAAATAAGTTCAGGGACGCCATACTATAGCCAGCAGCTCAGCTGAGTTTTGCTAGCATTTCTGTGTTCTTTATTCATAATCTGGTAAGATTGAAATTATTTCTTTGTATATTTTGAATATTGTTTAATGTCCGAGTGATTTGATACTGCCATATCGAAATCTAGCCTTACAAACAAGTAAGGATTCGCTCTGGACCCCCCGCCCTAGTTCAGGGTCTAGGGACAAACAATATATAAACTACAGCAAGGTTTAGGAAGGGGTGATCAAGTGTTGAGAACAGTGAATCATATCACCTATCCTATTCTATGGCAGTGAGATAATGCACCTATTTCAGAATCTGTAGACTGGGGAAACTTACCCTATGCGAAACCAACTAGGTAAGATGTGCTGTCTGGTCAGAGAGAACTGACCCTGTTTATGTGGTGTTATTGTAATTTGTTATGTGTAGAAGTGGCTTATTAGGTAAGGTTCTGAGCAAAAACCAATACTTTATTTCAGAGCTGTGAGTTCGATCTTGACACTAAGGTGGTGTCAAATGCTGATTAATAATTGAAGTGAGGACCCGTGCAGGGTACATTTCGACAGAACATCTGTGTATTGCTCAAGCACGGAGAGGTGGGGCCATCATATTCCAGCACCAGAACAAATCTGGCAAAGTTAAGTAGGCTAGCTGGCCTGCTGAACTTACACCAACTTCAAAAAAACTAGCACCCAAGAGAATTTACTACTGAAGCATCCCATTTCCTTCCATCATTAATGGACAATGTTTTTGTAGGCATAAACAGGGAGGGATGAAGCCACCCCAACAGCACATCTAGAAAAATAAACATTATGAACAGTAATACTTTAATTAATCTTGAAGATTGCATATGTAAACATCTTTCATTTAACATGCCATTTATTCATGCCATTCATTCATAAATTTCAAAATCTTTGCATAAGTTCTGGCCAAAATAAAACCTTGGTTCAGAACAAATAAATTTAAAAAAAGATTTTCTATTCTAAATTTAACCAGCTGAATTTAGTTCATTGTGTTATAAATTTTATTGATAGTATTAGACTTAATTAATATCTGTGGGTGTGTGTATATGTCCATACAACACATTGCATTCAGTACCCTAGATTTTACGTAGCCACATTCATTAGTAAAAAAAGACATGTGTGAGGTCATAAAGTGGTAGCACGAAAGGGCCTTCTGTATATTCACAGTTACAATTATCTCAGGAGCCTTCACAGCTGACCTCACGCATCACACTAGGTGATAACACCACCATACAATACCATCAAAATCCACTACATATATTGGGGTCTTGTCCAGGGATAATTAGCCCAACAGTAATATAAGGATCTCCTGGTGGGAGAAATAAAATTAGGGGAACAAAATTGTAAAATTCCCTTAAAATTAAAAGTGTCCCTTTAAATTAAAAGGGCAATTAGAAGTTGGTGAATCTTCACAGCCAGTAATAATTAATTAGTTAACTGGTTAGTTGGAATTAGTTAGACTATAGTCATAAGAAGTACTTAGTGTATTTACTAGTTAGAGATTTATCTTGTATATCATTATATTGTCTAAAAAGTATGGCGGAGCTAGCAAAATTTAGATCAGCTGCTGTGCTGACCGCAAAGGAGATGGGAATGGATGGTCAGATTTTAATTCAATACGTAACGGCTGAATGTGATAAATATATTGAACGGGAAGAAAGGAGATTAGAAAAAGAGGCTGAAAGAAAATTAGAGTCTGAAAGGTTGGCTGAAGAGAAGAGGTTAGAGGCTGAGACTAAGAGGCTGCAGATTGAGGCAGAAGACAAACGACAGCAAAGGGAGGCAGAAGAAAAAAAATTGACTGCCGAAAGGGAGGCAGAAGATAAAAAGGCCGAAAGGGAGGCAGAAGATAGAAGGTTGCAAAGGGAGCACGAATTACGACTAAGGGAGCTGGAATTACAAGGCCAGGCTCCTGAAAATGGTGCCAGCCCTTTTGCCTCAGATGCTACGCCTAGTCTGGGAGCCTCAAACTCAGCTATGGGGTTTCATTTAGACCATTTTGTTGAAAAAGACGATGACATAGAGGGGTACCTAGGACGTTTTGAGTTATTAGCTACTACATATGGGTTAGAGAGAGAGAGGTGGAGTTTAAAGCTATCACAGGGACTGAGAGGTACTTCTTATGAAGTCTTTGCTAAAATGAACAGGGAAGACCAAGACAATTATGACATGTTAAAGCAGGCTTTGTTATTAAGGTACGAGAAGAATGGTGAATTTTATCGTAAGAAATTTAGAAATGCCAAACTGTTGTCTGGGGAGACATACCACCAATTCTCTGCTAGACTGGAAACCTATTTGGAGAAATGGACTGCTCTGGGGAAGACCCAAGATCTTAAAGAAATGATCATGATTGAGCAATTGAGAGAGTCCATGGCTCCAGACATGAGAAAATTTCTCATGGAACAAGGTGCAGAGAAGTTGGGAGAGGTTTTAAATGTCGCTGAGAGGTATCAGGCAGCCCAGGCAGAGGTAAGTGGTGCTAAAAAGAAGCACATAGATAATTTTAAAGCTCCACAGCAATTTAATAAATTTGATAATAGAGAGCAGGGAAATAAAGGTAGGACAAACTTTGAGCGGCCAAGAAATGACTATCGCGACAGAAACTCACAGTTCAATGACCAAAAGTTCAATGAAAGAAAACCGTTGAACCAAGGAAAAAGATGGTGTAAATGGTGCAAGAAAGATAACCATAACACCGAATTTTGTAGAAGGAAACCTTCAAACATTGCTGCAATGAAGTCGGGGACGCAAAGATTAAAGGTTAATCCTAATGGACAACAGGAACCTTATCACCCCCCAGTTTGTGAGGATGTTATTTGTAATGGGGTCACCATAAGGTGCCTTTATGATACAGGTTTGGATTATGATTCAGTTGTGAAGTCTAGCCTAGTGGACCCAAGTCAGTATACCACAGAAACAGTGGAAATACAAGGGGCGACTAAGGACATACCACTCATGACACTTCCCATCGCAAGGATAACGGTGAAAACTCGCTATGTGGAAGGAGAAATCAGAGCAGCAGTGATAGATGAACCAATCTACCCTCTAATATTGGGGTGTAGATACGTCTTCTTGGGGAATCCCGAGAAACCTGTGATCATGGCGACAGTGCAGACCAGGTCACAGAAGAAGGAGGAAGAAGGTGAACCTATAAATGCTCATCCAGAGGAGATGAGAAAGGCGCAGGCTGAGGATAGGACACTCAAGCCATGTTTTAAAAAATTGCCCAAATGCCACACACCTCCGAGCAAGGGGGAATATTTCATGAAGAACAAACTATTATACAGGAAGGCCGGAACTGGAACAAATGGTCACAACCAGCTGGTTCTTCCCACCTCATATAGAGATAAAGTGATGGAACTCGGGCATGCGATTCCCTTCAGTGGTCACATGGGGATCAGCGCCACAGGACAGCGTATAGCTTGTCATTACTTCTGGCCAGGGATAACGGAGGATATAAAAAGATATGTCAAATCCTGCCCTGAATGTCAAAGGGTAGCTCCAAAGCACTGGACTGCTCCTGCAACTCTAGGGGAAATGCCCATAGTGGGAACACCTTTTGAGAGGGTTGCAGTGGATATTGTGGGACCTCTCACTCGGACCAAGAGGAGGAACAGTTACATCCTTACTCTGGTGGACACTTGTTCTATGTGGGGAGAGGCGGTAGCCCTGCCATCAATTGATTCAAAACATGTAGCAGAGGCACTACTTACAATATTCACCCGATTAGGATTCCCGCATCAAATCTTGACGGATAATGGATCTCAGTTCAAAGGGAAACTAACGGAAGAAGTTTTTAAACTATTTCAAGCCAGACACTTTCATTGTAGTCCGTACCATCCACAAGGGAACGGCCAGGTAGAGAGGTTCAATGGGACTCTCATTTCTATCCTGAGAAAGCTGGCACACGAAAAACCGGATCTGTGGGATCAATTCCTGCCCGCCGCATTGTTTGCGTATCGGGAGGTACCACATAGTTCAACCGGGATGGCTCCCGCAACTCTGCTATTTGGGAGGCCAATAAAAGGTCCTTTAGAAGCTTTATTAAGGACCTGGACGGATGAGAAGGCGGAAGAACCTGTTACCTCATCTTATCAATATGTGAACGAACTGACCACTCGTTTGAAAGCTGGATGGAAACTGGCAAATGATAATTTGAAACAAGCCAGGAAGAAACATGCAGCATATTTTAATAGGAAGGCAAAGGACCGAGAACTAGCTGTGGGAGAGAAGGTGCTGCTTCTACTACCCGGTAGCCAGAATAAATTACAAATTGGTTGGCAAGGTCCCTATACGGTTCTAGAGAAGGTGTCTAGAACAAACTATAAAATTGACAAAAAGGGGAAGGAGAAAGTTTATCATGTAAACTTATTAAAGAAGTATCTGGACAGACCACTCCAGGAAAGCACCCCCTTATTGACCTTGGCTATTGCAACCCAGATGCAAAAGGAACCACTCACCTCACATGAATACCCATTACATCCTTGTGAAACAGCAGCACAGGTAAAAGTCAGTAAGCACCTGACTAAAAACCAGAGGGAGAAAGTTCAACAGGTTCTGGAGGAACATACAGATGTACTAACAGATAAACCCGGCCATACAAATTTGCTACAGTATGACATGAAACTGGTAGACTCAAACCCAATCTGTATGAGAGCCTATTCTATTCCGTTCGCGAAGGAGAAGGCATTGAAGGAAGAAATAGATTATTTGTTGAAGGAGGGGATTATTTCGCACAGTGAATCATCTTTTAGTTCTAGTGTCGTTTTGTTGAGAAAACCGTCTGGGGAACACAGACTGTGCATAGATTACAGGAAACTGAATGCTGTCACAGAAGGACAAGTGGATCCATTACCAGACACAAAACAGTTATTTGCCAGACTGAACAAGGCAAAATACTTTTCAAAGGTGGATCTTAGTAAAGGCTATTACCAGATCCCAGTGAAGCCTGAAGTGAGACCTTATTTGGCTTTTAGCACTTCGGAGGGACATTATGAATTCAATATGCTACCATTCGGACTGAAAAATGCTCCGAGTGTATTTTCAAGGATGATGCGCAAATTGTTGGATCCCCTGAATAACCCATGTATCACGAATTTCATGGATGATATTCTCGTCGCCACAGAGACATTTGAAGAACACATTGAAGCTCTAGAAATGTTATTTAATAGACTTCGGGAGGCGAACTTAACTGCTAGGCCAACAAAATGTTGTATTGGATGCAAAGAGTTGGAATTCTTGGGACACACTGTATATCAGGGTAACATGACCCCTGACCCCAAGAACTTGGAAAAACTGCAGAGAGCACCTAGACCACAAACAAAAAAGGACGTGCGATCATTCGTGTCGTTATGCGGATTTTATCAGAAATACATCAAAAATTTTAACGCTATTTGTGCTCCTCTGACTGATCTGACTCGCAAGGGACTTCCAGATAAAATTATTTGGACTGCACAATGTGAACTAGCGTTCCAAGAGTTAAAGGAAAAACTCACTAGCAAGCCTATTCTCAAACTGCCTGATTTGACACAGGACTTTGTCTTAAGAACCGATGCAAGTAATGTAGGACTCGGAGGGGCTTTGTTGCAAAGATCATCTTCACCTGATGGGGAACTGAAACCAGTCGCTTATGCAAGCCGCAAATTGAATAAGGCGGAACAAGGATACTCCACAAGCGAAAAAGAATGTTTAGCGTTAATCTGGGCAATAAAGAAGTTTCAAATCTATCTGTATGGTAGGACTTTTGTGGTGGAGACGGATCATCAGCCTCTCGTATTCTTATCTCAGGCTAAGCATGAAAACGCAAGATTGCTGAGGTGGTCTTTATTACTTCAACCTTATCAGTTTAGTATCCAATATATCCCAGGCAAATTGAATGTCGGTGCAGATTTCCTCAGTCGGCACCCCTGTGATCAAAATTAGAGTAATGGCAGACGGGAGGAGAGATTTTATCTATGTGTATCACTGGTTTTAGAACTTGCCGTAGGCATGTTTTCAAGTGGGGAGATGTGTCATAAAATTAACAAGTGATACAACGTAAAAATATCTCCAAAGGATAAAATGTAAGGATAAAAACATAATGCGTAGGCTGCTGATAGTACATGATCGCCCTGACCGCGGGTCATCACCCTCCATAAAAATTGACTTGCTAGACGGGAAATCAAAACGATTACCATTTGGAGGGATGAGAACAGCGGATCAAAAGGAAAAAAAAAAATATGACTGAAAAAAAAATGCGTGAGATTAGCAAGGCTAAGGAGACGCACTTGGGGGGGGGGGGAAACGGAGGAAAAAATTCACGTCCCCCAAATTGACACGAGGTACGGAAACGGACGCTTTTGCGATACCAAGCCTTTGATTTGAATTCAGCGGCAAAACGCAGATGCTTGAAATATTACAAAATTTAAAAAGTAACTTTTCTTAATATTAATGTTAGGAATATAAAAATTAGCTGGCCGGATGGCCCATTCTGAGCAGTGAAATAATATGTTTTTAATTTTACAGACGGATAGATAATAATGAAAATAATGACAAAAGACAGTGTTGTTCACAACAGCGAAAGACTGCATTGAATCAAAAAGTGTCGCTATTTGCACAAAAAAATCGCGATCTTGAGACGCAGGTGTTCAAATCTACTTAGCATGGAAGAGAAGGGATATTGGTGGAAGCTGTGTCTAAAAATAACTTTTATCGACAAAATTTTGGAGGGGAGAGAAAGGTTGGTTCAAAAATCAAGTACGTTTTTGTAAAAACGCAAGTAGAGACGGACAGACTAACAGATAAAAATCCATACTTGACTGAAGCATGACTGAAATGACTTTAGTGTAGGAAATTTGAATTTAAAAAAAAAACCAAGGCATTGATTGGCCACAGACAATCATATCGGCGCTCAGACGCGCATTTGGGGCCATTCCTCAATAGTTGTCCAGTGATAGACACAGTAAATTTCAAGTGTGGTGATTTCCAAATGAAATAAATTGAAATAAGTTCAGGGACGCCATACTATAGCCAGCAGCTCAGCTGAGTTTTGCTAGCATTTCTGTGTTCTTTATTCATAATCTGGTAAGATTGAAATTATTTCTTTGTATATTTTGAATATTGTTTAATGTCCGAGTGATTTGATACTGCCATATCGAAATCTAGCCTTACAAACAAGTAAGGATTCGCTCTGGACCCCCCGCCCTAGTTCAGGGTCTAGGGACAAACAATATATAAACTACAGCAAGGTTTAGGAAGGGGTGATCAAGTGTTGAGAACAGTGAATCATATCACCTATCCTATTCTATGGCAGTGAGATAATGCACCTATTTCAGAATCTGTAGACTGGGGAAACTTACCCTATGCGAAACCAACTAGGTAAGATGTGCTGTCTGGTCAGAGAGAACTGACCCTGTTTATGTGGTGTTATTGTAATTTGTTATGTGTAGAAGTGGCTTATTAGGTAAGGTTCTGAGCAAAAACCAATACTTTATTTCAGAGCTGTGAGTTCGATCTTGACACTAAGGTGGTGTCAAATGCTGATTAATAATTGAAGTGAGGACCCGTGCAGGGTACATTTCGACAGAACATCTGTGTATTGCTCAAGCACGGAGAGGTGGGGCCATCATATTCCAGCACCAGAACAAATCTGGCAAAGTTAAGTAGGCTAGCTGGCCTGCTGAACTTACACCAACTTCAAAAAACTAGCACCCAAGAGAATTTACTACTGAAGCATCCCATTTCCTTCCATCATTAATGGACAATGTTTTTGTAGGCATAAACAGGGAGGGATGAAGCCACCCCAACAGCACATCCATTCATAGTTTTCCCAGGAAAATTAACATTACGAACAGTAATACTATAATTAATCTTGAAGATTGCATATGTAAACATCTTTCATTTAACATGCCATTTATTCATGCCATTCATTCATAAATTTCAAAATCTTTGCATAAGTTCTGGCCAAAATAAAACCTTGGTTCAGAACAAATAAATTTAAAAAAAGATTTTTCTATTCTAAATTTAACCAGCTGAATTTAGTTCATTGTGTTATAAATTTTATTGATAGTATTAGACTTAATTAATATCTGTGGGTGTGTGTATATGTCCATACAACACATTGCATTCAGTACCCTAGATTTTACGTAGCCACATTCATTAGTAAAAAAAAGACATGTGTGAGGTCATAAAGTGGTAGCACGAAAGGGCCTTCTGTATATTCACAGTTACAATTATCTCAGGAGCCTTCACAGCTGACCTCACGCATCACACTAGGTGATAACACCACCATACAATACCATCAAAATCCACTACATATATTGGGGTCTTGTCCAGGGATAATTAGCCCAACAGTAATATAAGGATCTCCTGGTGGGAGAAATAAAATTAGGGGAACAAAATTGTAAAATTCCCTTAAAATTAAAAGTGTCCCTTTAAATTAAAAGGGCAATTAGAAGTTGGTGAATCTTCACAGCCAGTAATAATTAATTAGTTAACTGGTTAGTTGGAATTAGTTAGACTATAGTCATAAGAAGTACTTAGTGTATTTACTAGTTAGAGATTTATCTTGTATATCATTATATTGTCTAAAAAGTATGGCGGAGCTAGCAAAATTTAGATCAGCTGCTGTGCTGACCGCAAAGGAGATGGGAATGGATGGTCAGATTTTAATTCAATACGTAACGGCTGAATGTGATAAATATATTGAACGGGAAGAAAGGAGATTAGAAAAAGAGGCTGAAAGAAAATTAGAGTCTGAAAGGTTGGCTGAAGAGAAGAGGTTAGAGGCTGAGACTAAGAGGCTGCAGATTGAGGCAGAAGACAAACGACAGCAAAGGGAGGCAGAAGAAAAAAAATTGACTGCCGAAAGGGAGGCAGAAGATAAAAAGGCCGAAAGGGAGGCAGAAGATAAAAAGGCCGAAAGGGAGGCAGAAGATAGAAGGTTGCAAAGGGAGCACGAATTACGACTAAGGGAGCTGGAATTACAAGGCCAGGCTCCTGAAAATGGTGCCAGCCCTTTTGCCTCAGATGCTACGCCTAGTCTGGGAGCCTCAAACTCAGCTATGGGGTTTCATTTAGACCATTTTGTTGAAAAAGACGATGACATAGAGGGGTACCTAGGACGTTTTGAGTTATTAGCTACTACATATGGGTTAGAGAGAGAGAGGTGGAGTTTAAAGCTATCACAGGGACTGAGAGGTACTTCTTATGAAGTCTTTGCTAAAATGAACAGGGAAGACCAAGACAATTATGACATGTTAAAGCAGGCTTTGTTATTAAGGTACGAGAAGAATGGTGAATTTTATCGTAAGAAATTTAGAAATGCCAAACTGTTGTCTGGGGAGACATACCACCAATTCTCTGCTAGACTGGAAACCTATTTGGAGAAATGGACTGCTCTGGGGAAGACCCAAGATCTTAAAGAAATGATCATGATTGAGCAATTGAGAGAGTCCATGGCTCCAGACATGAGAAAATTTCTCATGGAACAAGGTGCAGAGAAGTTGGGAGAGGTTTTAAATGTCGCTGAGAGGTATCAGGCAGCCCAGGCAGAGGTAAGTGGTGCTAAAAAGAAGCACATAGATAATTTTAAAGCTCCACAGCAATTTAATAAATTTGATAATAGAGAGCAGGGAAATAAAGGTAGGACAAACTTTGAGCGGCCAAGAAATGACTATCGCGACAGAAACTCACAGTTCAATGACCAAAAGTTCAATGAAAGAAAACCGTTGAACCAAGGAAAAAGATGGTGTAAATGGTGCAAGAAAGATAACCATAACACCGAATTTTGTAGAAGGAAACCTTCAAACATTGCTGCAATGAAGTCGGGGACGCAAAGATTAAAGGTTAATCCTAATGGACAACAGGAACCTTATCACCCCCCAGTTTGTGAGGATGTTATTTGTAATGGGGTCACCATAAGGTGCCTTTATGATACAGGTTTGGATTATGATTCAGTTGTGAAGTCTAGCCTAGTGGACCCAAGTCAGTATACCACAGAAACAGTGGAAATACAAGGGGCGACTAAGGACATACCACTCATGACACTTCCCATCGCAAGGATAACGGTGAAAACTCGCTATGTGGAAGGAGAAATCAGAGCAGCAGTGATAGATGAACCAATCTACCCTCTGATATTGGGGTGTAGATACGTCTTCTTGGGGAATCCCGAGAAACCTGTGATCATGGCGACAGTGCAGACCAGGTCACAGAAGAAGGAGGAAGAAGGTGAACCTATAAATGCTCATCCAGAGGAGATGAGAAAGGCGCAGGCTGAGGATAGGACACTCAAGCCATGTTTTAAAAAATTGCCCAAATGCCACACACCTCCGAGCAAGGGGGAATATTTCATGAAGAACAAACTATTATACAGGAAGGCCGGAACTGGAACAAATGGTCACAACCAGCTGGTTCTTCCCACCTCATATAGAGATAAAGTGATGGAACTCGGGCATGCGATTCCCTTCAGTGGTCACATGGGGATCAGCGCCACAGGACAGCGTATAGCTTGTCATTACTTCTGGCCAGGGATAACGGAGGATATAAAAAGATATGTCAAATCCTGCCCTGAATGTCAAAGGGTAGCTCCAAAGCACTGGACTGCTCCTGCAACTCTAGGGGAAATGCCCATAGTGGGAACACCTTTTGAGAGGGTTGCAGTGGATATTGTGGGACCTCTCACTCGGACCAAGAGGAGGAACAGTTACATCCTTACTCTGGTGGACACTTGTTCTATGTGGGGAGAGGCGGTAGCCCTGCCATCAATTGATTCAAAACATGTAGCAGAGGCACTACTTACAATATTCACCCGATTAGGATTCCCGCATCAAATCTTGACGGATAATGGATCTCAGTTCAAAGGGAAACTAACGGAAGAAGTTTTTAAACTATTTCAAGCCAGACACTTTCATTGTAGTCCGTACCATCCACAAGGGAACGGCCAGGTAGAGAGGTTCAATGGGACTCTCATTTCTATCCTGAGAAAGCTGGCACACGAAAAACCGGATCTGTGGGATCAATTCCTGCCCGCCGCATTGTTTGCGTATCGGGAGGTACCACATAGTTCAACCGGGATGGCTCCCGCAACTCTGCTATTTGGGAGGCCAATAAAAGGTCCTTTAGAAGCTTTATTAAGGACCTGGACGGATGAGAAGGCGGAAGAACCTGTTACCTCATCTTATCAATATGTGAACGAACTGACCACTCGTTTGAAAGCTGGATGGAAACTGGCAAATGATAATTTGAAACAAGCCAGGAAGAAACATGCAGCATATTTTAATAGGAAGGCAAAGGACCGAGAACTAGCTGTGGGAGAGAAGGTGCTGCTTCTACTACCCGGTAGCCAGAATAAATTACAAATTGGTTGGCAAGGTCCCTATACGGTTCTAGAGAAGGTGTCTAGAACAAACTATAAAATTGACAAAAAGGGGAAGGAGAAAGTTTATCATGTAAACTTATTAAAGAAGTATCTGGACAGACCACTCCAGGAAAGCACCCCCTTATTGACCTTGGCTATTGCAACCCAGATGCAAAAGGAACCACTCACCTCACATGAATACCCATTACATCCTTGTGAAACAGCAGCACAGGTAAAAGTCAGTAAGCACCTGACTAAAAACCAGAGGGAGAAAGTTCAACAGGTTCTGGAGGAACATACAGATGTACTAACAGATAAACCAGGCCATACAAATTTGCTACAGTATGACATGAAACTGGTAGACTCAAACCCAATCTGTATGAGAGCCTATTCTATTCCGTTCGCGAAGGAGAAGGCATTGAAGGAAGAAATAGATTATTTGTTGAAGGAGGGGATTATTTCGCACAGTGAATCATCTTTTAGTTCTAGTGTCGTTTTGTTGAGAAAACCGTCTGGGGAACACAGACTGTGCATAGATTACAGGAAACTGAATGCTGTCACAGAAGGACAAGTGGATCCATTACCAGACACAAAACAGTTATTTGCCAGACTGAACAAGGCAAAATACTTTTCAAAGGTGGATCTTAGTAAAGGCTATTACCAGATCCCAGTGAAGCCTGAAGTGAGACCTTATTTGGCTTTTAGCACTTCGGAGGGACATTATGAATTCAATATGCTACCATTCGGACTGAAAAATGCTCCGAGTGTATTTTCAAGGATGATGCGCAAATTGTTGGATCCCCTGAATAACCCATGTATCACGAATTTCATGGATGATATTCTCGTCGCCACAGAGACATTTGAAGAACACATTGAAGCTCTAGAAATGTTATTTAATAGACTTCGGGAGGCGAACTTAACTGCTAGGCCAACAAAATGTTGTATTGGATGCAAAGAGTTGGAATTCTTGGGACACACTGTATATCAGGGTAACATGACCCCTGACCCCAAGAACTTGGAAAAACTGCAGAGAGCACCTAGACCACAAACAAAAAGGGACGTGCGATCATTCGTGTCGTTATGCGGATTTTATCAGAAATACATCAAAAATTTTAACGCTATTTGTGCTCCTCTGACTGATCTGACTCGCAAGGGACTTCCAGATAAAATTATTTGGACTGCACAATGTGAACTAGCGTTCCAAGAGTTAAAGGAAAAACTCACTAGCAAGCCTATTCTCAAACTGCCTGATTTGACACAGGACTTTGTCTTAAGAACCGATGCAAGTAATGTAGGACTCGGAGGGGCTTTGTTGCAAAGATCATCTTCACCTGATGGGGAACTGAAACCAGTCGCTTATGCAAGCCGCAAATTGAATAAGGCGGAACAAGGATACTCCACAAGCGAAAAAAGAATGTTTAGCGTTAATCTGGGCAATAAAGAAGTTTCAAATCTATCTGTATGGTAGGACTTTTGTGGTGGAGACGGATCATCAGCCTCTCGTATTCTTATCTCAGGCTAAGCATGAAAACGCAAGATTGCTGAGGTGGTCTTTATTACTTCAACCTTATCAGTTTAGTATCCAATATATCCCAGGCAAATTGAATGTCGGTGCAGATTTCCTCAGTCGGCACCCCTGTGATCAAAATTAGAGTAATGGCAGACGGGAGGAGAGATTTTATCTATGTGTATCACTGGTTTTAGAACTTGCCGTAGGCATGTTTTCAAGTGGGGAGATGTGTCATAAAATTAACAAGTGATACAACGTAAAAATATCTCCAAAGGATAAAATGTAAGGATAAAAACATAATGCGTAGGCTGCTGATAGTACATGATCGCCCTGACCGCGGGTCATCACCCTCCATAAAAATTGACTTGCTAGACGGGAAATCAAAACGATTACCATTTGGAGGGATGAGAACAGCGGATCAAAAGGAAAAAAAAAAATATGACTGAAAAAAAAATGCGTGAGATTAGCAAGGCTAAGGAGACGCACTTGGGGGGGGGGGGAACGGAGGAAAAAAATTCACGTCCCCCAAATTGACACGAGGTACGGAAACGGACGCTTTTGCGATACCAAGCCTTTGATTTGAATTCAGCGGCAAAACGCAGATGCTTGAAATATTACAAAATTTAAAAAGTAACTTTTCTTAATATTAATGTTAGGAATATAAAAATTAGCTGGCCGGATGGCCCATTCTGAGCAGTGAAATAATATGTTTTTTAATTTTACAGACGGATAGATAATAATGAAAATAATGACAAAAGACAGTGTTGTTCACAACAGCGAAAGACTGCATTGAATCAAAAAGTGTCGCTATTTGCACAAAAAATCGCGATCTTGAGACGCAGGTGTTCAAATCTACTTAGCATGGAAGAGAAGGGATATTGGTGGAAGCTGTGTCTAAAAATAACTTTTATCGACAAAATTTTGGAGGGGAGAGAAAGGTTGGTTCAAAAATCAAGTACGTTTTTGTAAAAACGCAAGTAGAGACGGACAGACTAACAGATAAAAATCCATACTTGACTGAAGCATGACTGAAATGACTTTAGTGTAGGAAATTTGAATTTAAAAAAAAAAACCAAGGCATTGATTGGCCACAGACAATCATATCGGCGCTCAGACGCGCATTTGGGGCCATTCCTCAATAGTTGTCCAGTGATAGACACAGTAAATTTCAAGTGTGGTGATTTCCAAATGAAATAAATTGAAATAAGTTCAGGGACGCCATACTATAGCCAGCAGCTCAGCTGAGTTTTGCTAGCATTTCTGTGTTCTTTATTCATAATCTGGTAAGATTGAAATTATTTCTTTGTATATTTTGAATATTGTTTAATGTCCGAGTGATTTGATACTGCCATATCGAAATCTAGCCTTACAAGTAAGGATTCGCTCTGGACCCCCCGCCCTAGTTCAGGGTCTAGGGACAAACAATATATAAACTACAGCAAGGTTTAGGAAGGGGTGATCAAGTGTTGAGAACAGTGAATCATATCACCTATCCTATTCTATGGCAGTGAGATAATGCACCTATTTCAGAATCTGTAGACTGGGGAAACTTACCCTATGCGAAACCAACTAGGTAAGATGTGCTGTCTGGTCAGAGAGAACTGACCCTGTTTATGTGGTGTTATTGTAATTTGTTATGTGTAGAAGTGGCTTATTAGGTAAGGTTCTGAGCAAAAACCAATACTTTATTTCAGAGCTGTGAGTTCGATCTTGACACTAAGGTGGTGTCAAATGCTGATTAATAATTGAAGTGAGGACCCGTGCAGGGTACATTTCGACAGAACATCTGTGTATTGCTCAAGCACGGAGAGGTGGGGCCATCATATTCCAGCACCAGAACAAATCTGGCAAAGTTAAGTAGGCTAGCTGGCCTGCTGAACTTACACCAACTTCAAAAAAAAACTAGCACCCAAGAGAATTTACTACTGAAGCATCCCATTTCCTTCCATCATTAATGGACAATGTTTTTGTAGGCATAAACAGGGAGGGATGAAGCCACCCCAACAGCACATCCATTCATAGTTTTCCCAGGAAAATTAACATTACGAACAGTAATACTATAATTAATCTTGAAGATTGCATATGTAAACATCTTTCATTTAACATGCCATTTATTCATGCCATTCATTCATAAATTTCAAAATCTTTGCATAAGTTCTGGCCAAAATAAAACCTTGGTTCAGAACAAATAAATTTAAAAAAAAAGATTTTCTATTCTAAATTTAACCAGCTGAATTTAGTTCATTGTGTTATAAATTTTATTGATAGTATTAGACTTAATTAATATCTGTGGGTGTGTGTATATGTCCATACAACACATTGCATTCAGTACCCTAGATTTTACGTAGCCACATTCATTAGTAAAAAAAGACATGTGTGAGGTCATAAAGTGGTAGCACGAAAGGGCCTTCTGTATATTCACAGTTACAATTATCTCAGGAGCCTTCACAGCTGACCTCACGCATCACACTAGGTGATAACACCACCATACAATACCATCAAAATCCACTACACCTGGCTGCAAATAACAAGATATTGGCCGTGACACGTTTCTCTCTCTCCAGCCGTTGTCCTTCTGTCTTGCTTCGCTGTACAAGTGAATTTGAAATGTTGTTGTTGTTGTTGTTGTTGTTGATTTCGTCTACTATGTTGCTGTAATACCCTGTTCAACCTGAAAGTTGGTTATAATTGGGGTATATAGGGTGTTTACTATCTTCGGTGCTAGCCTGTTGTTAGTCCTGAAAAGGACTGGTCCGAAAAAGGACCACTAGCTGCCTGTCAGGATACCTCTTTGCTCTTGTCCATTCGGGGTGTCGTGGCTTGTTCATGGTGTACATTTGTTGTTTTCCTATCTGGCTTGTTAGGTTTTGTGAGTTTTTGCCCTCCTCGTTTCTGCTTCTTGTGTCTTCCTTTTCTCCAGTGTCTGGGAAAGCGCTTTTTCTATCATTGTTGGGAGTAGCTCTTCCCACGTTTCCTCGATGACTTTTTCGTTTGATTGGTCGTTCGTTTTAGTGTCTTTTGTGTTTGATGTAATTTCTTCAATGGTCATTCTTTCTGCCTCTATTCTTTTCAGTAGTTGTTCGTTTCCATCTTTCAGTTCTATCAGTTTCCTTACATCTTCTTCTATCTGTTGCTGAATTCTTTTCATGTCTTGGTGTATTATTTTCATGTCGTTTATGACTTGTTGTTGTTTCGCGCTTTCCGAGCTGTCATGAATTTCTTCACATCTGTCAGTTGAGGTTCTGTTTTTGTGTGGCTGGCGGTTTTCTCTCTCCTTTCGCAGTTGTTGTTTCAATTCTCTCACATCAGTCGTGAGCCGTCTGACTTGTTCCGTTAGGCTGTCTTGGCGCCTATCACCTAGAGTACTTGCCTTCAGTGTGTTTTTTGCCTCATGGTATGATACTCCCTTTCCAATGGCAACTGTAATTATTTGCCTTGTTTGTTGGTATTCGGGACATCCTCGGTATCGTGCTCCGTGCTTTCCGAGGCAGTTGGTACATTTTCTATTGTTATTTGGTGCTTTGTAGTCTTGGTCTTTTTTGGCCTTTGGGCAGTCTTTGTATTCGTGGCTGCCCGCACAGTATCTACAGACCGTCTCTTTTCTGCACGTGTTCCTTGTGTGAGAAAATCCCTGGCACTTTGAACATTGTATCACTGGCGGGATGAAGGCATGTGCTCTTCGAGGTCTATTCTGGATAGTGATGTTTTCTGGGACTGTTTTCCCCTGTAGAGTCACTATTATCAGTCTGGTGTCTTCTTTGTTCCAGGATTTAAGCCTTTCTGCGTGTGTGAATCTGTACCGAGGGTTTTCGGCCTGGATGTAGCTGAGGGCCTCTGTGTCTGACAAGTTGGTGTCTATCCCTTTGATGACTACTCTCTTGCTTTCAGTGTAGATTTCTGCTTGGATTTTGATCCGGTGTGGTAGCTGAAATTCTTTAGGCCCGGATGCCAGAGCAGTCATCAGCGATTTAGTTTTTTCTGTATCATTCAGGGCAAGTGTCACTCCCTGTTGGTGCCTTCTGATACTAATTATGCCTCTTTTGCCTACTACTTTCTCCAGGACATTGATTACTTTGTCGTCCGGGAGTGCCCTGAGTGTGGCTTCTCCTTCCGACAACTGCGTAATTTTTATTTTGCGCTCTTGATCCTGTTCTTTGTGAATACTTTTTCTTAGTTCGCCTGGGCGGCATCTCCCATCTGCTACCACTGGTTGAGTATTTTTCTTCGGGCTCGGTGCCCTGTCCTCTTCTGTCTGCTTGTGATTTTGCTTCTCTTGTTCACCTCGGAGGACTTGGCTGTTCTTTGTAGGATTCCGGCGTATCTCGATGTCTGACACTCGAGCCGCCTCAAATAGTGCTTCTTTCATCTCGGCATCGTGTGGTGGTGTCAACGGTGTTTTGTGTAGCTTCTCTGTAGTAGACAGGGCTTCAGTTGACGATTTGGGTACTTGTGGTGGTGGTCCCTGGGTTTTAGGCTCCTGTCTTCTTTTTCTTCTTTCCAACATCTGTTTTATCTGTTCTAACGCTTTCATCTGGTCTTCTTCTTCTGACATCTGTTCTATCTGCTCTAATGCGCTCACCATGTAGTCATATTCTGGGTCTTCATCGTCAAGTTCAGAACTGCTTGCATCTGCTTTCTGCTCTTCCTCGCAAGGAGTCTGGTCATTCGGGCTCTCAACCGGGTTGATACACGTCGCAGCTAGCTCCGTCATCGTATCAAGAGTTTGAGAAATTTCGGTCCCCGCAGGAGTACTTGGGGCAGTTTTGCTCTCTGGCTGTTTTCTTTGTTGATTGTGTTATTCCCCTGGCTGTTCTGCGCTGGTGGGCTGGTATAAATCTTCCTCTTTTTAGCGTGAGGTTTCTTTCGGCCCATTTTGACTATTGCGATCGCTGGTGGTACGTCGCAAGGAGTCTGGTCATTCGGGCTCTCAACCGGGTCGATACACGTCGCAGCTAGCTCCGTCATCGTATCAAGAGTTGGAGAAATTTCGGTCCCCGCACGAGTACTTGGGGCAGTTTTGCTCTCTGGCTGTCTTTCTTTGTTGATTGTGTTATTCCCCTGGCTGTTCTGCGCTGGTGGGCTGGTATAAATCTTCCTCTTTTTAGCGTGAGGTTTCTTTCGGCCCATTTTGACTATAGCGATCGCTGTGTACGTCCTGAAAAGGACGCTGGTTATAGTGCGGTTGTGAACGGTTGATGAACGTTATCGTGAATTTGAAATCATTTACGACCGCCCTTATATAGGGAGCTGTCGGGCGTACAGGAAACAAGGCTCGCAACTCCAGCAAACTTCCCAAAATAGTTGTAACTTCGAGGGGGTTGTACTAAATGAGTTTCCAACCTTGGTCTCGTGCATTTCACCTTTCCCAGTTCAAGCCTTTGGAGTTATATATTTCCGTTCTCCGTGAGTTGACCTTTATATCCATATGTTGTTTTCCCATATCTGTCGTGTTAACGATTTTATATTGAATTATGAATAGGAAAAACACAGGATTTCTCAAGGCACGGACACTTAGTCTTGCAAAATTCTTCACAACTACTTACTCCCTTCTGATTTCCTTGTACCTATACATAATTGAAGATATTCCCGTCAAAAGGAGACCATTCTCATCCTTGTCTGTCATTCCGTTCTCCTTCCCGACCGCTAATTCTAACCATGTTTCGGACGATTATTCTTCCTTATACAATCGCCGAAGTCGTTCTATCTGACCGTGGGGAAACCCCTTCTCTGATTGGCTGCCCTAGATACACACAGGAAAATACCCCTGCATTTCTTTGTTCAGGCCAAAACACTGGTGTCCCACTTTTCGGTCTTCAAACATTTTACTAGGCAATGCGTAACATGCGACAGAGCCTCCCTCTCTTTTAAGCTGTAGATTTCTACAGCTAACAACTGTAAGCTTTGCCGTAGTTAATGTTCTTCTTACTCTCGTTCTATCTCAGTTGGGTGTCGACTAAGAAAATCTGCTCCAACATTTTCTTTACCAGGGATGTAATGCACTGTAAACGAATATGGAGCTAAAAGTAGACTCCATCTGAGCAATCTGGAATTTAATTTTCTCGACACCGCCAAAAATGTGAGAGGTTGATGGTCATTCTGTAATATGAAAATGTTTGCCGTACAAATAGGTCGAGAACTTCTCGATGGACCAGACTACCGCCAAACATTCTTTCTCTATAGTAGAATAGTTCAGTTCGGCCGAATTTAGTTTCCTACTAGCGTAGGCGACTGGTAAAAGTTCTTCCGGCTGGGCTTTTGATTTTTGCAACAGCGTTGCTCCTATTCCAATATTACTTGCATCCGTTCGCAATACAAATTCCTGAGTGATATCGGGTAATGCAAGGATGGGTTTGCTGGTGAGTTTTTTCTTTAAGTCCGTGTAAGCGTTCTCACACTCAGCATTCCACTGAATATTATCAGGCTGACCTTTCTTCGTTAAGTCTGTTAACGGTGCACACAGAGAGTTAAAGTTGGATATATACTTTTGGTAAAATCCGCATAAGGACACAAATGACCTTACATCTTTCTTAGTTCTTGGTCTGGGTGCCTTCTTCAACTTCTCAATATTCTTTGGGTCAGGAGACATGTGACCTCTAGAAATAGTGTGACCAAGGAATTCCAATTCCTTACACCCAATATAACACTTGGTTGGACGTGCAGTCAGTCCAGTTTCTCTTAGTCTGTCAAACAACATGGAGAGTGATTCTACATGCTCCTCAAATGTATTGGTAGCAACAAGTATGTCATCCATGAAGTTAGTGATGTGTGGATTTTTTAGAGGCTCCAACAGTTTCCTCATCATTCTTGAAAATACACTTGGTGCATTTTTTAAGCCAAATGGCAGTACATTGAACTCATAATGTCCTTCCGATGTACTGAATGCCAACATGTGCCTTATTTCTGGTTTCACTGGTATTTGGTAGTATCCCTTGCTTAGATCTACTTTAGAAAAATACCTAGCTTCACTCAGTGTAGAGAACAATTGGTTGGTGTCAGGTAACGGATCCACTTGAGATTCTGTGACCGCATTTAACTTCCTGTAATCTATGCACAACCTATGTTCTCCACTAGGTTTCCTTAATAGCACTACACTGGAGTTGTAGGGAGATTCCGACTTTGAGATGATCTTCTCCTTTAATAAATAATCAATCTCTTCCCGTAGTGCCTGTGCTTTTGCATAAGGGATAGGGTAAGTCTTCATACATACTGGTGTGGGATCGGTTACCGTCATGTTGTACTCTAACAGATTTGTACAACCAGGCTTATCTGTGAGTACATCAGCATTGATTTCCAACACCTCCTGAACTTGCCTCCTCTGCTCAGGAGTTAAATGATCACTAATATTCACTTGATCATAACTCTCTGTAGCCTTCAATGGGTATTCCATAGAGGAAAGAGGTTCATTTTCCATTTCTGTTGCAATGGCTAGGGTCATGATATGTGCAACTTCTGATGATTCCCTGTCATAATACTTTTTAAGAAGATTGACATGGTACACTTTCTCTTTTCCCTTCTTGTCAATCTTGTAGTTAGTTCTGGAAAGTTTCTCCAGAATGACATAGGGTCCCTGCCATCCAATTTGCAATTTATTATTGCTGCTGGGCAACAGAAGTAGAACTTTTTCTCCCACAGCAAGTTCTCTATCCTTTGCTTTTTTGTTGTAATAAGCAGCATGCTTCCTCCTGGCCTGTCTCAAGTTCTCATTTGCCAGTTTCCACCCTGTTTTTAATCGAGAAGTTAACTCGTTGACATACTGATATGAGGATGTCACTGTTTCCTCAGCCTTCTCATCAGTCCATGTTCGCAGCAATGCTTCCATTGGACCTTTGATTGGTCTTCCAAACAACAAAGTAGCTGGAGCCAATCCAGTTGAATTATGTGGGACTTCCCTGTATGCAAAGAGTGCAGCAGGTAAATATACATCCCAAGTGTCAGGTTTTTCACTTGCCAGCTTTCTAAGTATGGATATAAGCGTCCCGTTGAAGCGCTCTACTTGCCCGTTTCCTTGGGCATGATATGGAGAGCAATGATAATGTCTGGCCTGAAAGATCCTGAACACTTCTTGTGTTAGCTTTCCCTTAAACTGAGAACCATTGTCAGTCAATATCTGATTTGGGAAACCTAACCTGGTGAATATTGTCAACAGTGCCTCAGCCACATGCTTAGAATCTATAGATGACAAGGCTACTGCTTCTCCCCACATAGAGCAAGTATCAACCAAGGTCAGGATATAAGCATTCCTCTTCTTGGTCCTAGTGAGGGGTCCAACAATATCCACTGCAACACGTTCAAAGGGTGTTCCCATAATGGGCATTTCTCCTAGTGTTGCTGGTGCAGTCCTATGTTTAGGAGCTACTCTTTGGCATTCTGGGCAGGATCTCACATATCTCTTTATGTCCTCTGTGATTCCTGGCCAAAAGTAGTGACACGCTATCCTTTGTCCAGTGGCCCCTATTCCCATATGTCCACTGAAAGGTACAGCATGTCCCAGCTCCATAACCTTCTCCCTGTATGATTTTGGCACTACAAGCTGTCCATGCCCTTGAGGTCCTGTTCCAGCTTTTCTGTAGAGTAGACCATTTTTCATGTAGAAGTCTCCTTTCTCTGGAGGGTTATGTGCCTTAGGTAGTTTGCCAAAGCAAGGCTTCAAGGTGCTGTCAGCTGCTTGAGCCTTTTTCATCTCTCCTGGATGTGTATTAATAGGATTTTCCTCCATTTTCCTGGAGCTTGCCCTGGTCTGGACTGTTGCCATAACTACAGGTTTAATGGGTTCTCCTAGGAAAACATACCTACATCCCAAAATCAATGGGTAAATAGGTTCGTCCATCACTGCTGCTTTGATCTCTCCTTCCACATAGCGAGATCTTATGTTGATTCGGGCTATGGGTAGTGTCATGGTTCCTGCTCCCTTGATCGGTCCTCTGATTTCCACTGTCTCTGTGGTTATCTGGTCAGGACTCACCAGAGAAGAGCACACTACCGAGTCAAAGTCCAAGCCTGTATCATATAAGCACAGTACTTGGGTGCCATTCAAGGTCACTTCCTCACAGACAGGGGGATGATGGAGGTCATTGGGACTAACTGCCTGTTCCTTCCTTCCGTTGTTCCCTGTTGTAAGGCATGCAGCATGATGAGGAGGATTCTTCCGTCTGCATTCTGCAGTATTGTGGTTGCTAATTTTGCAAATTTTACACCACTTATCTTCCTTTCTTGAAGGTTTCTTGTCAGATCCTAGAGGGTTCTTGTCTTTGTAGTCATATCTGTGTTTGTTCTTGGTTGTATTGTCCTTTTGTTCAAACTTGTTTTGGTTTTGGGGTGACTTGAAACTATCTACCTGCTTCTTCTTGTTTCCCTGAAACAGGGGATGAGCCAGTTTGTGACTTTCTGCATAGATGATTATTTCATCTAATCTCTCTCTTTTATGTTTTACTAGGAATGTCTTCGTCTCAGGAGACATGGACTCCAGGAGTTGTTCTATCAACATCATCTCCTTAATCCCTTCAAAATCCTGATTGAAGTTTCCTAACTGACACCACCTCAGCAAGTAACTTTCCAACCTTGCTGAAAACTGCTGATACGTTTCTCCTGTCTGGAGCTTAGCAGTTCTAAATCGCATTCTATAAGCTTCTGCGTTTTGTTCATAACGCACCAACAATGCTTGTTTCAAGGCTTCATAATTTTCCTGATCTTCTTTTTGCATCTTCAAGTAGACGTTATAAGATACACCTCTCAATCCCTGTGACAACTTCAAATTCCACTTTTCTTTTTCTAGGCCATAAGTAGTGGCCAATCGTTCATATCTGTCAAGGTAATCCTCTATTCCCTCTTCTTTCTCCACAAATGGGTCCAAGTGGAAGTTCATAGCTCCATTGGGGGTGCTTTGGCTGGCGCTGGTATCCGAATGAGATGACCTACTACCATTAGTTGTAGCCGCTGCCTGTATTTCAAGCTCTTTTAATCTCAGTTCATGGCTTGTCTTTTTCCTCAGCTTGTTAGCTTCCTTTCTTCAGCCTCCAATTTCTTGGCTTGAGCCTCAACTTCCAACAGCAGCCTCTTTTCTTCAGCTTCCATTCTTTTGGCTTCTCTCTCAGCTTCTAGTCTTTTGGCTTCTCTCTCAGCTTCTGCTTGCAGCTTCCTTTCCTCTCTATCCATATGTTTGTCCACTTCAGTTGTGACATACTGGATGAGAGCATCACCTGTCAAGCCCAGCTCTTTTCCCATTTGCATGATCGCAGTTCTGAACTTCACTAAGTCAGCCATTATATTAAGTTAAGTAGGGTATGAAAACTTACCTAAACTTACTCAAAATAATTATCAAATGGACAACACAATTAATCGTGCAACCTTGTGATAGTCAATATTTACTGAGTACTCTAAGGTACTGTTACTGAGAAAAAAAAATCTTATTCTAGAATTTACAAAAAAAAAATTTTTTTTTCCTATTGGTGGCCCAAGATAGACTAAAGATAGATGTATTAGATAGAGGATGGCTCAGGATATACGAGAATATCCCGCGATCGAGCCCCCACTGTAGCGGAAGGTTTTATATGTGTGAGATGATAATGCTAGAGTAGAAATAGTATTCTCTCCAGAATGTGTGAGGTCCCAGTGACAGAGAAGTACACTGGTATCACTCGATAGTCACGGCTGTGAAAGTATCTGGACTGAAAATATTCAGAGAACAGTCAGACCTTACTGCGCCACCTCCGCTATGTGACCACCTGTGATATTAATAAAAATTCAACCAAACTCAGTATCAACTATATTGAATGAATAAAGCTGGTGAATACAATTTATATCCTCTTTATTTACATCTATTTAATTGTGGTGATTGGGTGTGACTGGTGATACAACAGTTATATTTATACAAAACCAAATTGGCGAAATCAATTACAGTTTTTACAAGTTAAACTAAAATGTCATTTCTTTAGACTCTTCCAATTAGTTGGGTAATAGACTTCTTCACTGTCTTATTCACTTTATAACTTTCACTAGTTTATCACGCAAATTGTCATCACAAAACTCTGCTTGACAGTTATCACTTCTTGGTTGCACGATTGTCACAAATATCACTCATCTGTTAGGTTAATCAGTGTTCATATGAGATGTACAGCTTCAGTAGGTCTTGCTTCTACCAATCCAGACACTGCCGGGGCGATTCGCCTTGATCGTCGAGCAATTCTTGATCATTGACCTCTGACTTTTCGTTGACAGATATGAACCTGCAGATAATTGTAGGATATGTGGCTATTTGTGGATAAAAATTACCACATTCCTATTGTAGGTGAGATGAATTTGTTTTCAGATGTATGCGTGAAAATGCATGATTATGGATCAGTGACAAGACAGGTGTCTACTGTGGAACATTTTATAAAATCAAATAATACAAAATAATATGTACACACATATATGGTATGAGGTTATAGTATCCCCCTGCCTGACACGTTAGCTCTGTAAAGTGCAGTAACTTGATGACAGAATGAATAAGCCCTGATAATGATTGTTGGTAGTCCTGAAAAAATTGTTATTAGTCCTGAAAAGGATTGTGCTAGCCTTGATACGGACTCAGTCATGGTGGTTATATTTCGGGTTCCAATCTTCAACAGTCATACCAAGTAATCAATTAATATACATGATACTTTCATAACATATAGATTAAACAAATCCTGAAATAAAGTTGTAATTACTGTATTATTTTACATAGTAACTTTACATACCCTCGCAGGATCTAATTAAGATCAGTAAAGACTGGCTTTTGTGGAGTAACAGAACTGCCTGGCTGCAAATAACAAGATATTGGCCGTGACACGTTTCTCTCTCTCCAGCCGTTGTCCTTCTGTCTTGCTTCGCTGTACAAGTGAATTTGAAATCATTTACGACCGCCCTTATATAGGGAGCTGTCGGGCGTACAGGAAACAAGGCTCGCAACTCCAGCAAACTTCCCAAAATAGTTGTAACTTCGAGGGGGTTGTACTAAATAAGTTTCCAACCTTGGTCTCGTGCATTTCACCTTTCCCAGTTCAAGCCTTTGGAGTTATATATTTCCGTTCTCCGTGAGTTGACCTTTATATCCATATGTTGTTTTCCCATATCTGTCGTGTTAACGATTTTATATTGAATTATGAATAGGAAAAACACAGGATTTCTCAAGGCACGGACACTTAGTCTTGCAAAATTCTTCACAACTACTTACTCCCTTCTGATTTCCTTGTACCTATACATAATTGAAGATATTCCCGTCAAAAGGAGACCATTCTCATCCTTGTCTGTCATTCCGTTCTCCTTCCCGACCGCTAATTCTAACCATGTTTCGGACGATTATTCTTCCTTATACAATCGCCGAAGTCGTTCTATCTGACCGTGGGAAACCCCTTCTCTGATTGGCTGCCCTAGATACACACAGGAAAATACCCCTGCATTTCTTTGTTCAGGCCAAAACACTGGTGTCCCACTTTTCGGTCTTCAAACATTTTACTAGGCAATGCGTAACATGCGACAGCTTTCCATTGTCATTGAGAGTATCTTCTCCATATCTTCCGATAACGCCACCCCATCTAGCATGGTCATTTCCAACTCTGGCATTAAAATCTCCGAGCATGATAACTTCATCTAGGCAGTCATCCACTGTCCTTTGAAGCAGCTCGAAGAATTCCTCCTTGACCTCTGCTCTCTCATCCTCATTTGGCCCATACACTATGACCAGGTTGACTATGGTTTCTCCTTCTTTTAGTTTTACAACCATAATTCGCTCCGAGACAAAGTTCCATCCCTTGATACTATCTTTTTGATTTTGGGCCACAATGCAACCCACGCCCCCTTTAGCTCTTTCAGATATGGGTACACCACTGTAGAGCAACGTGTTGCCATCGAGATCCATGACTCCTTGTCCTTTTTTCTTCGTTTCCGTTATAGCCAGGATTTCTAGTTTTGCTTTCCTCATCTCTTCCACCAGCTCCTCTTCCTTCCCATTTATACTTCTTGTGTTCCAAGTTCCATAAGTCGTAGTCCGTAGTCCGTTCCAGTTCGTCGCCTTTAGAATCAGTCCGGTTTTCTCTCTTGTATTTCTCGTAATCATAGTTTAAGACAAACAGGTGATTGGCCTGTTGTGCCTTTGCATGGTGGAGGGGCTGCCTCCTTACGGCCTCCATGCAGGCCGCCCTCCTCCTTTTTCATCCGGGCTTGGGACCGGCATGGGCGGAGTTCATATTTATTATACGGATGCCAAACCTTCTCGAATAAGAACGAAAAAATAGGAGGTCCCGTGTGCAAGTTGCGCACGTTATAAATCCCACGGCAGTTGGAAATCGTAAAGAGTAGTCTGTAAAATCGCTGCCCTGGCAAAAATTAAAAAATCAGGAACCTACCCACCACAAAAAAATATTTATAGAATGTGTTATTCTTATATACACACATTGGGATTCTCGCCGGTGCTACGCAGTTGGTGCAGTCTGCTGAGATCCTCCTTGTATGATCTAAGGGAGGAGATCGTAGCACTGATGGAGTTGTCCGTGTGCAATGAAGATAAACTGAACCAAACCAAAATTACTTTAAATGGGATCTAGAATAAATGGACCGCTCTTTCCATCCACTTGATGCTGACGTATTTATATTTAACAACCAAAGAAAATATGCATCTGTGTTACGGGATGGATTCCTCTGCTGTGCAGCGATGGTCCAATACTGGCTAAAATGTAGAGTATACAATGAGGGTCTTCAAAGGTTTCTACTTTCGCTCATGATTACTCTTGGTAGAGTGGTAAATAAAAGATGAGTCCTCATAGGATTTCCAGAAATCAATCGCAACACTGAGATTATCTAAGCTGTCATGAACTTATCTGTACCTGCCTCTTATATGAGGATGAAGATATATTTGCTCGTTTCCGAGCCCCCTGAATTACTCAGTAAAATATTGCTGTAGTAGCTCTGTTGTATTATATATTTATATAAATGCCTGATTCATTCGTGTGCACTTCACTGTGCAATAATTACATAAACTATCAATTTGTGTTTACAAATTTCTTACTTATTTAGTCGTTCCCCTTCCACAGTGAGGTGTAGAGGTTTGGACTATCCTATCGGCTGTCTTCCTCCAGGCCTGGTTCCATTCTAGTCCTCGGTCCTTCAAAAATTGTCTAATGTTGTCCTCCCAGCGGGCTCTAGGTCGTCCTGGAGGTCTTGTTCCCTGGCTCTTAGATTACCATGCTTGTCCTGGTAGCCGATCTTCTCCCATTCTGCAGACGTGGCCTAACCATATGTAGCGTGAGGTTTTTATTGGCTCTAGGATCAGTATAGTACTGACAATACAGAAGTAGAATTTCTGCAGAATATGGTGAAGTCCCAGTGTATGAGAGAACTACTGGTATCACAAATTGTGAATGATCTGATCTCGAAAAATTAGTAGAGAGGAGACCAGTGGCGTATTCTCTATGTGTGCTGTGCGTGCTGCGCACACCTATGCCCGAAGGAAAATAAAAATTTAATTTATTATTCTATAAAATATTTCTCTTCTAAAGTTCTGCTTTCGGACCGCACGCATCAGGATAACGGATTTTCCCGCATAGAATCTACGAGTATATCTAGTTTCAGTTTCCCAGACGCGTTTTATAGTGCAGTTTTTATTGGTTGGTTACAATCGCCCGAAGTTTCTCGGGTAATTCCGTCACAATGCGTGCGGTACCTTTCGGATTCACGTCTGAAGATTGGTTTGTGTGGATCGGGGTCATGGCCAGATACGTCACTACAATACGAACATGCGTGCGGTGGCCTTGCAGCTCTCGAGTTTTAAAAATCGGCTGTGTCCGTCCAGTGTTTTTTGTGATTTATTTTTGTTAGTTGCCGGGAATGCAGATTATTACAGTGACAGTGAGTTTCAAGTTGTAAGTTAATTAGTATTTCGGAGATAATATACATATACCCCTAATAACTATCGTTGCGTAATTAAATATAGTTGGTTTTTAAATTAAGAGGGGAAGAAGTTAAATAGTAGGCGTACATATTCATGTTAAGTAGCAGCACGCCTAGCTCGCATTACCAGGATACGCCACTGGAGGAGACAGTCATAAAATGCCACCCCCGCTGTGTAAATAACTGTGATATTAAAAAACAAGGAAACAGATTTTACTTAACAATTATAAAATTGACAAGTCGTTCAAATACAATTTCCTTATTATTTATTTAGTATATACACTATCTACTCTTGTGCTGAAGGGTGGATGTTGGAAGATGGAATGCAATGGATTTGTAAGTTTACATATGATTTACAAATATATATATATATATATATATATATATATATATATATATATATATATATATATATATATATATATATATATATATATATATATATATATATATATATATATATATATATATATATATATATATATTACAACGAGTTTTCCAATTATAGGAAACAAATTTATATCAGCTGTGCTGTTAATTACATATATATAAAATTTATCAGCTATGCTGTTATTCTTGTCTCTTTCTACGCTAAATCAGTTTCTCTTCCTTGACCGTTTAAATGCTCACAATTGCCGACGGAAATGGTACTAATGTGTACTCATCTCTCAAAAGTTCTGTCCTTCTTAGTTTGGTTCACACGACACCTGCTGAGGATCGTTCCTTTAGCCCACCCAAGACTGAGGGGGACTAAGGAGTTAGTTCCGGTACAATCACTGTGCTCCTGCGAAGTTCCAGGCAGCTGGATTGACTTGACATACGACCTCAGGTTTGATGACACGAATAAAACCCTCTAAGATTTATACAAGCTAGATTTTGACTCGACTAGTGAAGCAGTTCTTCCCGGTCAATGCAGGTAAGCATAAATCAATCGTGACAGCCCTCTCTTCTCCAGTATGTCATCTAGCTGGCTTCGCGTTGGTGTGTGTGAGTTTGAATACAACTCGCCCGTATATATAGGACTTTTACTGTTTAAGGAATGCTTTTGATTGGGTCTCGGCGTGGCAAGCTGATTGGTTATATGCGGTTTAGTACAATCCGTGACCGAGGCCGACTCCCGAAAAACAGGGCTTATGCCTAATTTTATTCTGTCTGCCGCCATATTGGGAGACAAGATGGCCGTGACCGCGTCCCGAAATTTTAGGCTTAAGTTTTTCCTGGCGTATACTTCGTGTAATTTATTCTGGCTCAGCGACTGCTCGTTGATTGGCTGGGGCAAATTTTATCTCGACATAGTGTATTAACTAAGAAGTGGGTTTACACACACGTTTTACGACACCATCTTAGTTTGGACTGTTCTACTCGGATCTGCAGGGGGTTGGATTTTAGGCCTTGACGTATCGTCTGGTTACGGACAATGTCTCTTCTTGTTACTTCAATCACCTTCCTCAAATACCTCATTTCTGAGGTTTGGATCTGGCTTTTGTGGGTTGTAGTAATTGCCCACGACTCGCATTTATACGCCAAGACTGGGACATAGGTGGAGCGGTATACAACCATCTTCGTTTTCTTACCAACCTCTCTCTTGCTGAGGAATCATCGATTTATGACCTGAAAAAGAAGTCTCCCAGCTCCTGCTTATCGAGTGGCCAACTCTTCTTTATGCCTCCCTTCCGGTCTATAACAGCTCCGAGGTATTTAAAGTGTTCGACCTGCTCCAGGACCTGTTCTCCCAGCTTAATCTGATGCCTTCTTTCTTCTCGTGATATCACCATGGTTTTCATTTTGATAGCTGCCTAAAATCATCCCTTTCTTCTCTAGCTCTTCCTTCCAGACTTGCAGGTTGGACTGGAGATATGCCTCTGATTTAGCAATCAGGGCAACAGCATCAGCAAATGCCAGCTCTGAAATACAGACCTGTATCATCTTCCAGTACCCCACTGAATACTTTCTTGTTCTCTCCTTACGTGCATTGATGACATCGCCCATGAGGAGTATGAAAAGATAAGGTGACAGGATATCACATTGTCTTACATCAGTGGTGGTCCTGAACTCTTCTAACTTATGGTTTGCTGTCCTCACATAATTTCTGCTAGACTTGTAAAAGCTATGTATATCATGAATCAGAGGTGCTGGAATGTTCTTCCTTGCCAAACAGTCCGAAAGTTTGCTCCAGGGATCCTGTCAAATGCCTTTTCCAGATCTATGAAACAAAGATGGACCTCACTCTTATACTCAAGGGCCTTTTCACTCAGCTGTCTGAGTGTGAAGATTAGGTTATGAGTACTTCAGTTTGCTCGGAAGCCACACTGGACCTCATCCAGTTGTGGCTCAGCTAGGCGTCTTAGTCTTTGCTCTAGGATTTTAGAGCAGATTTTACCATGGACACTGAGAAGGGATATGCCTCTATGGTTTCCACACTGTCGATTGTCACTCTTTTTGAAAATCGGTGTTATGATGGCAATCTCCCAATCCTTTGGTATGGTCTTGTTGCACCACGCTGCCTGTAGGACCCTTACGAGTAATAGGGCGCCTGCTGCTCCCATGTACATAACCATTTCTGATGTTATACCATCATGCCCTGCTGCTTTGCCCATTTTGATTTTCTCAGTTCTTCCATCTTTATGTCATCTTCACCACCATTGGTTTTCTCTTCTGTGCTAGTGGTTATCATTTCTGATGCTTGACCTTGCTCACCATCAAGGAGTTCTGAGAAATATTCTTTCCATATTTCCATTACTTCCTTCAGAGCAGTAAGCAGTTTGCCTTGCTTGTCGTTTATAAATTTAAGAGGGCACTGCTTTTCCTTCCTCTTTAGGGTATTATAGAACAATTTCTGGTTTTCTTGCGCATCTTTTTCTAGCTTTTCTCCAAATTCTTCCCAGGACTTCTGTTTTGCTGATAGCACCTTGTTCTTTGCTCTAGCGTAGACTACAAGCTCTTGATCCGCAGACTCGTACCAAGCTGGTACCACGTCAAATGCAAGTATCCTACCCACCTACCCGCTGTCAATTCCACCGACCCTTTTCCTTTCTTCTCAGTAATTTTACTCTCCCTGATTATCAAAAACCCAGTGGACTGGATGAAAAATCATCGTTTAACTCAGTTAATCTGATGAAAAAATGTGGCTGGACAGCAGAAAATGACTCTTGCTTGATTTAAACATGTTTAAATATAATTATAAATTTATTACGAGGTTAACATAGCATTTCTGAACATTGTAATTTCATCCTCCACACCCTGTTCCACATGGAACCTGGGGCTACCTCTGCTTTTGGTTTCCATGAGCCTGTACAACCACCAGCAAGTTAAACATGTAAAGTGCAAAATATAAAATGATAGAATGTACAACTTAGCCCGTATCGGGTGAGAATTTACAGACTTCTTGCACAGGCAAACTTCCAAATAATGTCGGGCCACTGGTTATACGGTCGTCTTACAGGTGTCAGGGTATTAATGTTAGTTATAATCCCACTATTATCCTGTATATAGGTTCCGAGGACTTGTGGTTTCCAGTATTATACACTTCAGTTTTCTTTCAGGTTAATCTCAGAAAATCCTCAATACTTGGTCTGGTCCTCTCTTTTGGAATCTTGTTTTTATTCGGTCCTGGCTTGCCTGAAAATGTCTTAGCTCAATGGAGCACAGTGCCGGGGTCAAATAGTGTTTTACATTATAAGAGACTTTTCTTCCCACCCTCTCCCTCAGCTTCCTAGGTGGAGGAAAGTCTCCAATCAGAAATAGTATATTTTAATATATTTCATCTAGACCAAGCATATTCGAAGATCTGACTTTTGTGTAGGTCTTCTCCCCCACCCCTCTCATGAAATTCCCGCATGACAACATCCTGTTTGAAAATTCATCAAAATAAGGTATGAACGCTACCGGTTGTTTTTATGAATCTTGTTTGTAAATCATGATATAACCTCAGTTTAAACTGTTATCAGCAATGTTGACAAACACTGAGTCCATCTCCGGAAGTATTACCATATCTTCATGCCACACCTAAGGTAATCTGCCGTGTCTTTTAAACACTCCTGTCGGCACATTCACAGTGTATCAGTATTGGAAGTATAGTGGTAAAACTTGGTGTAAGAGATAGGCCCCCACCCGTGTTTACTTTTTAACACAGGTAGGTCAGTGTTATTTTTCTGGTTTCAGATGTGGGGTGTTAATGTTGTCTCATACCAAGACAGTAATCAAAACAACACAAAGCCTGAGTCATTGCGTGCAAATTTTGAGAGCAGGCGCTGGTAAGGAGAAAATGAAGGGATGATCACACGAGAGAAGAAAAGTAAAACACAGACAAATGAAAAGCACGGGCCATTCGCCACAATCTGGGGCCAAAACAAACTTAGCCATTGAAGATGCATGGAGGAATATCTAGAGTCGTCCTTATATGAACACCAGCTAAGCAGAGTGATATAGTATACGATTTGGAGGTGAACCTCTGTTTGTGTGGCTAATTACACCCTCATTGACTTAAAATCATCCACAGACTTCCAGGGATTCCCCCTGTGGTGAAACACGTTGAGAAGCCAGCATTGCAGACTAAGCTTGGAGGAGTTACTTGAGCCCCAGACGTAACTCTGGCTTTTAACTGGTCGGCTGCATGCAGGAAGATCTCACTATGGACCCATGGTAGGCAGGGGGAGCTGAGAAGTGGCTTTGTGTAGATCCTGACAATTCCTTGGAAGAGCCCAGTACCAGAGCAGAGTATTTTAGCTCTGCATATTTGGAGAGCCCCTTTGGATGGCAGGGAATCCACAGTATACAATGGCTTCTTTTTTTCTAGCTTGAGAGCAGATGTTATGATTCTTTAAATGCAAGCCAAACTTGAGAAACTGGAGCTCATGATTTCAACTCAAGTTTCGGAATGGCAGAAAAGCCTAGATCTACAGTGTAGATACTACCAAGGAGTCATCAAATTGGTTTTATCTGTAAAAGAGTGAGAAGCTCAGCAGCCCTAGTTAAACAACAATAACAACAACAGCAATAACAACAACAACCTATTGAAGGGTTATACTTATAGCATATCTATTTATTTAAGGGGGCTTGCTGGTGCCAAACAAAAACAAAACCATAAAAAACAAGTTGTAACCTCATCATTGCACAATCACAGTCGTCTCATGTTTATGTGGTGCACATATCTTTGGGGTGGGTTGGGGGGGGGGGGTGGGATGGATTCTCGATGGTCCATGTACATAGCCTAACATTT
This sequence comes from Oreohelix idahoensis, assembly GCA_024509875.1. Classification (NCBI taxonomy): domain Eukaryota; kingdom Metazoa; phylum Mollusca; class Gastropoda; order Stylommatophora; family Oreohelicidae; genus Oreohelix; species Oreohelix idahoensis. The sequence continues at coordinate 41,061 of JAMPIV010007316.1, read as the reverse complement.
ACATTAAAGTGTTACATTTTCTTTTGTTATGCTTTTATGTAAATTTGTATTTTCCGAGAAGTGGTTCATAGTCATCATCAAACAACAAAAGGGGTCCATATCCTTCATCAGACAATCGAAGGGGTTCATAGCACAACAAAGTTTAAGAAACCCTGATAAATGTGTTTATACAGTGCAACATCTCGAACAGACATACAGACAGTGTTAACGATTCAAAAGAGTTTTGATCCGATGGATCCCATCTCATTGTAACATCCCCGTCAGTGAAGAGGCTCTCAGATTGGCAATGCAAAGTGGAAAAGCTACATCAGCCTAATACAAGCATAACTTTCGAATAGGCAAAGAGTTTTATCAGAATCAGAATACATGACAAAAATGGGAGGCAGAGCATCCAAGTTACACTCACAATGATGCATTATTACGAGCTCAGCATTAGAGAACAAGCGGTAATCTTCAGACTCCGCGCGGGCCACAACAGATTTAGATACCATCTATTCAACAAGTTAAAGATAGGAACTACTGATGAGTGTAACTGTGGCACTGATAAAACGACTGCTGAACGTCTGCTTCAAAGTTGCCCAACATATGAGGAACACACTTATGGCCGTCACCAGTACCATTCGTGGAAACACTCTGTGGATATTCAAATAGCCTCAAACTGACCAATGCTTTCTTTGAAAATATTCAAGTAGACGTCTAAGAGTGTACGAAGAATATGAACAGACATTGGCTGCTTGTAACATTTAAAAAAAAAATAGCTGTGAGTTTTTGCCCTTTCAGAACACTTTCCTTTCAATTTATACATACTTTTCCCCATAGAGAACATTTGACCGCCGTTGTTATCTCTTGGATCAAGGGAAGCTAACGTCCAACGCCACTGCTTATATCCGATTATAAGTGAACGCTAATGTGCATGGTATTGTTATTGTTAATCAGAATCGACCTCACTACACTCCGGGCAAACCCATAGTTACTCAGTCTCCCTCAGCAAATGTCGAAAAGCATGAATGCTAATTGTACCTATAGCACGCTGGTTGTACATACGACAGATGCATCCTCTCTCACGTCCATTTCTGCTAGTCCCACGTTTGATGCCAAACTCCAACAGTCTCAGCCTTGTTGATTCATCCATTGCAGTGTCATTATCCAGCAGGCGATCATTAATTGCCCTTAGTATCTCTCCATTATCCATGTACAGTGTCCCCACTATGGGTGCTCTCGAGGCCAATCTGTCAGCTCTCTCATTGCCACGTACCCCTCTGCATGATCAGGTCAGTAGATCCACACCAGTTCTTGAAGACTTGAGGATTCTATTGATGTTTTCCATTCCTGCCGCAGCCATCCGTTCTGAACTTTCTGAAGCATGGCTTGAGAGTCTGACAATATAACTGCCGTGGTTGATGGAGTTTCAGAAAGCCACCGCAGTGCTGCAGTAACTGCCTCTACCTCCATTCTCAGGCTGGAGGCTGTTGTCATGGAGGCTGCACTCTGTTCAGCGACGACCCTGCCCTTTATTCTCGCAGAGAAGCCCCATCCTGATTTCTCACCATACACTACAGACCCATCAGTGTACACAATGGCGTCATCATCCCCAGCATGATCACTTATCAGCTGATTAATCTTCAGCTTTGCTTTTCCATTGCACCAAGATCTGCACTATCTGCCAAGGCTAATGATGACCTGCTGGTAGTTTATCCAGTTCTCCCCTGACTTACTCCACTCTTCCCCTTTGGATACATTTTCAAGCCTGGTCACCTGACCAATCGTAGCCTCTGCCTGTGCCATTGTAGGGACTCTTTCTCTTTGCTGATTGTAGAGTCTATATACTTTTGACATAACGCGAATGGATCCAATTCTAAACAATGTAGTAATAAGTCAACTTGAACTTCCAACCAGGGGCACATCAACTAATGCCAAGACGGTATACAGTTCATTCAATTTATTTGACATCATACGGTTGACTAGACGAACATGTTGATATTGACGACGGACGGTTAACTTTCAACAGCACGGTACACAATGTAGAGTTCATATTGAAAATTACAATTAGTTCATTCAATAATATAATCCCTTTGATAACGTCGGACTAGTTATACAGTATTTATAACACGGCATACCAGTAAACAAGTGAGGCAGTTAGATTCAATCGATCTTCTTCCAGTATCCGATGACCTTGGCAATGACTGAGATCCTCATTAGGTCTTCTATATCATATTAATATTTCAATACTTCATATCTTCTTTCTGGTACTGGCCTCATGATTAAACAATGTTGAATTACAATAATACATATTTCTGCCAAAGGCTTTCTGGGCATATGAGCTTAGTTATAACGAATCCTTGAGTCACCTCTGCTCAAAACTGCCACTATTCTAAGCGGCCTAAGAATGACTCGTATCATTTAAAATCCACTATAATCCTTGACAATCCTATTTTCCAGGAATATGACGGATTAAATAAATTATATTAAATGTTCAAGCATGACTCCATTTTGGAACCAATAGGTCATTGGTCCAACTAGACGTCCACGTTGAAGAAAATTTACAATAATATAAATATAATACTTGCGTTCTCTTCCCGAGAAATCACAGGTACAGAGTTGACCATGGTCCTTATCTTATCAACAGACGGACGGTCATACATAGCATAATTTCACCCCGAAACACGGGTTCAAACGCCACAAATCAATGGACTGATTTGGGAACCCAACTTGTACAACCCAGCTATGACGTCGACTCATCTTTGGCAACACGTGCGGGCGGGATAACCCATACTCACATTAGTGCACAACCGTGCGCTAAGAAAATCAAACTCACCAATAATACTTACTATCATGTAAGTCGGTGCGTAAAGTTTATTACAGAGGTAGGACCACATATTAATAAATATGAGACTACCCTCATCTGTAAAAGACTGTAACGGCCTACGAAAAGAACGCTACAGTTTTCCATGACATCCTTCTGTTGATTCTTGCTCCTGTTATGTCAGCACGTTCGCATGTAGGGGGTGTCTTTTGTCGGTGGTTACCCGCACATAAGCTTTTGCCTGGGCCATCACATATTTGGATCTAATCGACAGCAATCCGAGCAGGTCTGTATTTCAGAGCTGACATTTGCTGATGATGTTGCCCTGATTGCTAAATCAGAGGCACATCTCCAATCCAACCTGCAAGTCTGGAAGGAAGAGCTGGAGAAGAGAGGGATGGTCATAAGCAACTCTAAAACAAAATCCATGGTGATATCACGAGAAGAAAGAAGACATCAGATTAAGCTGGGAGAACAGGTCCTGGAGCAGGTCGACCTTTTTAAATACCTCGGAGCTATTATAGACCGAAAGGGAGGCATCAAAGAAGAGTTGGCCACTCGAAAAGCAGCAGCTGGGAGACTTTTTCAGGCCATAAATCGAGGATTCCTCAACAAGAGAGAGGTTGGTATCACGCGTACAGCCCAAAACTAGTCGCATGCATTCATTTTGAATGCGTTCCACTCACTCACATTGTGACACTGACAGCGTGAGTATTCATAGTCCGTACTCGATTACTGAAATCACGAGCTGATGATACAAGAGAAACAATAGTCTCTGTTTCAAGCGCGCAGCAGCCATTGTTTTTAAGGCTGCCAGTCCTCGCTTGCACCTCTGTATGATAGCTAGAATAGTATAACCTTGCATGAAAACGTGCCAATTTGGATGTCCCGAGCATACTTTGTTGAAATTAATCTTACTATGTACAATAGAGGTAACGTTAACAATCATTGTTTTCTTTGAAAGCTTGGCAAGACATTCCTGCTATATCGGTGGTCCCCAAACTGGTGGGCGCTCCACTAAAGGGCGTTTGGCTAAAAGAAAGGCAGTTGCCTGATTCAGGGCAAGAATGAAAAATTACCGAGCAATATAAACAAGCAAATATACATTGGGTTCGTGGACTATAAAAAGGCATTTGACAGTGTAGACAGAGAATCACTTTGGACATTGATGAGGCATTATGGAGTTCCCATGAACATTATTAACTTAATAAAGAAGACTTATGAAGACAAGACATGCAGAGTTCTTCATGAAGGGCAATTTATCGAACCTTTTAGGATTAGAACGGGAGTGAGACAGGGATGCCTCTTGTCTCCATTTCTGTTCTTACTAGCAATAGATTGGGTTATGAAAACATCGTCATCACATAACAGGAATGGAATCCAGTGGAATGTGACTAAACAGCTTGATGATCTGGATTTTGCAGATGACTTGGCTCTTCTGTCCCATAACCATAATCAGATGCAAGAGAAAATGAAAATTCTCGATGAGAGGTCACAACAAGTGGGCCTGAAAATACACAAGAAAAGACAAAGATTATGAGAATAAATGCAATAAATGATAACAAGGTTGAAGAAACACCACTAAAAGATGTAGAATAGTATACATATCTTGGCAGTAATATAGACCGGGACAGACAGTGATATCAAAATAAGAATACAAAAATCAAGAGAAGCTGGGAAGCACATGGAGAACAAGAGAAATCAAGTCCAACACACACACAAAAAAAGAATCTTCAACTCATATGTCAAGTCAGTCCTATTGTATGGCTCTGAGACATGGAGAACAACAAAAACAACAACCAAAAAGCTACAGACTTTTATAAACGGGTGCTTGTGTAGAATAGAAGGACTGAAATAGTATGACAAAGTCACAAATGTGGAACTGATGACAAGAACCAGACAAGGGCCAGTGGAACAATAGCTGAGAAGAAAACGCTGGCGATGGATAGGACACACACTGAGGAAACATGTTGATAGCATTACAAGGCAGTCCTTGTTCTGGAATCCACAGGGAAAGAGAGGCAGAGGTAGACCAAAAAAACACATGGAGAAGAGAACTGGATACAGAAATGAAAATGATGAGGAAAACATGGAAAGAACTTGAGCGGATGGCACAGGACAGGAAGACTTGGTATGTGTTTGTTGAAGGCCTATGCTCCTTGGGAGCTAAAGGGTATTGATTAGTGTACAATAGAGGTACCGTAACGTTAACAATTATTGTTTTCTTTGAAATCTTGCCAAGATATTCCTGCTATATCGGTGGTCCCCAAACTGGCGGGCGCTCCACTAAAGGGCGTGCGGCTAAAAGAAAGGCAGCTGCCTGATTAAAAGCAAGAATGAAAAATTACCCAGCAATATAATCAAGCAAATGAAAAAATGGACGGAACATTTTGAGGATCATCTCAGTAGACCAGCTCCACAAAATCCCCCAGATATTCCGCCAGTAGAAGTTGATCTACAAATTAATTGTGAAATATCAAATAAGGATATAAAAAAAAGTGTAAATCTTCTGAGAAATAGAGAAACTGTTAGCTCTGGCGGCATACCAACAGAAGCCATAAAAGCAGACACTGACACCACTTCAGAGATATTATATAAACTACTTGGTAAAGCCTGGGAGAGAGAAGAAATACCAGCAAAATGGAAGGAAAGATATCTGGTTAAGTTGTCTAAGAAAGAAGATTTACAAGAGTGCACAAATTACAGAGAAATAATGTTACTATCAGTGCCCGGGCAAATGTTCAGCAGAATCATCCTTGCGATGTTAAATAAGTGTAAGTAAATAAATTTAGGGGCTGCTGTAAAACTGGTAAGGAAATATATATATATATATATATATATATATATATATATATATATATAATATATATATATATATATATATATATATATATATATATATATATATATATATATATATATATATATATAAATATATATATATATATATATATATATATTATATATATATATATATATATATATATATATATATATATATATACTACTCGTCAAAAGTCAAGGGCCACTTAGAAAAACCTTGGTTGAAACCATAAAACAAATCTGATATAAACGTAATTGGTATCAGTCAAAACGTCATTTATTGAAAACCAAATTGACATGTCACGTAAAGAAATGGAAACACACATTCAAACGCAATGAAGCTGTGAAGTGTGTCACCCACCTTTTCAAAAGTCACACAATAGATATTGGACAAATAGACATTTCAAAATCGGGTATGACCACCGTTTGCAGCAAAGCATTCAAGACAGCGTAGACGCATCGAGTCCACAAGGGTCCGAAGAGTATCCTGAGGAACAGTTTGCCATTCCTGAAGCAGAAATGCAGTCAGCTGTGCAACATCCATTGGCAGGGGGTGATTTGTTGACAATCTTCGACCAAGGACATCCCAGAGGTGCTCAGTCGGAGAAAGTTCAGGTGAATGAGCTGGCCACGCCATCCTGATGATCCCATGTTGCTGAATAAACTCATTCACCACACGAGCTCGATGGGGTCGAGCGTTATCATCTTGGAGGATGGCATTACCACCTATGGCCTCCAGAGCAGGCTGAACAATTGGTCTCAAGATTTCGTTCTGGTATCTTGAGCCGGTCAAGTTGCCTTGGATGATGTAGAGTGGGGTCCTGCCGTGTCCGTAGAAGCCTCCCCAGACAATGACAGAAACCCTACCATAACGATCCACCTCTCGAATTGTGTCATCAGTAAATCGCTCTCCTGGTCGTCTCCAAACTCGAATCCTGCCATCATTGAATGACACAGTGAAGCGAGATTCATCAGTGAAGAGAACTTGACTCCATTGTTGCCTTGTCCATCGGATGTGCTCGCGACACCAAGCAACACGGGCTCTGCGATGAGCAGGAGTAAGAGGGATTCTGACTGCAGGACGTCGAGCAGCAAGTCCAAGTTCATGTAAACGTCTGCGAATGGTGCTTTGACTGACATTAACGTTTACAATTTGTCTCAGCTGACATCTTAGAGTGGAACAAGTCACTGTTCGATGGCGCAGGGCTGACAACAAGAGGTACCGGTCATCATGTCTGTTGGTGCATCTAGGGCGACCTGGCCGGTGGCGATCCTCCACACTTCCTGTGGCCTGAAATCTCTCGAAAATTCTTTGGAAAGTAGAGTGTGACACTGCAAGCAGTCTAGCAACCTCACGGACAGATAAACCACTTTCAACCGACGCTATAGCCCTCATTCTTTGTAAGGTGTCAAGACTTCTTCTCGGTGGCATGGTTTTTGCAAGTGATGAAACTACCCTAAGTCTGCTGATTTTAAAACAAATTAAGAGTGAACTCTGTTCTCGAAAAGTCGCCATTGCACGTGGAATGTCAATCAGCACGATTACTTCACCTGTTTGGTTGTACGGAAGTTTGAAAAAAACAGATTAAAAATGTGAATTTATGGTCAGCAAACCAAATTGCACGTGATCACCATGGTTGTCGGTGAGTTGTTTTTCTGCTTAACGTGCATAGAGGACTGTCAGAGGAAGATATTGCACCAATTTTTACTAAAAACCTCCTTCATTTAATCATTCTATGCGCTTATATAAAAGTGTATTGAAAATAATAGGGTGGCCCTTGACTTTTGACGAGTAGTATATATTGCGATGTTAAAAGAGGTCATATATAGACAACTGAGAAAAGAATAAGCAGGTTTTCGGCTACATAGATCCTGTAAAGACCAGATAGACACTGCGAATTATAGTTGAATAAAGCTTGATGGTTTTGTATGATGATGATGGTACTACATGTAAATTGTATGAGGCCAGCTGTGAAGGCTCCTGAGATAAAATGTAATTGAGAATTGTCAGAAGGCCTTTCTTGCTACCACTACGACCTCACACTTAATTTTTTTTTTTTATTGAATGTAGCTACGTAAAGTGTCTAGGGTAATGATGTGTACTGTGGTGTGATAGTTATAAATATACCCATAAATATTTAACAAGACTAATAAGATTAACAAGTGTTAAAATACACTGAACTAACTCACGTGTGTAAAGTTTTTGATATAATTATATTACATTTATTTGTTCTGGATCAAGTTTTATTTTGACCAGAACTTGTTTTAAAAGAAGGATTTAAAATTTATAAAAATTATGCATGGAATGTTACATAATAAATGCAAAAGTGAACATATTTAAGTACTAGAATAGTTAGTTTTATTAAAATGTTCTGGTAGTCAGCTACTAGGGAGGATATTTATTGTCTGTGCTGTTGGGGTGGTCTCATCACACCTGTCTATATTGACTACATAGTGTCCAGAAAATGGTGGGAATTTTTATGGGGTATCTGCAACTTAATGGGGTTGGTGAATATCCAGCAGACCAGAGGCTCACTCATCTGGTATTTGTAGCTCTGGTGCTGAAATCAGGTGGTCCCACCTCTCCGTGCTGGCGGGCAATAATGGTGGTCTCTGTCACAAGGACTGCACAGATACACTTGTGTAAATCACCACCCGAGTAGATACTGCTTCGTAGACGACAGAAACTCGCAGCTCTGCAATCAAAGTATGGGCCATGTGTCAAAATCTATTCTCTACCCACGTCTGGACACCACACTGACACAACAACCACATTATACAGACAGGTCAGATCTCTCTGACCAAACAGCACAGTTACCATGGTGGGTTTACATCCGATAGATCCTCCCAGACTATAGATTCTGAAAAATAATTATTAGTTTTCTACCCTAAAAGAGGATAGGTAATATGTTTCCTTATTCTCAACTCTTGATCTGTCTTGCATAATCCTTGCTGGTGTTTAGGTACATTGTTAGTCCCTAGACCCTGACTTGGGCGGGGGGTCTAGAGCAAAATCCCTACTTGTTTGTAAGGCTAGATTATGATATGGCAGTATCAAATCACTCGAACATGAAACAATATTCAAAATATATAAAGAAATAATTTCAATCTTACCAGATTATGAATAATTAACACAGAAGTGCTAGCAAAACTCAGCTGAGCTGCTGGCTATAGGATGGCGTCCCTAAATTTAACTCACTGTCTTTCATATGGGAAAACACCACACTTTAAAATCTGTGTCTAACACTGAACAATTATTGAAGAATGACCCCAAATGCGCTCTAAGCGCTAATAATATGATTGTCTGTGGCCAATCACTGCCGAGGTTTATTTTTAATTTCAAATTTCCTCACTAAAGTCATTTCAGTCAAGCTTCAGTCACGTATGGATGGTTATCTGTTAGTCTGTCCGTCTCTACTTGTGTTTCTACAAAATTGTGCTCGATTTTTGACCCAACCGTTCTCTCCCCTTCAAATTTTTGTTGTAAAAAGTTATATTTAGACACAGCTACCACCAATGTCCCTTCACTTCTATGCCAAGTAAATTTGAACATCTGTGTCCAAGGTCGTGTTTTTGTGTGCAAATAACGATATGTTAGATTCAATGCAGTCTGTGGCTGATGTAAACTACACTGTCTTTTGTCATTATTTTCAATATTATCTATCCGTCTGTAAAATTAAGACCATATTAGTTCACTGCTCAGAATAGGCCATCTGGCCAGCTAATTTTTATATTCCTAACATTAATATTAAGAAAAATTTACTTTTTAATTTTTTTGTAATTTTTTTCAGACATCTGCGTTCTTCCGCTCAAATTCAAATCAAGCGCTTGGTATCGCAAAACGTCCAATTCCGTACCTCGTGTCAATTTGGGGGACTTGAATTTTTTTACTTTCATCCATTTCCCCCCCCCCCCCCCCCAAATTGCGTCTCTTTAGCCTTTCCAGTCATATTTTTTTTTTCCTTTTTGATCCTCCGTTCCCCTCCGGTCTAGCAAGTCAATTTTATGGGGATGATGACCCGCGGTCTAGGCGATCATGTACATCAGCAGCCTACGCATTATGTTTTTATCCTTAAATGTTATCCTTGGAGGAATTTTACCGTTGTATCTCTGTCAATTTCACTACACATCTCCCCACCTGAAAACATGCCTATGGCAAGTTCCAAAACCAGCGATACACATAGGTAAAATTACTCCTCCCGTCTGCCATTACTCTAATTTTGATCACAGGGGTGCCGACTGAGGAAATCTGCACCGACATTCAATTTGCCTGGGATATATTGGATACTAAACTGATAAGGTTGAAGCAATAAAGACCACCTCAGCAATCTTGCGTTTTCATGCTTAGCCTGAGACAAGAACACGAGAGGCTGATGATCCGTCTCCACCACAAAAGTCCTACCATACAGATAGATTTGAAACTTCTTTATTGCCCAGATTAATGCTAAACATTCTTTTTTCGCTTGTGGAGTATCCTTGTTCCGCCTTATTCAATTTGCGGCTTGCATAAGCGACTGGTTTCAGTTCCCCATCAGGTGAAGATGATCTTTGCAACAAAGCCCCTCCAAGTCCTACATTACTTGCATCGGTTCTTAAGACAAAGTCCTGTGTCAAATCAGGCAGTTTGAGAATAGGCTTGCTAGTGAGTTTTTCCTTTAACTCTTGGAACGCTAATTCACATTGTGCAGTCCAAATAATTTTATCTGGAAGTCCCTTGCGAGTCAGATCAGTCAGAGGAGCACAAATGGCGTTAAAATTTTTGATGTATTTCTGATAAAAATCCGCATAACGACACGAATGATCGCACGTCCTTTTTGGTTTGCGGCCTAGGTGCTCTCTGCAGTTTTTCCAAGTTCTTAGGATCAGGGGTCATATTACCCTGATATACAGTGTGCCCCAAGAATTCCAACTCTTTGCATCCAATACAACATTTTGTTGGCCTAGCAGTTAAGTTCGCCTCCCGAAGTCTATCAAACAACATCTCCAGAGCTTCAATGTGTTCTTCAAATGTCTCTGTGGCGACGAGTATATCATCCATGAAATTCGTGATACATGGGTTATTCAGGGGGTCCAACAATTTTCGCATCATCCTTGAAAACACACTCGGAGCATTTTTCAGTCCGAATGGTAGCATATTGAATTCATAATGTCCATCCGAAGTGCTAAAAGCCAAATAAGGTCTCACTTCAGGCTTCACTGGGATCTGGTAATAGCCTTTACTAAGATCCACTTTTGAAAAGTATTTTGCCTTGTTCAGTCTGGCAAATAGCTGTTTTGTGTCTGGTAATGGATCCACTTGTCCTTCTGTGACAGCATTCAGTTTCCTGTAATCTATGCACAGTCTGTGTTCCCCAGACGGTTTCCTCAACAAAACGACACTAGAACTAAAAGATGATTCACTGTGCGAAATAATCCCCTCCTTCAATAAATAATCTATTTCTTCCTTTAATGCCTTCTCCTTCGCGAACGGAATAGAATAGGCTCTCATACAGATTGGGTTTGAGTCTACCAGTTTCATGTCATACTGTAGCAAATTTGTATGGCCTGGTTTATCTGTTAATACATCTGTATGTTCCTCCAGAACTTGTTGAACTCTCTCCCTCTGGTTTTTAGTCAGGTGCTTACTGACTTTTACCTGTGCTGCTGTTTCACAAGGATGTAATGGGTATTCATGTGAGGTGAGTGGTTCTTTTTGCATCTGGGTTGCAATAGCCAAGGTCAATAAGGGGGTGCTTTCCTGGAGTGGTCTGTCCAGATACTTCTTTAACAGGTTTACATGATAAACTTTTTCCTTCCCCTTTTTGTCAATTTTATAGTTTGTTCTAGACACCTTCTCTAGAACCGTATATGGACCTTGCCAACCAATTTGTAATTTATTCTGGCTTCCCGGTAGTAGAAGCAGCACCTTCTCTCCGACTGCCAGTTCCCTGTCCTTTGCCTTCCTATTAAAATATGCTGCATGTTTCTTCCTGGCTTGTTTCAAATTATCATTTGCCAGTTTCCATCCAGCTTTCAAACGAGTGGTCAGTTCGTTCACATATTGATACGATGAGGTAACAGTCTCTTCCGCCTTCTCATCTGTCCAGGTCCTTAATAAAGCTTCTAAAGGACCTTTTATTGGCCTCCCAAATAGCAGAGTTGCGGGAGCCATCCCGGTTGAACTATGTGGTACCTCCCGGTACGCAAACAATGCGGCGGGCAGGAATTGATCCCACAGATCCGGTTTTTCGTGTGCCAGCTTTCTCAGGATAGAAATGAGAGTCCCATTGAACCTCTCTACCTGGCCGTTCCCTTGTGGATGGTACGGACTACAATGAAAGTGCCTGGCTTGAAATAGCTTAAAAACTTCTTCCGTTAGTTTCCCCTTGAACTGAGAACCATTATCCGTCAAGATTTGATGCGGGAATCCTAATCGGGTAAATATTGTAAGTAGTGCCTCTGCTACATGTTTTGAATCAATTGATGGCAGGGCTACCGCCTCTCCCCACATAGAACAAGTGTCCACCAGAGTAAGGATGTAACTGTTCCTCCTCTTGGTCCGAGTGAGAGGTCCTACAATATCCACTGCAACCCTCTCAAAAGGTGTTCCCACTATGGGCATTTCCCCTAGAGTTGCAGGGGCAGTCCAGTGCTTTGGAGCTACCCTTTGACATTCTGGGCAGGATTTGACATATCTTTTTATATCCTCCGTTATCCCTGGCCAGAAGTAATGACAAGCTATACGCTGTCCTGTGGCGCTGATCCCCATGTGACCACTGAAGGGGATTGCATGTCCGAGTTCCATCACTTTCTCTCTATATGCAATGGGAAGAACCAGCTGGTTGTGACCATTTGTTCCAGTTCCGGCCTTCCTGTATAAGAGTTTGTTCTTCATGAAATATTCCCCCTTGCTCGGAGGTGTGTGGCATTTGGGTAATTTTTTAAAACATGGCTGGAGTGTCCTATCCTCAGCCTGCGCCTTCCTCATCTCCTCTGGATGAGCGTTTATAGGTTCACCTTCTTCCTCCTTCTTCTGTGACCTGGTCTGCACTGTCGCCATGATCACAGGTTTCTCGGGATTCCCCAAGAAGACGTATCTACACCCCAATATCAGAGGGTAGATTGGTTCATCTATCACTGCTGCTCTGATTTCTCCTTCCACATAGCGAGTTTTCACCGTTATCCTTGCGATGGGAAGTGTCATGAGTGGTATGTCCTTAGTCGCCCCTTGTATTTCCACTGTTTCTGTGGTATACTGACTTGGGTCCACTAGGCTAGACTTCACAACTGAATCATAATCCAAACCTGTATCATAAAGGCACCTTATGGTGACCCCATTACAAATAACATCCTCACAAACTGGGGGGTGATAAGGTTCCTGTTGTCCCTTAGGATTAACCTTTAATCTTTGCGTCCCCGACTTCATTGCAGCAATGTTTGAAGGTTTCCTTCTACAAAATTCGGTGTTATGGTTATCCTTCTTGCACCATTTACACCATCTTTTTTCCTTGGTTCAACGGTTTTCTTTCATTGAACTTTTGGTCATTGAACTGTGAGTTTCTGTCGCGATAGTCATTTCTTGGCCGCTCAAAATTTGTCCTACCTTTATTTCCCTGCTCTCTATTATCAAATTTATTAAATTGCTGTGGAGCTTTAAAATTGTCTATGTGCTTCTTTTTAGCACCACTTACCTCTGCCTGGGCTGCCTGATACCTCTCAGCAACATTTAAAATTTCCCCCAACTTCTCTGCACCTTGTTCCATGAGAAATTTTCTCATGTCTGGAGCCATGGACTCTCTCAATTGCTCAATCATGATCATTTCTTTAAGATCTTGGGTCTTCCCCAGAGCCGTCCATTTCTCCAAATAGGTTTCTAGTCTGGCCGAGAATTGGTGGTATGTCTCCCCAGACAACAGTTTGGCATTTCTAAATTTCTTACGATAAAATTCACCATTCTTCTCGTACCTTAATAACAAAGCCTGCTTTAACATGTCATAATTGTCTTGGTCTTCCCTGTTCATTTTGGCAAATACTTCATAAGAAGCACCCCTCAATCCCTGTGATAGCTTTAAACTCCACCTCTCTCTCTCTAACCCATATGTAGTAGCTAATAACTCAAAACGTCCCAGGTACCCCTCTATGTCATCGTCTTTCTCAACAAAATGGTCTAAATGAAACCCCATAGCTGAGTTTGAGGCTCCCATACTGGGCGTAGCATCTGAGGCAAAAGGGCTGGCACCATTTTCAGGGGCCGGGCCTTGTAATTCCAGCTCCCTTAGTCGTAATTCGTGCTCCCTCTGCAACCTTCTATCTTCAGCCTCCCTTTCGGCCTTTTTATCTTCTGCCTCCCTTTCGGCAGTCAACCTTTTTTCTTCTGCCTCCCTTTGCTGTCGTTTTTCTTCTGCCTCCCTTTGCTGTCGTTTTTCTTCTGCCTCAATCTGCAGCCTCTTAATTTCTCTTTCAGCCTCAATTTGTAATCTCTTTTCTTCAGCTAACCTGTCAGCCTCTAATTTTCTTTCAGCCTCTTTTTCTAATCTCCTTTCTTCCCGTTCAATATATTTATCACATTCAGTCGTTACGTATTGAATTAAAATTTGACCATCCATCCCCATCTCCTTCGCAGTGAGCACAGCAGCTGATCTAAACTTTGCTAGCTCAGCCATACTTTTTAGACAATATAATAATATATAAGCTAAATCTCTAACCAGTAAATACACTAAGTACTTCTAATTACTATAGTCTAACTAATTCTAACTAACCAGTTAACTAATTAATTATTACTGGCTGTGAAGATTCACCAACTTTTATCTGCAGGGACACTTTTTACTTTTAAAGGAAATTTTACAATTTATTTCCCTACTTTTATTTCTCCCACCAGGAGATCTTAATATTACTGTTGGGCTAATTATCCCTGGACAAGACCCCAATATATGTAGTGGTATTGATGGTTTTGTATGATGATGATGGTACTACATGTAAATTGTATGAGGCCAGCTGTGAAGGCTCCTGAGATAAAATGTAATTGAGAATTGTCAGAAGGCCTTTCTTGCTACCACTACGACCTCACACTTAATTTTTTTTTTTTTTTGAATGTAGCTACGTAAAGTGTCTAGGGTTATGATGTGTACTGTGGTGTGATAGTTATAAATATACCCATAGATATTTAACAAGACTAATAAGATTAACAAGTGTTACAATACACTGAACTAACTCACGTGTGTAAAGTTTTTGATATAATTATATTACATTTATTTGTTCTGGATCAAGTTTTATTTTGACCAGAACTTGTTTTAAAAGAAGGATTTAAAATTTATAAAAATTATGCATGGAATGTTACATAATAAATGCAAAAGTGAACATATTTAAGTACTAGAATAGTTAGTTTTATTAAAATGTTCTGGTAGTCAGCTACTAGGAGGATATTTATTGTCTGTGCTGTTGGGGTGGTCTCATCACACCTGTCTATATTGACTATACAGTGTCCAGAAAATGGTGGGAATTTTTATGGGGTATCTGCAACTAAATGGGGTTGGTGAATATCCAGCAGACCAGAGGCTCACTCATCTGGTATTTGTAGCTCTGGTGCTGAAATCAGGTGGTCCCACCTCTCCGTGCTGGCGGGCAATAATGGTGGTCTCTGTCACAAGGACTGCACAGATACACTTGTGTAAATCACCACCCGAGTAGATACTGCTTCGTAGACGACAGAAACTCGCAGCTCTGCAATCAAAGTATGGGCCATGTGTCAAAATCTATTCTCTACCCACGTCTGGACACCACACTGACACAACAACCACATTATACAGACAGGTCAGATCTCTCTGACCAAACAGCACAGTTACCATGGTGGGTTTACATCCGATAGATCCTCCCAGACTATAGATTCTGAAAAATAATTATTAGTTTTCTACCCTAAAAGAGGATAGGTAATATGTTTCCTTATTCTCAACTCTTGATCGGTCTTGCATAATCCTTGCTGGTGTTTAGGTACATTGTTAGTCCCTAGACCCTGACTTGGGCGGGGGGTCTAGAGCAAAATCCCTACTTGTTTGTAAGGCTAGATTATGATATGGCAGTATCAAATCACTCGAACATGAAACAATATTCAAAATATATAAAGAAATAATTTCAATCTTACCAGATTATGAATAATTAACACAGAAGTGCTAGCAAAACTCAGCTGAGCTGCTGGCTATAGGATGGCGTCCCTAAATTTAACTCACTGTCTTTCATATGGGAAAACACCACACTTTAAAATCTGTGTCTAACACTGAACAATTATTGAAGAATGACCCCAAATGCGCTCTAAGCGCTAATAATATGATTGTCTGTGGCCAATCACTGCCGAGGTTTATTTTTAATTTCAAATTTCCTCACTAAAGTCATTTCAGTCAAGCTTCAGTCACGTATGGATGGTTATCTGTTAGTCTGTCCGTCTCTACTTGTGTTTCTACAAAATTGTGCTCGATTTTTGACCCAACCGTTCTCTCCCCTTCAAATTTTTGTTGTAAAAAGTTATATTTAGACACAGCTACCACCAATGTCCCTTCACTTCTATGCCAAGTAAATTTGAACATCTGTGTCCAAGGTCGTGTTTTTGTGTGCAAATAACGATATGTTAGATTCAATGCAGTCTGTGGCTGATGTAAACTACACTGTCTTTTGTCATTATTTTCAATATTATCTATCCGTCTGTAAAATTAAGACCATATTCGTTCACTGCTCAGAATAGGCCATCTGGCCAGCTAATTTTTATATTCCTAACATTAATATTAAGAAAAATTTACTTTTTAATTTTTTGTAATTTTTTTTCAGACATCTGCGTTCTTCCGCTCAAATTCAAATCAAGCGCTTGGTATCGCAAAACGTCCAATTCCGTACCTCGTGTCAATTTGGGGGACTTGAATTTTTTTTCTTTCCTCCATTCCCCCCCCCCCCCCCAATTGCGTCTCTTTAGCCTTTCCAGTCATATTTTTTTCCTTTTTGATCCTCCGTTCCCCTCCGGTCTAGCAAGTCAATTTTATGGGGATGATGACCCGCGGTCTAGGCGATCATGTACATCAGCAGCCTACGCATTATGTTTTTATCCTTAAATGTTATCCTTGGAGGAATTTTACCGTTGTATCTCTGTCAATTTCACTACAATAAGGGAGTCCACTTGCAGATCATTAACCTAATAAAGAAAACATATGACGACATGACGTGTAGAATTCTTCATGACAGAACCGCTTGAGATACGAACTGAAGTATGGCAATGATGCATTTAGTCACCATTGGTCCTCATTAAGAAAACTACCTGATAGCAATACACGGCAGTCCTTGTTCTGTAACTTCACAGGGTAAGACAGGTAGAAGGAAGTAAAAAACACATGTAGGAGGGAACTAGTGACATATATGAAATGGATAAATAAAACATGGAAAGACCTTAAGCGGATGGCACAGGCCTGGAAGGTGTTATGTCATGTTTTTTGCACATAGGCGTATGCCCATTCTTTGTTGGAGATACAGCTGTATGCATTAACGATTTAGTACGATAACATACTCTAGTGAACGACGCAGCATTTGGTAACGAAATGACGTAATTGTAACTATGTGATGTAAGCATCGTCTGCTAATAAAGGGGAACCGTTAGTTCTCTTGGCCTTTCTCAAGTGTCCGTCGAAGCGGAAGGACGTTGAATGTATATGCTCCCAAGTTATGGAGTCTTTCAAGTATTTCTTCAGTGGCTGTTTAATTGGAGAGTGGTCGCCACTATGATATTTATTGGCCATGATGGTTTGCAGCTTTAACAATAAGTATCGCAACCAATTTATAAAATATTTTGATGATGCAGTAAAACTTATTATGCCACAGTACTTCGACACAGTCGTGTTCGGACTGACCTCAAGTTGTAACGGCCAAATTTGAATATATCTATGCATGTTATGCCTTTGATACCCGACGGACGATGGACTGAAGAATAAGCATCAAGTTATTGTTTATTCCTGAAACATGGAGCTTGTCATTAAAGGTTTGAATCATGGACAGGTCTTCGCTTGCAGTTTGATTTTTACTTGTTGGATTCACAAGTGTTAAGGTGCACCATATGGGCTTAGAGGATCCTGAGTATAAGAACTAAGACATTCGTGTTATCAGAACGAATTGCTACTACCATATTAACATTTATTGATCAACACCCCAACCTTAACAGAAGGTTTAGCATGAATTTGTTAAAGGTCTGTTTTCCTTAGCGAGGTGAATGGCAGTTATAATGAATGATAGTTATGAGCGTACATAAAAGAATTGGGTACGTCTCGTGAAAAGAGAAGAAAACAAATAAAGAGGTCATAGGAAATCTAAGAATGACAAAAGAATTAATGAAGGAGATCAACATTCATTCATTCATAACCCTCCACTCCCAAAGGAGCATAGGCCTTCAACAAACACATGCCAAGTCCTCCTGTCACGTGCCATCATCTCAAGTTCTTTCCATGTTCTCCTCATCATTTTCACCTCTGTTTCCAACTCTCTTCTCCATGTACTTCTTGGTCTTCCTCTGCCTCTCTTGCCCTGGGGGGTTCCAGAACAAGGACTGCCTTGTAATGCTATCAACAGGTTTCCTCAGTGTGTGTCCTATCCATCGCCATCGTCTTCTTCTCATCTCTTGTTCCACTGGCACTTGTCCAGTTCTTGTCATCAGTTCCACATTGGTAACCTTGTCATACCATTTTAATCCCTCTATTCTACGCAAGCACCCATTTATGAAAGTCTGTAGCTTTTTGGTTGTTGTCTTTGTTGTTCTCCATGTCTCAGAGCCATACAATAGGACTGACTTCACATTTGAGTTGAAGATTCTTATTTTCGTGTTGGATCCTATTTCTCTTGATCTCCATATATTTCCCAATGCAATGAAAGCTCCTCTTGCTTTTTGTATTCTTATTTTGATATCGCTGTCTGTCCCTCCAACTTTGTCTATATTACTGCCAAGATATGTGTATGATTCTACATCTTGTATTGGCGTTTCTTCAAGTTCAACCCTGTTTTCATTACCTGCATTTATTCGCATTATTTTTGTCTTTTCCCTGTGTATTTTCAGACCCAATTGCTGTGACCTCTCATCGAGTGTTTTCAATTTGTCCTGCATCTGATTACGGTTATGGGACAGGAGAGCCAAATCATCAGCAAAATCCAGATCATCCAACTGCTTAGTCAGAGTCCACTGGATTCCATTTCTGTTGTGTGTTGTCGATGATCTCATAACCCAATCTATTGCCAGCAAGAAAAGAAATGGAGACAAGAGGCATCCCTGTCGCACTCCTGTTCTTATCCCAAATGGTTCTGTAAGCTGTCCTTCATGAAGAACTCTGCACGTCATGTCTTCATAGGTTTTCTTTATTAAATTAATGATTTTCAGGGGAACTCCATAATGCCTCATCAATTTCCAAAGTGATTCTCTGTCCACACTGTCAAATGCTTTTTCGTAGTCCACAAATCCGATGTATAGTGGTGAATTCCATTCCAGACTTTGTTCAACTATTATTCTCAAAGTGGCTATCTGGTCTGTACATGATCTGTTTTGTCGAAAACCTGCTTGTTCATCTCTCAATTTCTTGTCTATGGACTCCTTTAATCTCTCAAGGATAATCCTGTTCAATACCTTTCCTGGCACTGATAGTAACATTATTCCTCTATAATTTGTGCACTCTTGTAGATTTCCCTTCTTAGGGAACTTAACCAGATATCCTTCCTTCCATTCTGCTGGTATCTCTTCTTTTTCCCAGACTTTACCAAGTAATTTATATAACATCTCTGTAGCCGTGTCGATATCTGCTTTGATGGCCTCTGCTGGAATGCTATCAGGTCCAGACGCTTTTCCATCTCTTAGAAGCTTTATGGCTTTCTTTATTTCTTCCTTCGTTGGTCTTTCACCGTTAATTTGTAGCTCTTCTTCTGCTGGCTGGATGTCCGGCGGGTTTTTGTGGAGCTGGTCTATTGAGAAGGTCCCCAAAATATTCTGTCCACCTCTTCATTTGCTCTTGTATATTGCTGAGCAGTTTCCCATTCTTATCTTTTATGAGGCAACTTGTTTGCTTGTATTTCCCTGTTAGCTTCTTTGTGCTGCTATACAGTTCTCTCATATTTCCTTTGGCTGCAGCATCTTCTGCCTCTCTTGCCAACTCCTCAATATACTTCCTCTTGTCTCTTTTGATACTTCTTTTTACTTCTTTGTTTGCTTCTGTGTACACTTCTTGAGCCTTGGCTTTGGAACTTCTGGTTTTGCTTGTGTTTAACTCTGCTTTCTTGTTTTTTCTATCTTTTATCTTATTGATGGTTTCTGTTGTTATCCATGCTTTTTGTTGTCTTTCCCTTTTCCCCAGTATTTCTTCACATGTCTCCTTCCATACCGTTTTGACGTGCTGCCAATAGTCTACTGTATTCTCTACATCTTCCAACTGTTGGAGCACTTGGAATTTGTTGGATACTGTGACCGCAAATTTGTCTCTTGTTTCTTGATTTCTTAGCTGTCCTACATTAAACTGTTGTCTATAATTTTGCATTGTTGCATATCTCTTGAGTTTCATTTTTACTTTGGCTATCAGAAGATGGTGATCTGATGCCACATCTGTTCCTCTATATACCTTTACATCCTGCAATGATGATCTAAACTTCTTCTTTATGCATATATGATCGATCTGATTTTCTGTTCTATGGTCTGGTGATATCCATGTTGCCTTGTGTATTCTCTTATGTGGAAACATGCTTCCTCCTATAGCCAGTTGATTTGAAGCACAGAAGTTTGCGAATAGTTCTCCATTTTCATTCATTACTCCTAGCCCATGTTTTCCCATGACTTCTTCAAATCCAGTATTGACTGTACCTATCTTTGCATTCATGTCACCCATCAAAATTGTGATGTCTCTTCTTTTTACTTTATCCATAATTTCCTGTAGTTTAGTATAAAATGCTTCTTTCACAGACTCTTCTTTGTCATTAGTTGGTGCATAACATTGGATGACATTGACATGAATTTTCTTTTTAGCTGTTTTGAAAATAGCTGTTATTATTCTGGGTCCCACAGCTTCCCATTCAATGAGTGCTTTCTGTGCTTCTTTAGATAACATAAGAGCTACCCCTTCACTGTGGTGTGAACTTTCGTCTTCGTGTCCTGAGGACAGCACCAATTCACCTGTGATGAGTTTCTTCCTGTCTACCCCCTTCCACTTTGTTTCACACATTCCCAGAACCTCGATTTTGTATTCCCTCATTTCTGCTGCTACTTGTGCCACTTTCCCTTGTTCGTTCAATGTCCGAACATTCCAGGTGCCAAATCTGGAAGTTCTCCTAGAAGAAAGAAGGTTAGTCAGCAACACGCCTCCCCGCGAGACTTAACATCAAGAGATATACAGTAAAGAGTTTATCAGAGTGTATCATCAAGACAAGACACAGAAGACGATGGAGATCTATTGCAGCCAACTCTCGCTGTGGAGATGGCAGCTGATGATGATGAGTAATGAGATTCGCGTCCAACCTCCTTTTATAAAAAAGATACCGTAGATGCACATACGATAATGTTATTTTGAGTTGTACCAATATTCCCAAGATAATATGTTAGCACGATTTTGAAAAAATTGAGAGCTAGCATACTTTACCTTGAGCGTGAAAATGGTTCAAAACGTGAGCATGGTATTTTAAATTCATAGAACATTGCAGTGTGATGTTGTCGCACGGAAGGTCCTGGGTTCGAGTCCTGGGTAAGCCACTCACGTCTGTTGCTTTTCTGTTGTCTAGTTTTCTACTTCTTTATTTCCTACGAGTGCCTGAAAACATACCTTTATGTTTATCTAATATTTATTTACTGTTTACAGGCCTCGGGTTTCCCTTCCTTATCTGTTATCAGTGAAACTAAAACATCGTATTTATGTTCTTCTTGACGTACCGTACCGGGTGTGTAGATGATCATCTCTCTTCACAATTTCCCTTCCATAGTTCTGTTTATTACTTTATTTTCCTTAACAAAAATAATTCACACAGGGTGAGAAAAGGTATAGGTAGTCAAATAGCAGATACTTCCGTAGAGGAGTGGTGTTAGAGACTTTACTAAACTAGAACCAGCTCTGAGAGGTAGGTGTGGCCAGTTCCCATCCTCGTTACCTTCGCTTTCTCTAACTCAAGAGAAGAGTGATGTACCAATTTACAGCTGATTAGACTGGAGCGTGACGCCACTATATTTCAAACACGGCACATTTGCCGCGAGAGGCCATTGCCCTCACCACTCTGCCATTCGGACGCTCTCACAGAGGGCAGCTTATATTAATGTAAACTTCTGCGTCTTCTCTCTCCCACTTTCATTTCAAACTTCCTTTCTTAAAACATATAGCCATTATCACCTGACTTGCCTATTCTATTTACTTGCCTATTGAGCTCGATAGTTTTCATTCCTATTACAGGAAAAGTGCCCCTTTTAAGCTACTTTGGCCGGGGCCCAGCAGCACATAAAGTAATCCCTACATGTGTAAATAGTTTGATAGCAAACAACATCAACCCGACGTCGAAAGTTAATATAAATGCAAGTCAAAATCCCAGTGAACGTAGGAAACATGCATAACTATAAACGCCACTGGCACGTACTCATTGTTTACGCCCAAAATCCTGGTGATCTGTTTCTAATGCGCATGTCAGGAAACAACGCAACTGTTCTTCGCTTACCCGTCCTATGGATTAGGGCCCTAGATTGGGACCCACATATGAGAATGCGGAGCATAACAGTACCATACTCAAATTTCGCATTTGCTAGCTCAGCTGACTATCGTTTTTGTCGGCTAAACTCGATGCGTGTGAATTGGAAGCCCATAGAAGTTATTAGATTAATGTATTTCTTTGTTCAGATACAAAGTTTGACTGTGACCCCAAACACCTGGTCAGTTTTATGTAATCGATCCTTGTTATACATAAATATATATATAGCGTGAGACTAAGGTATTTAAGCTTTTGTTCTCAAACGTTTGACAGACTGATCGTTGTGCAAGAAGTCTGCAAGAAACTGTAAGGGTGAATATATGTTTTAGAATAGTTTAGATTTGTGTCAATTCTACTTCTTTGTGAGACTTGTTTTAACTAAAACAAACGTTGTTTAACTGCTCTCGGAATGCATGGATGCGTATCTAGAGTCATCCTTATACGACCTCCAGCTAAGCACAATGTTACAGTAGTCAAATGTGGAGGTGAACCTGGTTGTGAGGCTAATCACACCCTCGTTGACGTTTGAAATCATCCACACAACTCCTGGGATCCCCCCTGTAGTGAAACATGTTGAGAACCCAGCATTGCAAACTAGGCTTGGAAGAGTCAGTTGAGCCACAGACGTAGCTCTGGATTTTTACGTGATTGGTAGCATGCAGCAGGATCTCACAGTGAACACGTAATAAGGCAGGTAGAGCCGAGAAGTGGCTCTGTGTTGGACGTGACCATTCCTTGGGAGAGCCCAGAACCAGAGCACAGTATTTTAGCTCTGCTTCTTTGGAGAGCCCCCTTGGATGGCGGGGAATGCACAGCAGGCCACGCGCGTCTTCCTTCTAGCTTGGGACTGGGTGTGATGATCGTTTAAATGCAAGCCAAGCTGTAGAAACTGGAGCTCATGACTTCAACTCAACACGTTTCGGAATGGCAGAAAAGCCATAGGAAAAGCCTAGATCGACAGTGTAGATAATATCCCGGAGTCTTTAATGTGGTATTGGCTGCAAAAGAACGAGAAGCTCAGCAGTCCTAGATAAATAACAACTGCTCTCGGAGCATATAATTCAAGTGATTGTGCACATTATTCACATAAAATATAAGTTACTCGACAGAGGTTAAACACAAAAAAATGAAGAATAGTCAAGGCTAAAGCACCGTTCCAGAATATGAGAAGCAAACTGTGCAATCAATCAAGACCAATGATATAAGGATCTTGTGTAGTTTCTGGTGGTCTCTGAGAAGGCAAAGCAAGAATTGGGCTACTTCTGCCTCAGGCAATCGCAACAGACGATTAATATGAGGCTGGGCGTGAGGCTGGTAACCTCATCATTTAACTTAAACTACTACATAAACATAGCTGGTAGAGATTGTGCTGACTGTAGTGGTTTTGATGGTATTGTATGATGGTGATATTACTAAGTGTGATGTATGAGGTCAGCTGTGAAGGCTCCTGAGATAAAATGTAGCTGTGAATTTTCAGAAGGCCCTTCTTGCTACCACTACGACCTCACACCTATCTTTTTTTACTAATGAATGTGGCTACGTTAAAAAATCTAGGGTACTGAATGTAAGGTGTTGTATTAAGATATACAAACACACACACACAGATATCTAATAATATTAATAAATTTAAAACACACTAAACTAACTCAAGCTGTGTAAATTATTTATAGTAAATCTTCTTTAAATTTATTTGTTCTGAACCAAGGTTTTATTTTGGTCAGAACATATGAAAGGTTTTGAAAGTATTAATGATATGCATGAATATATGGCATAATACATGAAAATTGTGTTCATAGGTATGTTACAAGACTAGTTAATATGTGCTGTTGGGGTGGACTCATCACTCCCGATTATAGCGACTACACATGACGGGTCAGATCTCTCTGACCATACAGCACATCTTACCAAGTTGGTTTCACATAGGATAAGTTCTCCCAGACTACATATTCCGAAATATGTTTATTAGCTTCCTGCCATAGAATAGGATAGGTGATATGTTCCACTGATCTCAACACTTGATCTGTCCTTCCTAATCCTTGCTGGAGTTTATGTATTTTGTTTGTCTCTAGACCCTGAACTAGGGCGGGGGGTCTAGAGCAAATCCTTACTTGTTGTAAGGCTAGATTTCGATATGGCAGTATCAAATCACTCGAAACATTAAACAATATTTAAAATATACAAAGAAATAATTTCAATCTTACCAGATTATGAATAAAGAACACAGAAATGCTAGCAAAACTCAGCTGAGCTGCTGGCTATAGTATGGCGTCCCTGAACTTATTTCAATTTACTTCATTGGAAATCACCACACTTAAAATTTACTGTGTCTATCACTGGACAACTATTGAGGAATGGCAAAAAAGCGCGTCTGAGCGCTGATAATATGATTGTCTGTGGCCAATCAAGGCCTTGTGTTTTTTCAAATTCAAATTTCCTACACTAAAGTCATTTCAGTCATGCTTCAGTCAAGTATGCATATTTGTCTGTTGGTCCGTCCGTCTCTACTTGCGTTTTCACAAAAAACGTACTTGGTTTTTGAACCAACCTATCCGTCCCCTCTACAAATTTTGTCTTTAAAGTTATTTTTAGCCACAATTCTCCTTAACACCCTCTCTCTTTCATTCTAACTAGATTTTAGCACTGGCGTCTTCAAGGCCACACTATTTTTGAAAATTAGTGACATTATTGTTTCAATGCAGTCGTTCGTCGATATGAACAACACAGTCTTTTGTCAATATCTTTCTTATTATCTATCCGACTGTATAAATGAAAGCATATTATTTCACTGCTCAAGATGGGCCATCCGGCCAGCTAGGTTTTATATTCCTAACATCATTATTAAGAAAAAGTTACTTTTCAAGGTTAGTTTTTTTTTTCGAAATATTTTCTAGAATCTTCTGTGAAACGTTTGCCGCTGCATTCAAATAAAGGACAAAATATCGCAAAAACGTCCAAAAAATGACTGTTGCGTATAATAACTATGGTCCCTTTTGTCGATTTCGTTACCTTGTGTCAACTTGGGGACGTGACTTTTTTTCCGTCCCCCCCCCCCCCTCCTCCCCAATTGCATCTTTTTAGCCTTGCTAGTTTCAAGCACATGTTCAGTCAGATTTTTCCTTTTGATCTTCGTTCTCATTTCGTTCCAAGGGTAAACGTTCTAGCAATTTAATTTCCATGGCGGGTGATGACCCGCGGCGTGGGCGATCATGCCTTCTAGTAACTTACGCATTCTTTTTATCCCTACATTTTATCCTTTGGAGATATTTTTACGTTGTATCACTGTTAATTTTATGACACATCTCCCCACTTGAAAACATGCCTACGGCAAGTTCTAAAACCAGTGATACACATAGATAAAATCTCTCCTCACGCCTGCCATTACTCTAATTTTGATCACAGGGGTGCCGACTGAGGAAATCTGCACCGACATTCAATTTGCCTGGGATATATTGGATACTAAACTGATAAGGTTGAAGCAATAAAGACCACCTCAGCAATCTTGCGTTTTCATGCTTAGCCTGAGATAAGAATACGAGAGGCTGATGATCCGTCTCGACCACAAAAGTCCTACCATACAGATAGATCTGAAACTTCTTTATTGCCCAGATTAACGCTAAACATTCTTTTTCGCTTGTGGAGTATCCTTGTTCCGCCTTATTCAATTTGCGGCTTGCATAAGCGACTGGTTTCAGTTCCCCATCAGGTGAAGATGATCTTTGCAACAAAGCCCTCCGAGTCCTACATTACTTGCATCGGTTCTTAAGACAAAGTCCTGTGTCAAATCAGGCAGTTTGAGAATAGGCTTGCTAGTGAGTTTTTCCTTTAAGTCTTGGAACGCTAATTCACTTTGCGCAGTCCAAATAATTTTATCTGGAAGTCCCTTGCGAGTCAGATCAGTCAGAGGAGCACAAATAGAGTTAAAATCTTTGATATATTTTTGATAAAATCCGCATAACGACACGAATGATCGCACGTCCTTTTTTGTTTGTGGTCTAGGTGCTCTCTGCAGTTTTTCCAAGTTCTTGGGGTCAGGGGTCATGTTACCCTGATATACAGTGTGTCCCAAGAATTCCAACTCTTTGCATCCAATACAACATTTTGTTGGCCTAGCAGTTAAGTTCGCCTCCCTAAGTCTATTAAATAACATTTCTAGAGCTTCAATGTGTTCTTCAAATGTCTCTGTGGCGACGAGAATATCATCCATGAAATTCGTGATACATGGGTTATTCAGGGGATCCAACAATTTGCGCATCATCCTTGAAAATACACTCGGAGCATTTTTCAGTCCGAATGGTAGCATGTTGAATTCATAATGTCCATCCGAAGTGCTAAAAGCCAAATAAGGTCTCACTTCAGGCTTCACTGGAATCTGGTAATAGCCTTTACTAAGATCCACCTTTGAAAAGTATTTTGCCTTGTTCAGTCTGGCAAATAACTGTTTTGTGTCTGGTAATGGATCCACTTGTCCTTCTGTGACAGCATTCAGTTTCCTGTAATCTATGCACAGTCTGTGTTCCCCAGACGGTTTTCTCAACAAAACGACACTAGAACTAAAAGATGATTCACTGTGCGAAATAATCCCCTCCTTCAACAAATAATCTATTTCTTCCTTCAATGCCTTCTCCTTCGCGAACGGAATAGAATAGGCTCTCATACAGATTGGGTTTGAGTCTACCAGTTTCATGTCATACTGTAGCAAATTTGTATGGCCTGGTTTATCTGTTAATACATCTGTATGTTCCTCCAGAACCTGTTGAACTCTCTCCCTCTGGTTTTTAGTCAGGTGCTTACTGACTTTTACCTGTGCTGCTGTTTCACAAGGATGTAATGGGTATTCATGTGAGGTGAGTGGTTCCTTTTGCATTTGAGTTGCGATAGCTAAGGTCAGTAAGGGGGTGCTTTCCTGGAGTGGTCTGTCCAGATACTTCTTTAACAGGTTTACGTGATAAACTTTCTCCTTCCCCTTTTTTGTCAATTTTATAGTTTGTTCTAGACACCTTCTCTAGAACCGTATATGGACCTTGCCATCCAATTTGTAATTTATTCTGGCTACCGGGTAGTAGAAGCAGCACCTTCTCTCCCACAGCTAGTTCTCTGTCCTTTGCCTTCCTATTAAAATATGCTGCATGTTTCTTCCTGGCTTGTTTCAAATTATCATTTGCCAGTTTCCATCCAGCTTTCAAACGAGTGGTCAGTTCGTTCACGTATTGATAAGATGAGGTAACAGTCTCTTCCGCCTTCTCATCTGTCCAGGTCCTTAATAAAGCTACATCTGGATCTTTAATTTATCATACGTATTTTTCATGGAACCCGTCAGGTCCCTTCCATTAGAAGCCTTATAGTGAGGACTTTTCTTCCTAGAATCATCACTCACAAATCGACCACTACCAATTTTTTTCTTGGGTGTGTCTCCCCACTTTAGATTGCTTATGAGAGATCTTCGCTCTCTTTTCTGTTCTTCCAGTTTATATAAGTCTGACCGAGGGATTGTCATCTTATCCTGGGTAAAATTTCTTCTTTGTACTCTTCGCATAGTGGCCATGTTAATCCATTCAAGTGACGACTGGGTGTGAAAAGGGGGCTCCCATTCCACTTTGTCTACCTGAGTATAATTAGTTTTCCTTCCAGGCCTAATTTTGCCCCGTGGCGTTTCTAGGTCCTGCACATATTTTCCCTTTGTGGGTGTTCCCTCATGAAATACGCCACATGCTTCTACAAAGTTTTCAATATCGACATTTACGTCGGGCCAATAGTATTTGCGAGCAACTTTTTGGCAGATGGTACCGACTTTTTCATGGTCCCCATCCTTTCCAACATGTAAGCTCCTTATTAAATTTGCCCTATATACCTTGGGAAGAACCAACTGTCCGTGACCAGTGGATCTAGTTCCTGTCTTCCTATATAGCAATCTGTTCTTCATGAAATATTCCCCCTTGCTCGGAGGTGTGTGGCATTTGGGCAATTTTTTAAAACATGGCTTGAGTGTCCTATCCTCAGCCTGCGCCTTCCTCATCTCCTCTGGATGAGCATTTATAGGTTCACCTTCTTCCTCCTTCTTCTGTGACCTGGTCTGCACTGTCGCCATGATCACAGGCCTCTCGGGATTCCCCAAGAAGACGTATCTACACCCCAATATCAGAGGGTAGATTGGTTCATCTATCACTGCTGCTCTGATTTCTCCTTCCACATAGCGAGTTTTCACCGTTATCCTTGCGATGGGAAGTGTCATGAGTGGTATGTCCTTAGTCGCCCCTTGTATTTCCACTGTTTCTGTGGTATACTGACTTGGGTCCACTAGGCTAGACTTCACAACTGAATCATAATCCAAACCTGTATCATAAAGGCACCTTATGGTGACCCCATTACAAATAACATCCTCACAAACTGGGGGGTGATAAGGTTCCTGTTGTCCATTAGGATTAACCTTTAATCTTTGCGTCCCCGACTTCATTGCAGCAATGTTTGAAGGTTTCCTTCTACAAAATTCGGTGTTATGGTTATCTTTCTTGCACCATTTACACCATCTTTTTCTTTGGTTCAACGGTTTTCTTTCATTGAATTTTTGGTCATTGAACTGTGAGTTTCTTTCTCGGTAGTCATTTCTTGGCCGTTCAAAGTTTGTCCTACCTTTATTTCCCTGCTCTCTATTATCAAATTTATTAAATTGCTGTGGAGCTTTAAAATTGTCTATGTGCTTCTTTTTAGCACCACTTACCTCTGTCTGGGCTGCCTGATACCTTTCAGCGACATTTAAAACCTCCCCCAATTTCTCTGCACTTTGTTCCATGAGAAATTTTCTCATGTCTGGAGCCATGGACTCTCTCAATTGCTCAATCATGATCATTTCTTTAAGATCTTGGGTCTTCCCCAGAGCAGTCCATTTCTCCAAATAGGTTTCCAGTCTGGCAGAGAATTGGTGGTATGTCTCCCCAGACAACAGTTTGGCATTTCTAAATTTCTTACGATAAAATTCACTATTTTTTTCGTACCTCAATAACAAAGCCTGCTTTAACATGTCATAATTGTCCTGGTCTTCTCTGTTCATTTTTTGCGAAGACTTCATAAGAAGTACCTCTCAGTCCCTGTGATAGCTTTAAACTCCACTTCTCTCTCTCTCTAACCCATATGTAGTAGCTAATAACTCAAAACGTCCTAGGTACCCCTCTATGTCATCGTCTTTTTTAACAAAATGGTCTAAATGAAACCCCATAGCTGAGTTTGAGGCTCCCAGACTGGGCGTAGCATCCGAGGCAAAAGGGCTGGCACCATTTTCAGGAGCCTGGCCTTGTAATTCCAGCTCCCTTAGTCGTAATTCGTGCTCCCTTTGCAACCTTCTATCTTCTGCCTCCCTTTCGGCAGTCAATCTTTTTTCTTCTGCCTCCCTTTCGGCCTTTCTATCTTCTGCCTCCCTTTCGGCAGTCAACCTTTTATCTTCTGCCTCCCTTTGCTGTCGTTTTTCTTCTGCCTCAATCTGCAGCCTCTTAGTCTCAGCCTCTAACCTCTTCTCTTCAGCCAACCTTTCAGACTCTAATTTTCTTTCCGCCTCTTTTTCTAATCTTCTTTCTTCCCGTTCAATATACTTATCCAATCAGCCGTTACGTATTGAATTAAAATCTGACCATCCATTCCAATCTCCTTTGCCGTCAGCACAGCAGCTGATCTGAATTTCGCCAGCTCCGCCATACTTTTTAAACAAATCTAGCAATAAGCAAAGTAAAATTTCCAACCACTAAAGTAATTATAATTACTCTAGACTAAAATAATTCTAATTAATTAATTAACTAACACTGGCTGTGAAGATTCACCAACTTTTATTTTCAGGGACACTTTTAATTTTTATGATGTGTTCCCCTAATTATTTCTCCCCCCAGGAGATCCTAATATATGTGATTAATTTAAATCCCGAGACCGAGCTACCCAATATATGTAGTGGTTTTGATGGTATTGTATGATGGTGATATTACTAAGTGTGATGTATGAGGTCAGCTGTGAAGGCTCCTGAGATAAAATGTAGCTGTGAATTTTCAGAAGGCCCTTCTTGCTACCACTACGACCTCACACCTATCTTTTTTTACTAATGAATGTGGCTACGTTAAAAAATCTAGGGTACTGAATGTAAGGTGTTGTATTAATATATACAAACACACACACACAGATATCTAATAAGTCTAAAAATATTAATAAACTTAAAACACACTGAACTAACTCAAGCTGTATAAAATTTTAATAGTGAATCTTATTAAATTTATTGGTTCTGAACCAAGGTTTTAGTTTGGTCTGAACATATGAAAGGTATTGAAAGTATTAACGATATGCATGAATATATGGCATAATACATGAAAATTGTGTTCATAGGTATGTTACAAGACTAGTTAATATTATTACTGTTTATAGTTGTACTTTATGGGAAGAACTATTTATGGATGTGCTGTTGGGGTGGACTCATCACTCCCGATCTATAGCGACTACACATTGCCCCTTTATTGAGGGTATTATAATTGGTGTGTTAGAAATCAAGTTGGTGAGTTTTCAGCAGGCCAGACTCTCACGTAACTTGCAGGAGTAAGTCTGGTGCTGGAATCAGGTGGCCCCACCTCTCCGTGCTTGGGGGCAATATCAGAAGTCAGGTGGCCCCACCTCTCCGTGCTTGGGGGCAATATCAGAAGTCTGGTGGCCCCGCCTCTCCGTGCTTGGGGGCTATAATAGGCTGCTCTGACACAATGTTACTGCACGGGTCCCTCTTGTAATATTCAACACATTTGACACCACATTGGTGCCAAATAAAAAACTCACAGCTCTGCAATCAAAGTATTAGTTATGTGTCAGAATTCCATCCTCTAAATTAATTCTGGACACAACACCACACAACAACAACACCATATAGACGGGTCAGATCTCTCTGACCATACAGCACATCTTACCAAGTTGGTTTCACATAGGATAAGTTCTCCCAGACTACATATTCCGAAATATGTTTATTAGCTTCCTGCCATAGAATAGGATAGGTGATATGTTCCACTGATCTCAACACTTGATCTGTCCTTCCTAATCCTTGCTGGAGTTTATGTATTTTGTTTGTCTCTAGACCCTGAACTAGGGCGGGGGGTCTAGAGCAAATCCTTACTTGTTGTAAGGCTAGATTTCGATATGGCAGTATCAAATCACTCGAAACATTAAACAATATTTAAAATATACAAAGAAATAATTTCAATCACCACACTTAAAATTTACTGTGTCTATCACTGGACAACTATTGAGGAATGGCAAAAAAGCGCGTCTGAGCGCTGATAATATGATTGTCTGTGGCCAATCAAGGCCTTGTGTTTTTTCAAATTCAAATTTCCTACACTAAAGTCATTTCAGTCATGCTTCAGTCAAGTATGGATTTTTATCTGTTAGTCCGTCCGTCTCTACTTGCGTTTTCACAAAAAAAACGTACTTTGTTTTTGAACCAACCTATCCGTCCCCTCTACAAATTTTGTCTTTAAAGTTATTTTTAGCCACAATTCTCCTTAACACCCTCTCTCTTTCAATCTAACTAGATTTTAGCACTGGCTTCTTCAAGGCCACACTTTTTTTGAAAATTAGTGACATTATTGTTTCAATGCAGTCGTTCGTCGATATGAACAACACAGTCTTTTGTCAATATCTTTCTTATTATCTATCCGACTGTATAAATGAAAGCATATTATTTCACTGCTCAAGATGGGCCATCCGGCCAGCTAGGTTTTATATTCCTAACATCATTATTAAGAAAAAGTTACTTTTCAAGGTTAGTTGTTTTTTTTTCGAAATATTTTCTAGAATCTTCTGTGAAACGTTTGCCGCTGCATTCAAATAAAGGACAAAATATCGCAAAAACGTCCAAAAAAATGACTGTTGCGTATAATAACTATGGTCCCTTTTGTCGATTTCGTTACCTTGTGTCAACTTGGGGACGTGACTTTTCCTCCGTCCCCCCCCCCCCCCCCCAATTGCATCTTTTTAGCCTTGCTAGTTTCAAGCACATGTTCAGTCAGATTTTTCCTTTTGATCTTCGTTCTCATTTCGTTCCAAGGGTAAACGTTCTAGCAATTTAATTTCCATGGCGGGTGATGACCCGCGGCGTGGGCGATCATGCCTTCTAGTAACTTACGCATTCTTTTTATCCCTACATTTTATCCTTTGGAGATATTTTTACGTTGTATCACTGTTAATTTTATGACACTGACTCAAAGCAGCCATCTCAAGTGGCGATTTCATGCTGCATTCATAATCCTCCACTCCCAAAGGAGCATAGACCTTCAACAAACACATGCCAAGTCCTCCTGTCACGTACCATCATCTCAAGTTCTTTCAACGTTCTCCTCATCATTTTCACCTCTGTTTCCAGCTCTCTTCTCCATGTGCTTCTTGGTCTACCTCTGCCTCTCTTGCCCTGGGGGTTCCAGAACAAGGACTGTTCATGCTGCAAGGGAAGTGGAAAAAGGAGATGATGAGTGAGAGAGAGAGAGATGGCTCGTGCTACATTGAATTAATGTCCCATTTTGCTCCTTAAGAAGCTGGTCCCCGGCAGGAAGTTCAAGTATCTCTTTGACTCCACAGCAACGCTCTGAACGTTGCAAAATTTAACACGCCGTGCCACAGCAACGCTCACAGCGTGGTTTTTAGTTTATCACGCATAAACCTTAAAAATCGTCCGTTTAATGCACTTCATATATTGAAATTCGTAGAATGACTTCCGCTACTATCTAAACAACTAATTTGACTGTAGTTAATCAACACGTGTGCGTGTTTTGATGTTATTATCACAATTTTTGTGAAGATTTGCGTTTTTCGTCGTTATTGCTAGAGAAATATGTCACGCTTTATATTTACATTTTCTAAGTCTCCTAAGCAAATAATTGTGTCAAACTACTTTGAAACATTGCTGACATTGATGATGATTGTTTGGTAGTCACAGTTTGTTGTCAAAATACGGAATCTGTGCAGAAAAGCTAGACACACTAGGTTTAGTTGATGAGTTGGCGTAGTCGTATTCTGGCCGATCAAAAAGCAACAAAACTAGACCTACCGTAACATCTAATCACTAGTTCTTGGTAGAAGATGAAGCTAGGGATACTATTAAAACATTAAACAAGAGTAAAAAAGTTTTTATATAACGTTATTCTCCTTTATTTGTTTGAAAATTACGTAATGCACGATTGCATAATTTGTATTTTTCTTACAAAGGACCACGGAAAAACTGGTGTGAATAACACTAAATGTACTAATTGTGGCCATAAGCATGTTTTCTTTTACTTGTATATGGATTAACTTGATGTTTGAAGACTAAAAAGAAAGTTTTATTGTCTACAACAGTAATTTGTCTTTGGTTAGATCGTATTCTACAGTCAACTTTTTAGCGTTTTTCAATTTTACATGCAAAATGTTTTAAGTATACCGAACACACTTGTGTTAATACTACGAAAGACATTATACATTTGAATTCTCTATCAATTTCCCTACAGTTTGGTATATAATAAGTACATGTTCAAAGGAAAATTCACAAACAAATTTAGACTGAAAGATGAACACTTCACTCTATAAAATTCTGTCCACAAAAAAAGTCTGGCACAGCGTGCAAAATAACTCTGGAATGAAATATTATGTGCTCAGGCAGCAGTGGTTTGCGTAGTAATTAGTTGTACATGATAATGTTGCCAGCTCCATGTTACAGCAGTTGCTTTTTAAAATATGTCTGATGGAGTAGTCTTTTAATTTTTTTTTTCTCCTCAGATACCTCCTCACACATCCTCCCTTTTTTTTTCGGAAATCACATTGATTCGGTATTCTTTTGTGGAAGTGAAGCATCGGCAGTAAATAGAAGAACACAGAGATTACTGAAGTTACTGGAATGTGGTCGAATAGAACAATGGTCGTCAATCAGGGTGCACAATGCCCCCCTCCCGGGTGCACGCATTTTTAAAAAAGGGTTAATAGTATCCGTGGAGCGCATGTCATAACAATTGTGCGTAAAGGTGCACAGACGAAAAAAAAATTTGTATGAGGAAAAAACATAAGTATGAAGTAATAAATACATTGAAAAATCTTAAACATACATGTACAATTTAGATGATCTTTCTTGAGCAGAAGCAAAAACCATACTTGGTGGAGAGAGGCTTTTCGAATTTAATAGATATAATCACTAAAAAAAAAAACTTATCGTTAGGCGTTATTCTCATTGCTGAGGTCCGCCGGGGTTATTTTGAGGACTGAGAAATAAAAGCAGCTTGCCCATGTCACGGTTTGCCTCCCCTTAGCTCTGCAGTAGTGGTCCAACAGTGGCCAAAACTCAAGAGTAACTAATGTGGGTCTTCAAATGTGTCTACCTATGCACAAGATTACTCTTGGAAGAGTTATAGATAGAAAGATAATTATGCTTCTACCTCCAGGGTGTATTCATAAGATATTCAGAAAAGCGAAAACAATGCTGCATTGGCTTAGCACGTTAACTCTAGTATCTGCCTTCAACTATTGTGAAGGATAGGGTTATCTTATAATTCGTTAGCTCGTTCAAGCCCCCAGCTGAGTTAATTCAGCGAATTTCCTCTTATTATTATTTAGCTCTGTTTAAGTGTGTTTAAGAAATTGTCAGAGGCATACGGATGCAACACATTCAAAATGATTAAATCAACTTTAAATTTGGATAGATATAAGTAACAAATTTAATAATCAATTAGGTTTTAACAGGTGTTAACAATTGAATAAATCTTTAACAAAAATTGGTCATCATCATATGATGTTAATGGGGATTAATATAAGGGGAAGTTTCACTTAGCAGCTTTTATTTTTACACTTAGCTGCTGGGGTTTCTGCTCCCGCTGGTGTTGTGGTTCTTCACAGATAGATGACTGGATAGCTCGCGTCCCTGGTCAAGATTAAGAGTTGCAGCACGTTCCGAGTAGAATGAGAGAGTAACTACAAAGCTGGCCCCGCGTCTCTAAAACGCGTCTAAGGATGGTGTCTAGCGTCGACTTCAGGCCACTTAAACCCTCACTTGTTCCAGAAATAGTACCCTCAACTGATACCACCAACTAGTATGGCAAAAGAAGAGAAACAAATACCCTCTGAGTATTGAGTTTCCCGACACGTACTTTTCATTCCACCATCCCATCTACCTCAGAACATTTACCTCCTCGCTGAGAATTAATATTAATCCCAGTGGTAGAAAAACCATCTTTACATTTAAAATGAATAGTTTTTATTTAACTTTAGTTGAAAATATTAACAACATAGTTTGAACATGTTTACATTTACATCGGTTGAAAAGGTTGTAAACTTTCATTGCAGTTAGGGTGAAAATGTTTTACATTTACACTGATTGAAAAGATTGAAACTTTCATTACATTTAGAGTGAGTATGTTTTACTTTTACACTGGTTGAAAAGGTTGTAAACTTTCATTACATTTAGAGTGAATATGTTTTACATTTACACTGGTTGAAAAGGTTAATAATATAACAACTATTACATCATTTCTTTCATCCTTCCTTCCCTGCTCCATGTAGAACTTGGGACTACCTCTGCTTTTTGGTTCTTTATAAGAAACTCGCAATAAAGCAGTCACCAGCCCTGGCAATGGTGGTTCATGAAATCATCATTCTATATGCTGAGGTTGCCAGCCTGAAATGCCTTGGACATCCATTAGCAATTTTCACATATTAATATTCACATGTCATAATATACGTATTAGTTCACATGTTAATAATGAAAAAAATATAGAATTCAAAATGTACAACTTACGCCACTCTTTAGGCTCACAGACCGGTGGCTTAGAGAAATAAAGGCACTTGTAGAGGCCTCTTACACTTGGTCTGGGATGTTGTTACTTTAGCAATAAGCTCCCACTTTGACCTGTGTTTCAGTTCCCTCAGATTCCGGTTTTCCGTGTTAAAATAGTAGAGTTTTCCTGGGCTGTAAGTCCTCAAGACGCTCAAACAAAGGTCGCTTTTTGTCCCAATTTTACATTTTATTAATTCTCATTCAATTTCCTTCACAACTATGAATAACACTAGCAACAACCCGCCAAAATTGGCAGGTTGTTAATTATAGTGTGTTTTTTCTGCTACATGTATTACAGACGGTATTATCACTACTGTGACAATTTCATTGCAGACGACGGTCTTTAGATATTTGTAGCGAAATTATATAGATGTATTAAATATGTCTCCGACTATATAAGGAAAAGACGATGGTCATATATCGGTCATGTCCTACGAATTGGGCCTATTAAAGCTAAGAGGAGTGAAACGACATGAGTAACCCAACCTAAATGACATGTAGAGCAGTGATAATGATGTAATGGACCGTAAGTTGACTAAACAACTAACATTTC
Organism: Oreohelix idahoensis; assembly: GCA_024509875.1. Taxonomy (NCBI): domain Eukaryota; kingdom Metazoa; phylum Mollusca; class Gastropoda; order Stylommatophora; family Oreohelicidae; genus Oreohelix; species Oreohelix idahoensis. The sequence goes on along the minus strand of JAMPIV010007316.1, from coordinate 4,386 downwards.
TTTTATGACAGCAAGTATCGTAATTGTTCGTGCATCTTTTAAAATCTTGCCCTCGTCGACTTACCGCCTCTGAGAAGCCTTGGTCGACTTACTGCCTCAACAACGTTTGATGTTTGATGAAACTCCAGTTCATGTACTGTTTATCAATCGTGTTGTTGGTTTCTTTCCATAATCAAAATTTTCATGCACACCTGCATTTGCGCACTTTTTTTTTTCTATTTTCGCGAGAGTACATATAAGGGGAAACAATACAATTATTGTCTAACTTTCAACCACAGTTGCACCCCTTTAGCTGTGGTTGAAAGTTATGCACTCCCTCGAAAATAGAAAAAAGTGCGCAAATGACGGTGTGCAAAAATGTGACTGACCGACCGACCGACTAAGTGCTTACGGCGGCAATTATGTATTTTGATGATGATTACCACACTTCTAACAACGTAGACAGAATCAGCCCAATAGCTTTAACACTACTGTATTTGAAAACTCAAAGTTATAGAACATTTCTTCCGTCAGACATGGTTAAACCAACATATCATTTAGAAATAATGAGAGGGGGGAGGGGATGGGGCACTCCAATAAGAAATAATGCCTCGCTTTGAGAAGATAGTAGAGGAAATTCAGCAGGAAACAAGCCAATCGAATTGTAGATCTTTTAATATTCTTCTTCTTTCTCTTTGTCGCTCCTATTACGAAATACGTTCGCTCTTTCTTCTGGTATTCGCTCCTCTCCGGCTTTCTTAATCCGCCGTTCCCTGCTCGTGCTAATTTTTCCAGTATTCGTTGTTTTCGCTTTCATCGTTCACGGCTTTCTTATGATATCTTGTAATATCGCACACCCTCTCCTGGTTATTTTCTCCTTAGTTATTGGCGACACGTATCGAAGGAGCGAATTTGCTGAAACATTGACGTTTCGCAAATCGCCAGCTTCAGACGGAATAAGAGTGTACTCAGGGCGACATTCCTATTGTTAACCCAGATGTTTTGTCGGGGAAGATACACGAAACCATGTTGTCGCATGATAAGATGCTAGTTCGCAAACATGACTTGCCCAAATACATGGTCGATGACAATCTTGGTAAATGTTAAGACACGGACAGTGATGTAATACTTCCGGCAGATGGAATTTGTTGTGATAATCAACCACACGAAAATAATATCTGGGAGGAGATTATTAGTGACAGATCTGTGAAGTAGTGAGTTGTAAATTTAACAAATACCCACGGAAGTGGCAAGACCGTTAATGGAGTTGAAAATCACACGTTATCTTATTTTGTCATGTTGTAATGTTCTACATGAGTGGAGGATAGTGGGGGAACCCCTACCACAATCAGACACTTATTTGCAATTCGTCTGGCATTTGAAATGTGAAGATAGACTGCTCCAGATTAAACCTCTCCTGAAAGAAGCAAGGTGAGTGTGTTAGCAAAAATTTCGCATATATTCTGCAGCGTTGTAAGACTACTTCACTGGCTTCCAATTTCGCCGAGAATAAATCATAGGCAGCAAGGAACCCGGAATATTAGGACCCAAATATAGGACAGGCCATAGAATTAGACGTGAATTCTAAGAATAGGAGAGAGTAGCCTCAGAGACATCGCTTTACGTCCTAAGTTCTAGGATCCTACTTCAAGTGTACCCAGTTAGACAAATAACGCACCTGAAAAAGACGACATCTTAAATAAGTGCCCGACAATATTTTGACGTTTCCTGTGCAGAAAGCCTGCGCTTGCCAGAAAAAGCTCGAGGTAAGTTGTAATATATACATTTTATCATTTCAGATTTGCACTTTTTTACATGTATAATTTGCTTGTGGGTGTGCAGTGGCATACGAGGCTGGAAACCTCATCATTGCAAATAACTTGACACATTAACCACCACTACAAGCGCTGATGAATGCTTCGTGCTAGTTTCCTCTCAAGGAATTAGCAGCAGAGGTGGCCTGCGACTCTATACAGAGCTGGGAGGGGATAATGATATCATGTTGTACATATTTATTATACAAGTACTTTAATAAATTGCACATATATATATATATATATATATATATATATATATATATATATATATATATATATATATTTATATATATATATATATATATATATACAGTAGAACCTCTATACGTTGACCACCCAAGGGACTGTAGCAAACCGGTCAACATACGGAGGTGGTCAACATACGGAACGAGGCCTTTTGTTCTTATACTTTACTTCCTTGAACAGCTTATATTGGAGAATACAGTATCATACGAAATCATACATAATCACAACATCAAATCAAATCATCAACATCTGTTTTATCATGGTTTAATTAACCTTTAGCACGCTGCATTCTTTGGCGAAAATTTTCACCTGCAGCACGCCTATGGCGTCTTTGTGGAACAGAAACTTTCCATTTCGGCCATCAAACATATTCTGAGAACCGATATCAGCGCTTATAAAGACAAAAATCTCATCCCCACCGCATGGCGTCAGAATCCAATAAAATTAGAGCGAAAATGGCCGCGTGTTCGATGCCGATTCATTTCGATTGAAAAAATTCACAGAAAATAAACGCGAATGCACCCATTACTAAAAAAGATCGGAAACGGAAGCTAGCTCTCTCTCAGATGAGTTTAAAACTTAACATCCGGGGTTCAGATCACGTGCACACACATTATAAATCAGTTTCCCGATGATAGCCTTAAGGTGCCACATGGCGCCTCCAGCATGGAGAACATAGGTTACGTTCGTAGCCATGTGGCGCCCGCAGCGTGCTAAAGCATTCTTTCTGAAAAAATGAGTCAATCTTGGTCTGTGTCTTATTCTTATTACAAACATAAGTGGAGAAAGCACTCTCAACGCTGGCAACACCACTCAACATCTTCTTCTTCTTCTTCTTCCATCCTTAGCCATCAACCGGCAAAGCAGTATGTGGCCAGTACGCCTAGTGGCGTCTTAGGGCAACAACAAATTGATCAATCTATCGCTGTTTCCACCACGCCTAGTGGCGTCTTTGTGGAACAAAAACAGACCAAACAATCTATCATTGTTTCCGTAATCAGATTGGTTGGCAAGCAGGTGATCAGCCCACTGTGCGAAGTTTTTTCGGGATGGGGTAAACAGCCCCATGCCCATACCCTCCTTAGTCGCCTTTTACGACATGCGTGGTAGGGTGCAGTGTTACTATTCTTTGCTCCCCTTTCGGGCCCCGGTAACACACGGGTGACCACTCAACATACCTGGGCATTTTTCCACAGCATATGACTTCAACTGCATTATCAGATGCCTGACAGCCTCTTCTTTTGGAGTCTCTGCAATTTCTGTGTCATCGTCACTTGCTTCTTCAACTTCACCGGCTGCTTCATGCACTGTTATGCTTGTCTGTACTTCGGTCAATATCGCTTGGAAAATTCCTTCTGGGTCAGGTTCATTACAGGTTGCCACCTCATCATCCATTGCAACAAAACCATCAAAATCTACTCCTTCGAATTCTGCCATTGGCGATGGACTGTCCGATGGGGCTAAAACGTCATGCTCTTGGGTTGTGACAAATCCACATTTCTTGAAACACTTCTGTATCGTTTCCGGCTGAACTTTATTCCAAGCAGAACTGATCCAGAGGACAGCATCCAGAGCGTTAACTGATGCAGCGGATGAAGTTGCTTCCACAGGCGGACCACAGATCTGTGTTTTAGTAATGACCCACTGCAGGAGCTGGGCCCGGTAGTGCATTTTAAATGTTTTGATGATGCCTTGGTCAAGAGGTTGGGTTTTTGAGGTCGTGTTTGGAGGCAGAAATTCCAGTGTCACGTTTGTGAGATGTTCCACTTGTGGGTGGCCAGAACAGTTGTCTACTGTCAGTAGAATAGACCGTTTCTTCTTCTTCATTTCTCGGTCGATGCCCCTTACCCACTCCTCAAATAGGGCGCCAGTCATCCATGCGGATTCGTTTGATCTCCAAGTGACGGGGAGGTCTTCGGGCTTCAGGTTCTTGAATGCGCGTGGCTTTGCCGATTTACCAATCACCAAGGGCTTTAGTTTCTCTCCGGTTGAGCTAGCACAAAGCATAGCTGTGAAACGTTCTTTGGAAAGTTTTCTGCTCTTACATTTATCACCTTTCATGGCGAGGCTCCTGTCAGGCATCGCCTTGAAAAAGAGTCCGAACTCGTCAGCATTAAAGATGTCGTCGTCTTTGAAGCCTCTGGCGAAGTAAGGAAACTTTTTGATGAACTCTTCCACAGCTTCTACTGAAACTTCATTGGATTCAACACACAACACTTTCTGGGAGATCGCGTGTCGCAGTTTAAATTTCTCGAGCCAACCACTTGATGCTTGGAAATCTTCTGCCACCCCGAATTCCCTTGCGAATTTTTTAGCAACTTCTTGAATCATCGGCCCGGAGATT
>JAMPIV010007315.1:436917-515096 GCA_024509875.1 Oreohelix idahoensis | reverse complement strand
AACGCTACCTTATCACTGAATAAAATTACTAGGAGAAATCCTCAAAATGAATTCACGTCACTTCCTATCAGATACATAAAAGCTTACATGAATATATCATATTATAATAAGATATGTCAACTCACCCCGAAAATGACTAGAACATAGGCAAACACATTCTAGTACTGTGTTAAAGTTTGCCTTATCTCATGATGGTCATCTACGGGCCAGGAAAATTCACGAATGTCTTTGTCTTATTAAACCCGTCTACTTCTTATAGATTACAAAGGACGCTCCCCCCGGACACCTGGCCTGCATATTTCTTCAGAGGTATCGGCGTAATCGTAATACCGGGTAAGACAAAGGTTTCAGAAGCAACAACTTTGCGAAAATTCCCCCAGAGAGACAATCATAATATTATGTGCTCTTTGCTCATCTAAGGGCAAACAACAAAGACTAGCAGCGGTTTATCTCCCCCTGAATCGAAGATCAAACTTATTACCGACCGCACGAGTTCTCTCCCGCTAGCGATCAAAGACTACACAGAGGCTCCTCTCGCTCGTGGTCAAAGACTTTAAACGTAAGAGATATTCCCCTGGTCAGACCAGGTGCGGCTTAGATAATATTATCGTTCGCTGAGCGCTACAGACCGGAACGTAACCAAACCTCGGGTGGGGTTTGAGAAGGTGAAAAAGTTTGGCCACGAAGGTAGAAAATGAAAGAAAAAGAAAATACAAAATGTCCAGGAAAACAGAACATTTAAAGGAGTAATCAAATTATGGACAAGATGGTAAAATAAATTATCGGTCACGTGACACCATCTTCAGTGCAGGCGCCCTGAGATAGTTTTAGTGGTAGTTAAAGCTGTATGGGCCGTAGGTATCAAACAGAGAGTTGATGATTGAGGTGCCGATACTCTACGTTCGTCACAATCCCTGCCTGCCACCATGGCCATCTTCAGTGCAGGCGCCCTGCGATAGTTTTAGTGGTAGTTAAAGCTGTATGGCCGTAGGTATCAAACAGAGAGTTGATGATTGAGGCGCCGATACTCTACGTTCGTCACAATCCCTGCCTGCCACCCTGGCAATATTTGTATCAGTCCTTTTCTAGACCTATCAGACTTGAAGAGTGTGACGTACGTCTAGTTTGTCAAGTGAATTTTCCCTGATTTGATGGATGATTAAAGGGACTTTAGCTTTTCATAACATTAGAATCCCTGAACATCAGTATTGTTGTAACTTTTCATCAACGAAGTGTAGCGGCTATGATCAAAGCAGTCAAAGAAGATCCCCAGAACAGAGAAGCAGAAGTTTAGCATCTCCGTACGAACACTGAACCGTTCGCAAGACGGACACGAGCGGTCAGAAGAAAGCTTCTTGCAGACTTCGCACTTCTGTGGCCACCGGCAGACTTGCCCGAAAGACGGAACGCTCAGCGTAGCGGATACGATCTGAGGAATCAGGAAACTCACCGCGAACGAGGCTAGTCTCGCCGGAATTTCACATCCTCGTGCGAGCAGCCTGAGACGAACGTAGATCGGAAGCCAGTCGGGCCATCGTGGTTAGCATGGCGGCTAAATAACTTCGACTTCCCCTGGGAACTGAAGAGGCGCGAAATTTTCACACGTACCATTTATCTTGCCTTTCTAATAGATAAATACAGAATCTGAAAAGGGCAACGTTATCATTCGTTCTGACAGAATTCTAAGATTCACTAGCATATAGCTAAATTCCTGTTAGATTTCATCTAAATTGTTGGCTATTGGAGTGAAATTCTTTTTCTGTGCAGACGGTAATTAACACTTTAGCTTCGAGTGATCAGTGGTCTAGTTATTTCATATTTAGTTCACGGGATTGTGGTGTAAATTTAACCTTATTAAATAAGCCCACCTTCAAAGTTCTAGTGCCAACTAAATGTTACATCTATAAGTTTATTTCCTAATACAATAGCCGCTTAAGGGAATTATAACTTTAATACAGTTTAGTTCTGTATACATAGATGTGCTTTCAACTATTAACCTCACGGGGAGTTTTTTTCTTGCTTTATTAATTGAAGATTCCTTTGCAGAAAATAGGTAAACTGTAAATGTATCGCGCTTTAGATTTTAATATGATTTTATTGTATTTCATGTTTTTTCTATTGCATCCAGAATGATCTTTTGAACCTCGCATCCCAGCAATTTAGCAGCAATGAAACATCATTTAAGCAGCCATTACGCAGCAATAATATATATCTAGAGTCTTGCCGACTCAGTTCGATTACTCCAGTGACTTATGAACATATTTGAAATTTAATCTTTGTGGCGATCCTGTTGGGATTCAGCTATCTGAAGTATACAGAAACAAAGCAAACCCAAAGACTATTTTAAAATCCCAATTCATAAAGTCGTTTTATAGTTATTAAACTGGAAGAAGAACAGTCAACAGTAGCAATATTTTACTCACTGCTCTATTTGTGAAGAAGAACATAGATTTCCCTGACACTGTCTGTCAAGCATAATCATTGGATTTTACCGACCCCCTGAAGAACTTACCTCAGTGTTTTTGTAGTTTGTGACATTACTGCAAAAGAAAGTTATCTCCACCAGCTGTGCCAATCTTAGACACCACACCATTCCTCACACCTAGCCAAGTGCCTGTGGCATTCTTTAGGAACTTTATCTAATAAACAAACAGTACCGTTAAACTTCAACGTCCAGCGATTTCGGGACACTTTTTTAACTTCAACAACCCGCTAATCTGGGGCTGTACACGGAAGAAAATACTTTTACCTAAGCCAAGGTTTAGTGCTGTTTTTTTATGTATTTCCTATGAAGTGCCAGAATTCACCATTTGGTAAGTATGTGTGTGTGTGACTGTGTGCTGGCCAGCCAAGCGTGTTTTTTTTATATGAAAAAGGAGATTTAATCTTTTTACCCTTATAATTAGTTCAACCTAGTATTAAGGTATACTGTATTAATTGTACGGGATTTCTCCTAGCGGGATTATTTAACTGTGAGCATTCCCCCCTACCGGAAAAATTGGTTGATTAAAGGAAAACATTTGATGACCCCTAGCTTTTCCTTTACCCCTTATTACTGTAACCCCCTTGACTCAGAGTAATAAATTTACCATTGGGTTAAATTGCCTATCTCTGATCATCAAACCCCCCCCCCCCCCCTCTCGTCCTTGGGACCGGTTCTTTTCTGTTAGTAAATACAAGCGGGAAAAGGTGCATTGGATACTTCTCCTCAAACCCCCCCCCCCCCCCCTCTCTTGTCATTTTGGTATTTTGTAACCCATGATTTCTGACTGTAAATTGATATTACTTGTGACTTGATTTTATGATAATAAAAGTATTAAAAACTTTATTAGCATTTGGTGTCGGCTGGCCCAAAACCCAAACATTTCCCATATTTTGTTATCGTAGTGTGTATTCATGTACGTTGTGCGTCAGAATCACCAAATCGGTGTGTGCGCATGAGCTACTGGAACTGACAAACAACTGTTTGTTCAGAAGAGTGGTAGGAATAGTTCTGAGAGACAAATATTGTCGTAATAAGAGACTGTCCTTACTCTTCCCCAGCCCTTGTGAATCTACTACCTCACTTTCCTAAATCCTTATTCTCACAGAGCCTTCACTATCATTCTACACTCTAAAAGGACCAATATCCATCAGAACTCTCTCAGAAAAAAAAATTACGACAAAGAGACACGCCTGAATGACAGAGTTGACAGAAACGTGACCCATCTGAGACAAGACTCGTGACAGCTGTCAATCAAGCGATGTTTTATTTCAGAGAGTAGATTTAGTAGGTACTTTTATTTCTGGGCTTTGTAAGTTATTGGTACATTCGTGTGGTCTGGTAAATTGGCACAGAATTGACAGACCTAATCTAGGCGACTGTGGCGACGTTGTAGAAGTTGTGAGATGTCAAAAGAAACAAAAAAGCAGGCTCTATTGAAGAATGTAACAGATTAATAGGCACAGCATCGACACGATAGCAGAGGAATGCATTAAGTTAGCAGCAATTTCATAAGCGTGATGCAATCTCTGCAGTGGGCTCAGTTGTAGAATGCCGTCACAGAAGTGCTTCCAAAGTTCTTACAATATTGGTTTTTGTAGCAATTACTTACTACCATCAGGTCGCTGGCCACAAGCACAGCACTACATTTTTGTCTCTTCTTATGAACCGTATGAGGGAGCAACGGTTTTGTTCTTACTAATCACATTGGAGACCAAGTGACCCTCATGTAGAAGAGACAAGCATAAACGAAGTTGTGTACAGAGAGAGGTAGAGACAGAGAGTAAAACACTCTTGTGGACATAGAAAAAGTAATAATCACACTTGTGTATGTTGAGATAGTCAATAAACACACATGTTTACACAGAGCAATAGTCAATAAACACACATGTTTACAGAGAGCAATAGTCAATAAACACGTGCGTACATAGAAAGAGAGATAGAAAGAAAGAGAGAAAGAAAGAGAGAGAAACATAGTAGTGTACATGGAGAGACATAATAATACGCACAGACGTGTACATACAGAGATAAAGTAATAACTTAGCAGTGTACATAGAGAGAGAGAGAGAGAGAGAGGGGGGGGGAGTACGGAATCTAACGTTTATAAAAGGTAAAAAACAAAAAATGTAATCTGACGTTTGCACTCTTAAAACAAAACAAGTATATAATGTAAAGTGTATTAATTTAAAAAAACAAAACATGTTTAATGTAACGTTTGTGAGCGTTAAACAAAACAATGTTTGTAATCCGACGTTAATAAATCGTAAAACAAACCAAGGTATGTAATCTGACGTTGTAGCAAGATTTGGTACCACTTGCTTCGTTTGTGAAAATATGTGTAACGCGACACACACAGAGATAAGGGAGAAGGGACAACGCGGTGGGACTTGCTTTGAAGTGACGATGGTTGAAAAATTTGCATTTCGTCTAGCCGAACAGCGTTGTGAAGTGTAGGAAAGCGCGAATATATGAAACATGGCCGACCTTAAAAATTTGCATAGGCAGGAAAGAAAATCTAAAGCTACAAGAGCAAGCCTGGTTGAAAGATATTAAAAATATAATAATTCACATACGAAGATAGAATGGGAGTGATATCCAAAAGGATATTATTCAAATGTAAATAGTTTTAAAAATAATTGATATTTTTCATAGTCATCACATCTGCTAAAAGTTAGCTCATGATCTTTAAAAATTTATTATAAATTCACACCTCAATGGATTTCGATAAAACATGGATAGAATGAACGCTTCCTATTGGGAAAATGAAAGGATACATAGGAAAGAAGGAAAGATATAAGTGTGTAGTGAAAAGAAGAGAAAACAAGTACAGAAAAAGAACAGATCACCTCAAACCAAGAGATTAAACGAAAATCTAAGCGGACTTCAGACGGTGCTTTCTCGTACGGGAGAGTCGCCCAAATATAAGGACAGAGCGGCCCGTTTAAAATCACACACACAAAATCCAGACGCCAGAGTGAGAGACTGGAAGACATTATCTGCAAGATAAGTTTTTTTTCACGCTGCATGCAGGGCAGATATACTTCAGCAAATACAGCCTCACCGTGCGCTTATTAATCCTAGAGGGTATGTAAGTTTATTAAAGATATATGTGTGACTAATATCATTTTATTTCAGATTTTGTTTACGATTTCATTGTATCAGACATAATAAAAAGGGTATACAGGAAGCCAATGACGCTAACTAGGGATAACCTCCACCGGCATTGTCAGGAAGCATAACAATTAATTGGTTAGCCAAATAGATCATGGCTAGTTCTTGCCTGGAAGCTTACGACATACCAGCAAGTACATAAGTCACTTGGCATCCATAAGTGGAAGGCAAAGGTTATATCATACCCATGTATCATAACATATGATTTATTCATGTATTTTGTTATCTTCTGTACAGTAGACATTATCTTATCATGCTATCTCTGTAACATACTACCACGAATCATTCATTTATATACAAACACTGAAGATATGGTCGCCTCATGAACATCAGTGGTTAGTGAGATTGTTGGAACACCATGGCCACCTATTACCTTTTGTTCCAGGTTTTATGATCGTTCCTGATCGAGCTCATGATCGAGTTCGTGATCAAGTTTAAACTAAAGACTTGAGGACCTTTGATCCTGCTAACTGGAGCCTAGTGGTCAAACAATCTTCAACACCTTAGTCCCCCGTAGTTATAGGGCGGGCTGAAGGAAAGTCTTCCTGGTTACCAGTGTGTCTCAGGAACCTCGAACAAACGTGGCGAAATGCAAGATGAGTTTATGTGTATCCAATCCTACAAACACTGTGAGCGGTTTCAATAACGAGTGTCAATGATGATAAAAGCTAGAGACTAGATAGCAAGAATTATCAAACTACTGTGACAGACTTTATAATTTCATTGGAAGATACATCCAAGACTTTTTACTATTATTTATTTTAATTTGTAAATATAAATAATCATACATTTTACCATCTTCCAACACCAATTTCTCATTAAAAGGCTAGATAGATGTACATAATAAGTTATGAAATTGTACTCATTTGACTTGGTAAATTTTTAACTGTTAAATTTTGAGTTACTTTTTCTAATTTAATTATATTATCACATAGGGTTACTATAGCGAAAGTGGCGCAGTATACTTCTGAAGCCTAAATCTATTGACCAGCTCAGAGTATTCACAGCCGTAACTCAATTGTGATACCAGTGTACTTCTCGGGCACTGGGACTTCATACTTTCTAGAGAGAAATTCTACTTCTTCTCTACCACCATCATCACACTAGAAAAACCTTTCGCTACAGACGTTAATACATCGTAAAACAAATCAAGGTATGTAATCTGACGTTAATACATCGTAAAACAAATCAAGGTATGTAATCTGACGTTAATAAATCGTAAAACAAACCAAGGCATGTAATCTGACGTTAATAAATCGTAAAACAAAACAATGTATGTAATCTAATGTTAATTAATCGTATAACAAATGAAGGTAATCTGGCGTTAATAAATCGTAAAACAAACCAAGGTATGTAATCTGACGTTAATAAACCGTAAAACAAAACAAGGTATGGAATCGAACATTTGTAAGCGTAAAACAAGACAAGGTATATATAATCTAACGTTTATGTGTGTAACAAAATATGGTAATCTAATGTTTATAAAAGGGTTAAACAGAAACATGTTTGTAATCTAACGTTTATCAAAGGTAAAATAAAACAATGTATGTAATCTAATGTTTATAAAAGCGTAAAACAGAAACATGTTTGTAATCTAACGTTTATCAAAGGTAAAATAAAACAATGTATATAATCTAATGTTTATAAAAGCGTAAAACAGAGCAATGTATTTAATCTAACGTCTATAAGCGTAAAATAAAGCACGTATGCAATTGTTACGGGATTGCCTCCCCTGCTCTGCATTGATGGTCCAACTAAGGCCAAAATTTCGAGTATACAATTAGGGTCTTCAAAGTTATCTACCTTCGCTCATGATTACTCTAGGCAGAGTTGTAAATAGAAGGATGATGTTTCTATTTTAGGGAGTCCTCATATGATTTTTCAGAAATCAGGTACACCGCTGAGATAATCTAAGCTGTCATGTACTTATTATCTAACCGCCCCTTCTATGAGGATAAAGATATATTTGCTCGTTTCTGAGCCCCCAAATGAGTTATTCAGTAAAATATTACTTTAATATATTAAAGTTGTATTATATATATTTTATTTAACTTATTCATACGTGTGCACTTCACTCTGTAATAATTAAATAAACTATCAATTTGTATTTACATAAAACATATTTAATATCTTTTATTGCTTAACATGAGTAAATAAATAAATGGGTCTAGGACATTGAAAATTTGGAGTTTTTTTCTTCACAGGAAAAAAATAATGGTAAAGGTGGTGTGTTGTAATACCTTGTGCATTCTTCTGCACTGGCCTGATTAAAAGCACTTATGTTGAAAATGGTTTGCTGACTGCTCCGTCAATCGTCGAAGGCAGGCAACTAGCGTAGATCACAAGCTCTTGACCAATAGACTCGTTCCAAGCTTGTACCAAGCCGAATTTTTCGGAAGTAAAATTTTACAGATGTCTGCCACAAGAAAAATTACGAATAATGTCGGGCCACTGGTTATGAGGTAGTCTTACACGTCTTCTTCCATCCTTAGCCACCAACCGGCAAAGCAGTATGTGGCCAGTACACCTAGTGGCGTCTTAGGGCAACAACAAATTGATCAATCTATCGCTGTTTCCACCACGCCTAGTGGCGTCTTTGTGGAACAAAAACAGACCAAACAATCTATCGCTGTTTCCGTAATCAGATTGGTTGGCAAGCAGGTGATCAGCCCACTGTGCGAAGTTTTTACGGGATGGGGTAAACAGCCCCATGCCCAAACCCTCCTTAGTCGCTTTTTACGACATGCGTGGTAGGGTGCAGTGTTACTATTCTTTGCTCCCCTTTCGGGCCCCGGCAACACACGGGTGCAGTCTTACACGTAGTCAGGGTATTAATCTTAGTTATAATCCCACTATTATCCAGTCTATAGGTTCTGAGGACTTGGGGTTTCCAGTATTATAAATTTGAGTTTTCTTTCTGGTTTATCTCATAAGCTCCTCACTTAGTCCGGTCCGCTCTATTGAAATCCTGTTTTTCTTCTGTCCTGGCTTGTCTGAGAATCTCGTTTTGATTCAATGGAACACAGTGCCAGGGTATAAAATTTTACTTCATTGTAAGGGACTTTTTTGCCCCTGGTTCCAGCTTCCTACGGGGCGGAGGAGGGGGGAAGGGAAGTCTCCAGTCAGATGAAGTCTATTTTTATATATATCGTCTAGACCAAGCACATTCGAATGTCCAACTTTTGTATAGGTCTTCTCCCTCACCCCTCTCGTGAAAATCCTGCATTATAACATGCGACAGGTTTATTTGACAATCCTCCCATATAAGGTATGAGTGCTACCGGTTGTTTTATGAATCCCGTTTGTAACTCATGATAGCACCTCAGTTTAAATTGTTATCATGAATGTTGACAAACACTACGTCTACATCTGGAAGTATTGCATAATCTTCATGCCACACCTAAGGTAATCTGCCGTGTGTTTTAAACACTCTTGTCGGCACATTTGCAGTTTATCTCCCGATTATCAATACAAGAAGAATGGCGGAAAAGCTGGTGCGAGATATTAGGCCCCCCGCCCGATTTTTGTTTTTAACACAGGTAGGACAGTGTTATCTTTCTGGTTCTAGATGGGGGTGTTAATGTGCACGGATACGAAGGAAATAAAGGAAAGGGAACAGGAGAGAAGAAGATAAATAAAACACAGACAAATGAAAAGCCTGGGAAATTCGACACAGTAATCTAACGTCTATAAGCGTAAAATAAAGCACGTATATAATCTAACATCTATACCGTAAAATAAAGCACGTGTGTAATCTAGCTTTTATACGCATAAAACAAAACACGTTTGTAATCTAACGTTTGTAAGCGCTATACATAAAATCTTCTGCGCTACAGAGCACAATCATTCATTAGTTACCAACCAGTTCGTGCCAAGCGTTGATATCTAGTGCGACCCGTTCAAGATCTGTCCATGTCTACTTGTCCCTTACATGCCTGTCTCCAGTTGTCTCTCTGCGTGTTTTGTTTTTGTCTCACTTTGTTTATCTTAGCTTACAGATGTCTTCTTCTTCTGCGTTCGAGCTGAAAATGACGTTTCTAACGTTGCGTCGCCGTTTACAGCAAAGCTGCGATATATGCGCCTTTCGGCCCGACACATCCATTTTCGCATGGTATTTTTGGGTCCGAGTTAGCCTTCCTTCTTCGATCCCTACTCTCTCATCCAGACTGCAGTGATGCAGCCTGTTTACAAGACCACCACTTGGAGGTGGAGTAGGGTCTTGGTCAGCTCTGGTTCGCTGACCCTGACGCAAGCAGTCAAGCTATGGGTCGTTGACTGCATTCTTCACTTTAGATGCGTCTTTGGTCCCTGCTTAGAGATTTCAAAACAATGACTACCTAGTAACAACCCACAAAAGCCAGATCCAAACCTCAGAAATGAGGTATCTGAGGAAGGTGGTTGAAGTAACAAGAAGAGACATGGTACGCAACCAGACGATACGTCAAGGCCTTAAATCCCACCCACTGCAGACCCAAGTAGAACAGTCCCAACTAAGATAGTTTGGCCATGTCTGCAGAATGGGAGACGATCGGCTACCACGACAAGCATGGGAAACAAAGAGCCAAGGATCCAGACCCACAGGACGACCCAGAGTCCGCTGGAAGGACAACATTAGACAATCTTTGAAGGACCGAGGACTAGAATGGAACCAGGCCAGGAGGAAGACAACCGATAGGATAGTCTGGCACTCTCTCTTCCAAACCTCTACACCTCACGGTAGAAGGGGAACGACTAAGTAAGTAAGTAAGACTACCTAGTAATGATATCAACAGGTTTTCCAAGAATGTATGCTATCCAAGGCCAGCCTCAGTGTCTCCTTCTCGTCTGTTGTTACACTGTCACGTGCCTGGTTCTTGCTGTCAGGTCCATGTTAGTGATCTTGTCATAGCATTTCATTAAAAAAAATAAATTAACAAAAAACTGGGGGTGAGGATTGGGGCAGACAGGGACCAGCGCCCCCCTCCCCCCGCCCCATGATTTTGGGTCATAACTGCCGTGTCATTCTGCAGTTGATTTCTTATCGACGCTGTGATTTGAACCTACTCCATCTCGATCGCATCAAAACTGGCTCTTTTGTTCATGATTGTATCTGTTTGAAGACGTTTGTGAAAGTAACGATATTTGAAGTCATCACCGTGCTTTGAAAATCTCACAGTTTGTTTAGCCACCTTGAGAATTACCTGCATAACCAGCACGACCATCAGATAATGATTTCATAGAAATGTATAAGTTCCTGCCCCATAGGGTCCCCGGGGCGGCCTATCATGAGACAAAGAAAGAATAGGAGTCTAACTCTTCACACACGTCCTAATAGGTGACTAATGTGAGGTACACACGTCCTAATAGGTGACTAATGTGAGGTACACACGTCCTAATAGGTGACTAATGTGAGGATGAGCATGGGGGTGGCAACCGCAGCAACATACCTATTGAAACCACTGCTCTCATAACGCATCAATCGTTGATGCAGGCTTCCTGCAGGGGACTAGCCTCAGCTACGGCTCTGTGACAGAGTTGTCCGTTCTCTTTTCCTAGCTTTCATGTTTATCGCCGCCATTATTGCGCTACATCTCATTTTCTGTACTAAATTATTGATTATACTCCTTTCCCTTAATTCTGGTCATGTCAGGACTTCAGTGACCATCTTTTGCTGATTAAGGTAATCAATCACTTTCGTTTTAACATACATTGACACCTGAATCTGTGGACTGAAATGTTGTAACACATTTACGGGTAGATTGTGTGTAGGAGAGACCGGGTAAATGAGATAACCATTTCCGGTCAAGACGGGTCGGAGAATATTTATCCATATTGAAAGAGCAAATGAACGAACGAACGAACGAACGAACTTTATTTTCAAAGGGTTTAGAATTGGACATGCAGGCCCGTCTAACATTCTGCCCTTCCTTTCTCTCGTCTTCTATACTGAATCCATTTATTCTCTCGTGTATCTTAAATATTACTTAAATAATAAAATAACAAAATACAATACAATAAAATAAAATCCCAACATTGTCACTGTACAATAACAGTTGCACACATTTACACTACCTTAACATAATTAATATTGAACATGGCAACATGATCTTTAAAACCTACATATGATTTGTTATAATTATTTAGGAACATAACTAAATTAGGGTAGCATAAAATCTGCACTCATGATGTATGTGAAAAGTCTGCGATGGAATGAATATTTATTAAGCGTGATTTTAGATCGTGTGGAAGATTATTCCATAGATGAGCAGCAGAAAAAGCTAAAATTTTCTTGAATAAGTCGAGCCTAGGCTTGGGCATGTGTAATTTGTTTAAGCGTTGGCTGTGTCTTCCATTGTATTTGAAAATAGGCCACAGATACGTTGGAGCATTCTGTGATAGGATTTTGTGAATGAATTTGGCTTTGTTGAAGAGAAAGTGCTTTCTTAGTGGTAATATGTTATTTAAGATATTTATATGGGTCTTCACACAATGTGATGTTTTAGTCTGAAACTAAGCGTACTGCACGATTTTGTAATGAATACAGTCTCTTAGTGTTGGACATGGAGCAGCCTTCCCAGATTGTGGAACAATAGTCTCGATGTGTTTCTTTTGGGATAAATAGAACATTTTTCGTGTCTCCTCATTTAGGAAATGTTTGATTTTAGCTAACTGGTAAACTTTTCGTGCCGTTTGTTTGGTCAATAATTGTACATGCGAATTCCAACTTAAATGTTAGTCAGTTATGAGTCCCAGTGTTTTATTCTCATTAACGTTTTCAATTAGTGAGGTACCAATGTAGAGCTGAAGTGTTGTTTTCTGTGAGTTTTGTCATTTTTGTCTAGTTGATATTATCATACATTTTGTTTTAATGATATTTATTTGGATGCGATTTTCGTTGCTCCACTTAATAAGATTGTCTGTGTCGCTTTGTAATAATATTTCTAGCTTGTTGCAACTTTTATCACTAGTGTAAATGGTACAGTCATCGGCAAATAGGTTGCAGGATGAGTGCTTCATGTGTAGTGGAAGGTCATTTATGTAAATGGAAAAACCTAAAGGACCGAGAAAAGTACCCTTATGAACACGGGTGTCTGTAATAGTTGGGCTTTACAAGGAGTTTCTGTAAGACACTACTTGCTGTCTGTCTGACAGGAATGATTTAAATAATATCACTAGCTTAAAGTTAACTTTTGTCACTGGTTACCTCCCCTTTGCTCTGCAATGATGGTCCAACTATGGCCAAAACCTAGAGTACCTAACGTGGGTCTTTAAATGTGTCTACCTTCGCACAAGATTACCTCACCAGAGCTGCGACAATTGGTGGCCTGCGTCCGGGATCCAAACCATTGGAGGACCGTGTCATGAGATCCAAATAATTGTGGACCTAACCTTTTTTTGCTCATACCTCTAGACCACGAGAGTTATTGTGTAACTCCATTACGGAGACTTATTTTCTTAGGATATAGTCTGTTTTATCAAGCAACAAATCCGTAACCCAGAGTTATATAGTAAGGGAAAGCGCCATTTTTTTTTAAATAAAAATATGCGCAATACGAGAATTGTATTGAAAAACAGGATAATATTTTCGACATAAATATTTTTCTTTTTCAGCTTTTGAGTATTGACAATATTTTTTTAGGTTGATTATACTGTAAACGGTGGTTTGGTTTTAGAAAAGTAAGTGAGTGTAGATAAATGGTTTGGAAAAAATGAATGGAGTTGTTAAAAGACTGTTCGTCTTTGTTGAAGGGGAGTGATGTGTATAGAGGAGTGCTTTGAGCAAAGGGAGGAAACTCCATGGTTTCCACTTGGAAGATGTAGTAGTTATGTTTAGATTTAAGCATATTAAGTGAGTCCAAAATTGTGGTGGGACAAATTTGCATGTAAAGATTTTGCAATAAGAATTGAAGAGAAGTGTAGGGTTGTGAGTCTAATCATCAAAGGGAGATAACTTGGAATTACGTCCCTTGTAAGTTTTGGTGGGGGAGCAAGAAAAAAAATACGCACGAGAAAGTGTGGTAGGATGAACACATTTTAGGAGTGAACGGAAAATATTAGTACGGGGAAAGAGAGTCAGATTGGAGAACGAGCTGAGCGTGAGCTAGCAAGTGTTTGCTAGAGAGATGGTAGTTTTTGGACGTTCATTAGTGAGGAGGTTTTTGATATTCATGTCTCTGGAACACAAGCCATTTTGATGTGGTTGGCTACTGTGGTTACAGACACGCCATAACAAGAGTTATATTATGAAGTTGTCAAGGTTTTGTGTTTTTCAAGACAGCAGGTATGATTGCAGTTTTATATTGAAGATAGATCTTTTGTTAGATAAAACAGAGACAGACGTAGTGATCAGGTAAACTGGTAGAAAATCAACATCCTTGGCAGTGTAGGCCAGTCTTCTAGCAAGATACACCAGAAGGTCACTAAGTGAAAAGTTATAAAGATAACCTAACCTTTTTAGAAGATCACCCAGGTGACACTAACAGTGCATTTCATCACTAGTTTACAGCAGAGTGTTTACATTGTCTGCTCACACATGCTGACCACTGGTTAGAACAGTGATCTGAACCTATAACATCAATCTCTATACGAACACTATAAAGAAATGAAAACCTTAACTCACACTATCACGGCCACAATACAAGTACATCCAGATTCTCTAGATCTGATTGAATTTGGGCGGTTGTTACTAACAATTTCTTACAGGTAAGACTAAACTTCTGCATAGTGAACTAGTACTGCACTGCTTAATTGATTAAACTTAAAGCTAGCTGGATGAAAACTGGTCGGGAGTGTGGCTTAGCAGGACCGGAGTTAGCAAAATTTGTGGGTGAGCAAATAGACTTGCAACTCACTCGCAAAGCCCAGGAGAAAAAGGAGGAACGTGAAGCACTTGAGAAAAGGAAAGAGAAGACCGGGAAACCAAGGAAAGGAAGGAGAAAGATGAGAGAGACCAAACTTTTCGTTTGAAAGAGCTTGAAATCCAATCTCAAACTCGCAGTGCACAGTTCGTGTTGGGTACAGTGGCCTCAAACTCATCAGGTGGGGGTTCGCCACGGTCAGATGATGTGTCACCTATGCAGATTCTTCCTCCAACTGGAATGCACTTACCCATAGAACCATTCTCTGGGAAATCTGACACAATGGACGCCTATCTCGATCGCTTCCAACGCTTTGCTAAAGGGTTTGGTTTGGACAAGAAGAAGTTGAACCTGAAGCTTTCACAAGGCCTCAGGGGAGCAGCTTACGAAGTCTGCTGTAAGTTACCCGTTAACGATGAAGAAGACTATGATGTTCTTAAGAGAGAGCTTTTAATACGGTATGAATTGCATTCCGAAGCCTACCGTAAGAAGTTCCGGGGTGCTCGCATGAAAACAGGAGAAACTTTCCACAAATTTTCTGCCAGGATAGAGGCATATTTCATGAAGTGGTCCACTCTCGGAGAATTTAAGGAAGATTTTGAGGGAGTAAAGTAGATGATTTTGATTGAGCAAATCAAAGATTCTACGACTGCAGAGATGCGACGATTCCTCACAGAGAATGGGGCAGATCGCCTAGATGCCATTCTAACTCTATCAGAGAGGTTCCAGGCGGCACAAAATGAAACACTTGCGGGTAGAAAAAAATTCCAGGAACATTCTCCGAAACAAAATACCAGGCCACATCAAGACCAGATACCACAACAGCGCAATAACTTAATTAATACACCCAAGCAGGATGACTACAATAGGGATACCCACCAAAGTGCTGGACACCACCCGAAGCAAGGGGGAAATGGTGCCGCCACTGCCGTGTAAAAACTCACAATAGCAGTGACTGTAGACACCGGCCCCTAACGCAGAATGCTGCATGCATGCAGATGAACCCACCGGTCACGAAGGAGCAGATAAAGACCACGGAAAACCCATCTCGCCCTCCTGTAATTGAATCCGTCTTGGTAAACGGACAGACCGTAGAATGTCTTTACGAAACAGGACTGGCTTTCGACGCAGTGGTCAGAGCATCCCTCGTCACATCGAACCAGATGACAGAGAAAACCGTCAACATCCAATGACCCTCGAAAGATGTACCGCCTATGACTCTGCGCATCGCCTGTATCCAGGTGCAATCCAAATATGTTACCACTGAAATCCTTGCAGCCATTATGGAAGAACCAATCTACTCCCTTATCCTCGGTTGTAGATACGTTTTTCTTGGAGAACCTTCTAAGCCTTTAGTCATGGCGGCAGTCCAGACTAGAGGGCAATCCAAGAAGGAGAAGGAGGAGGAGGAAGACACCCCAACCAATGTCCTCCCTGAGCAGTTGAAAAAGGCCAGAAAGGAAGATGCCACCGTAGCGCCCTGTTTTAAGAAGCTGCCAAAGGCACACAATCCACTTCAACGAGGGGACCTCTACATAAAGAATGGATTGCTGCACCGCAAAGCGGGAAAAGGAACACAGGAACACAGCCAGCTCGTAGTTCCTGCAGCCTATAGAGCTCAAGTGCTCGAGATGGGTCATTCCATCCCATTTAGTGGCCACATGGGAACGAATACTACCACCAAGAGGATAAAATTCCACTATTATTGGCCAGGGATGAATGGGGACATTGAAAGATTTGTCAAATCTTGTCCACAGTGCCAAAAAGTGGCGCCAAGACATTGGACAGCACCCGCCACACTTAGGGAAATGCCTATCTTAGGTACCCCTTTGAACGTGTGGCAGTCGATATTATAAGACCCCTCCTGAGAACAAAGAAACGAACTGCTATATCCTTACCCTGGTGGAAAACTGCTCCGTGTGGGGTGAAGCCGTCGCCATGCCATCGTCTGACTCATTCCATGTGGCAGAAGCACTGCTCAACATCTTTACGAGGTTGGCATTTCCGAATCAAGTTCTCACCAACAACGGTTCTCAATTCAGGGGCAGACTGACGGAAGAGGTATTCAAGATATTCCAAGCCAGGCATATTCACACTTTCCCATATCACCCTCAAAGTAACGGGCAAGTGGAGAGATTTAATGGTACCCTAACCTCTATTCTGCGGAAATTAGCACAGAAAAAACCAGAGACATGAGACCAACACCTTCCTGCTGCATTATTTGCATACCGTGAAGTACCCCATGCGTCAACAGGAATTCCCCCTGCTACGTTACTCCTCGGTAGGCCCATCAAAAGTCCCCTAGAGGCATTATTACGTGCAAGAACTAATGTCAAGGCGGACGACACTGTTTCTTCAGCATCCCAGTATGTTTCAGAATTAAAACAGCGCTTGAAAACAGGATGGGAGCTGGCCACGGCAAACTTACGAGAAGCCCGGCGTAAGCATGCCAAATACTTCAACAAGAAAGCGAAGGATCGGCACTTGGCAGTAGGTGAGAAGGTGTTATTGCTTCTACCTAGTAGCAGTAACAAACTACAGATCAGCTAGAGAGGCCCTTATAGTGTCACGGAGAAGATCTCTCGAACTAATTATAAGATTGACATGAAGGGCAAGCAGAAGATCTACCATATCAATCTGCTCAAGAAATTTCATGAGCGGCCCTCTACAGAATCCACTCACATTATGACTATGGCCAACGCGACCCAGCTTGAAAATGAACCATTAACATCGGTAGAGTACCCACTCCAACCAGGCGAAACATACCTGGACGTAAAAATTAGTTCTACATTGACAGGTACTCAACAGGGCCAAGTGAGGACGTTGATGGAATCTTACCAGGACACCCTCACGGATAAACCAGGCCGTACAGATTTAGTGGAATTTGATATGCAAGTAACTGATCTCAACCCCATCAGGATGAAGAACTACCCTGTTCCCTATGCAAAAGCAACAGCGCTGAAGGAAGCACGCAATATAGAGAAACTACGCAATGCCCCAAGACCGTCTACCAAGAAAGATGTCCGGTCATTCGTATCCCTCTGTGGTTTTTACCAGAAACATATTAAGGATTTTAACACCCTCTGTTCTCCGCTCACGTCGCTGACCCAGAAGGGGAATCCGGATAAGATCATATGGACAGCAGATTGCGAGCATGCCTACACTCTGTTGAAAGAGCTGCTCACGACAAAACCGATTCTACGGCTACCTGACCTCATCCAACCCTTTGTCCTGCAAACCGATGCAAGTAATATGGGAATTGGAGCAACATTACTTCAGCCAGGGGAAGGAAGCAACCCAACATTATTTCCCGTCGCCTTTGCTAGCAGAAAATTGAACCGGGCTGAGCAAAATTATTCGACGATTGAAAAGGAATGCTTATCACTTGTGTGGGCAGTACAAAAGTTTCAACCATACCTGTATAGCAAGAAATTCACAATTCAGAGTGACCATCAGCCCCTCAATTTCCTTGCAGTGTCGACAAATCTCAATGCCAGACTAATGAGATGGTCTCTTGTGCTTCAGCCGTACACCTTCCAAGTAGAATATATACTGGGAAAAGAAAATGTTGGATCAGACTTCTTGAGTCGCCATCCTGTACCAACAGATCGACCAAGCCAACCTGGTGATGATCAACATATCAACAGCGAAGAATATGATGATGATTAACCAGATCAAAACGTACAAGAAGAGGTAACCCTGTGGAGTTAGACGAACATCCAACTTAAGGGGGAGCTACGGGTACGGGTCCCCTTTCTTCAACGTTATCATCATCACATAGCATCGCTATACATCATTATTGTTTCCATTTTTATTATAATTTATTGTCGTTTGGTCACATACAACCATCCAAGCGCTCGACCTGCCAAAACATGATTGGCGCGAACAAACGTTACCAGGCACGGAAAAAATCTCGATCGCTCGAAGACAAAGAAAGAGACACTAACACAGCGCCATTCGAGATAAAGCCTTCAAGTGACCGGTTGTACACTCCCGACAGCTATTTTAAACCGTGAATTTATTTTCACTAGTGTTTAGTTTGCTGCGTGCAAAATTCCATTCCAGAAGACCATGAGCAAGGTAGAGCTTCGTCTCCTGACCTAGGCGCTTGTCTGAAACTTCAGTCAAGAGGATTTGGTACTTGGCCATTTACTGAAATGCTTATTAGAGTGGTGTCCCAACCTGGTGGTGACAGCATAGGGTATTTAGTCAAATTCTTGAAGTCATCGTGACGGCATCAATACCTCATACCCGTGACCAACAAATTCTCAAATGTACGAGTCACGCAGGAAATTCCATGAGCATTACTCTATCATAACATGTACTTTGAATTCCATTGTTTTGGCAATTCGAATTGTTATATACAATCGCTCTGACTAGGAGTTTTCAAGTAGCAGACAACAAAAGTGCGCGGGTGAAGTCTGAAATATAATGTAGAACATTTTAAATATACGGCACTGCATTTCCCGAATCGTCAAGTAGACAGCTCGGACTGAAGCCAGGAAACCATAAAATTAAAGATTCTGACTTTAAATAGGCCCGAGTTATTGGAACACTTCTGAACACCACAGCATAGTGTAGCGAAAGGTTTTTCTGGTGTGATGATAGTGGTAGAGAAGAAGTTGCCCCAGTACTCACCACACGACAATGGGGGGCTCGTCCGGGATTGGTGAACCCGGACTGAGAAGTGTGAAAAATCACATTTTCATCTCTGCTATACAATTGCGATAATTGCAAACTTTGTTGGCATTTTGAGGGATTACCTCCTAGACTGACTCTTACTATAATTTGTCTATTTCATAGGGGAATAATTTATATCTCTAAAGCACGAGTGATACTTTTTTAAATTGAGTATCAAACGGACAGAGTAAACACTTTTTGAGAACAGAGGATACTGTAGGGAACTGATTTTTAAATCTTTTTCAGTAACAGCTGGGAAAATTTTTATCATAAATATTTAGTAAATTTTTCATAGAAACTTCGAGATAATCTGTTATATAATTTTTCAGAATACGCTGAGTGAGTGATTTTTAAGAACTATTTGAACTTGATTACTAATTTAAACCTAGCTGGTTTTAAAGAGATAATTACTTGTGCGAGTCAAACAATTTTGTTTGGAGGTCACTGCCAATTTTTCCCTTCACGAACCCGTACTGCATATCATGGCAGATGCCGCAAAAATTAGAACTAGTTTAATGGCGGCAGGGCGTGAATACGGGTTAAGTGGAAAAGATCTGATGAAATATGTAAGCGAAGAGACTGATAAACTCCATGCAAGAGAGATGGAAATGCAGAAACTTACAATGGAGAAGGCCGCAGCAGAAGCAGCGGAGCGGAAAGCCGCAGCAGAAGCAGCGGAGCGGAAAGAGAAAGCCGCAACAGAAGCAGCGGAGCGGAAAGCCGCAGCAGAAGCAGCGGAGCGGAAAGAGAAAGTTGCAATAGAAGCAGCAGAGCGGAAAGAGAAAGCCGCAGCAGAGCATGCACTTAACATGAAGCAACTGGAAATCCAGGGACAGACCAATCAAATAGAGCTGGCAAAAAGTGCAGCGGCTTCCAACTGTGATGGAGGGTACTCACCCCGCTCAGATGGTGTGTCTACTTCGCAACCTGCGCTACCCAATGCCATGAACTTCCCGCTGGAACCTTTTTCAGAAAGGAATGATACCATGGACGCCTTTTTAGACCGCTTCAAACGCTTTGCAACAGGGTTTGGGCTTGAAGAACGGAAGTGGAACTTGAAACTTTCAAAGGGCCTAAGAGGAGCCGCTTACGAAGTTTTTAATAAACTTCCGGCCGGAGAGCAAGATGACTATCAGGCATTGAAAAAAGCTCTCTTGGTGAGGTACGAGCTTCATTCAGAGACTTACCGGAAAAAATTTTGAGGTTCTAGGAAGGAGGCAGAAGAGACTTTCTCACAGTTCGCAGCCCGTATTGAAGACTACCTAGTGAAGTGGTGTACACTGGGAAACTTTACCGAGAACTATGACGGGTTAAAAGAGCTGATTGTGATAGAGCAACTAAAAGAGTCTATGTCGGTGGAAATGCGTAGATTTCTCACTGAAAACGGCGTTGACCGGTTAGAAAATATTCTTACACCGGCAGAGCGATTCCAAAATGCTCTCATGGAGTCTCAAGGAGCCAGAAAGAAGTTTTCGGATCAGGCGCCAAAGCAATCTGCTCGCTCCCAACCAGACCAACAAAGCAAAGGACCACACATCTCGCATAAACAGCACGCAAAACAAGATAACTACAAAGAGCAAAACAAGGGAAAATGCTGCGCCACACCAGAGACATGGAGATAAATGGTGCAAGTACTGTCGCTTGAACAATCCCAACACTTATGAGTGCAAGCGCAAACCTCCTCCCCAACATGCTGCCTGTCTGCAGACAAAATCGTCACCCCGAAAGGAGCAGAGGACCGGAAACGTTTCTCATCCTCCCTTCATCGAATCAGTCCTCGTAAACGGACAATCTGTGGAGTGCCTTTATGACACATGACTTGCTTTCGATGCGGTGGTCAAGGCATCTCTTGTCACCCCTGACCAGATAACAGAAGAGAGAGTCGACATCCAAGGTCCGACGAAGGATGTTGCACCCATGACACTGCCAATTGCACTTATCAGAGTGGAATCTCGTTACGTGACAGGAGAGATTCGTGCAGCTATAATGGAAGAAACAATCTACTCTTTAATCTTGGGATGTAGATATGTGTTCCTGGGAGAACCTACTCAACCACCAGTCATGGCGGCCGTACAGACTAGAGGACAGTCAAAAAAAGACGCAGAGCAGGAACCTCCTACCAATATCTTCCCCGAGGAATTGAAGAGGGCCAGACGGAAGATTACTTAATGGCGCCCTGTTTTAAAAAATTACCTAGGACACACAACCCACCTACGAAGGGAGACTTCTTTATGAAAAAGGGATTGATGTATCGCCGAGCTGGAAACGAAGGACAGGAACACAACCAATTAGTAGTTCCTGCAACCTATAGGAACCAGGTGCTTGAGATGGGCCACTCTATCCCATTTAGTGGACACACGGGAATGAGCGCCACGACTCAAAGGATCGCCTGCCACTATTATTGGCCAGGGATCACCGGCGACATTGAACGTTTCGTCAAGTCTTGTCCTCAGTGCCAGAAAGTTGCACCAAAACACTGGACAGCACCCGCGACCCTTGGGGAGATGCCAATCTTGGGCACCCCATTTGAAAAAGTGGCCGTGGATATAATTGGACCTCTGCTGAGAACTAAGAAGAGGAACTCCCATATCCTTACCTTACTGGACACTTGTTCCATGTGGGACGAAGCCATAGCCATGCCAGCATGCGACTCAGTGCATGTAGCTGACGCTTTACTGAATATCTTTACTAGATTGGGCTTCCCGCATGAAATTCTCACAGACAACGGGTCACAATTTAGAGGCAAGTTGACAGAGGAGGTGCTTAGAATATTCAAGACTAGGCATATTCATACTTCGCCCTATCACCCCCAAAGTAACGGGCAAGTAGAGCGGTTTAACGGGACGCTCACCTCTATTCTTCGGAAGTTGGCACAGGAGAAGCCAGAAACTTGGGATCAGTATCTTCCTGCCGCATTATTTGCTTATAGGGAAGTACCGCATGCGTCAACTGGAGTTCCTCCGGCCACATTACTCTTCGGAAGACCTATTAAAGGTCCATTAGAAGCGTTACTAAGAACATGGACAGATGCCAAGGCAGACGACACTGTCACATCAGCCTTCCAGTACGTCACAGACTTGAAACAACGCCTGAAGACTGGCTGGGAATTAGCCACAGCGAAAGTACGGGAGGCTAGGCGGAAACATGCCAAATATTACAATCGGAATGCGAAGGACCGAGAACTAGCAGTAGGAGAGAAGGTGCTACTTCTTCTGCCAAGTAGCAGTAATAAGTTGCAGATTTGCTGGAGGGGAGCCTACAAAGTTGTGGAGAAGATTTCTCGCACCAACTATAAAATCGCCGTGAACGGAAAGCAGAAAATTTATCACTTAAATCTGCTTAAGAAGTTTTACGAGCGAGCCCCTGCCGAACCAGTGCACCTCATGACTATGGCCATTGCTATGCAAATGGAAGAAGAGCCTTTATCATCCGTAGAGTACCCGGTGATACAGGAGGAATCACATTTAGATGTGAAAATAAGCTCCACTCAAACGGAAGCCCAGCAAGAAAAAGTGAGGAGATTGATGGAAAACCACGCCGACTCCCTGACAGACAAACCAGGCCGGACAAACCTGATGGAGTTTGACATGGAAGTCACGGATCCAACGCCCGTCCGAATGAGAACGTATCCGATTCCGTATGCTAAGGCGACGGCATTAAAGCAAGAAATTGATTACTTACTTAAGGAAGGCATAATTTCGAAGTCGGAGTCCCCTTACAGTGCGGGAGTGGTGCTGTTACGCAAACCCAGTGGAGAACACCACCTGTGCATCGACTAACGACAGCTGAATGCGTTAACACAGTTCCAGCCAGAACCGTTACCGGACCAGAACCAGCTATTTACTAAGCTGAGCAGGGCTCGCTATTTTTCAAAGATCGACCTCAGTAAAGGGTACTATCAAATACCGGTAAAAGCTGAGGTGAGGAACCTGTTAGCCTTCAGTACTCCAGATGGACACTTCGAGTTTAATGTGATGCCATTTGGACTAAAAAACGCTCCTAGTGTCTTCACAAGGATGATGCGAAAGTTATTGGATCCTCTGAATCATCCCGCCATCAGCAATTTTATGGATGATATCCTAGTAGCTACTGAATCGTTTGAAGAACATATATCAGCGCTATCCTTGCTGTTTAACAGACTCAGAGAAGCGGGACTAACCGCCCGCCCAACCAAATGTCAAGTTGGGTGTGAACAGCTAGAGTTCCTAGGACATACTATATTCCAGGGGACCATGTTCCCCGAGACTCAAAACGTTGAGAAGCTGAGAAATGCACCGAGACCGTCCACAAAAAGGGATGTCCGGTCATTTGTATCCCTCTGTGGATTCTACCAGAGATATATGAAAGGAAACCCAGATAAAGTGACATGGTCAGCAGAATGTGAACATGCATATGCACTCTTAAAAGAGAAACTCACCACAAAACCTATTTTACGGCTCCCGGATTTAACTAGAAAATTCATCTTGTGCACAGATGCCAGTAACATTGGAATCGGGGCTACATTACTACAGCCAGACGACAGAAGCCCACCAAATCTATTTCCGGTCACATACGCGAGTCGGAAGGTAAACCGAGCAGAACAAAACTATTCCACAATCGAAAAGGAATGTTTGTCCCTCGTCTGGGGTATACAAAATTGTCAAGCATACCTGTACGGAAGGAAATTTACGATCCAGAGTGATCACCAACCTCTGACCTTCCTCGCCAATTCAAAGAATTTGAATGCTAGACTGATGAGGTGGTCGCTTGTTCTACAACCTTACACGTTCCAAGTGGACTATATCCAAGGAAAACATAACGTAGGAGCGGATTTTTTAAGCCGTCATCCTATGAGGCAGGACGGAGAGCACAGACAAGTATAGGAAAGGCTGGAAACCGGAGAGAAAAACGAAGATGAGGAAAAGGATTAATGAGTCCCGAGCAAGAAGGCTAAGCTTCCCCGAGTTTGATTGACACCACACTTGAGGAGGGGGCTATTGTGATAAACGAGCGCAAAGGCCTTATTGCTCTATCTTTTCCTACATCTTTCGTATTGTATTTTCTCCGACATTTGCTCTTTCATCCCATATTTGCTATTTCATCGTTGTGATTACTCGCGACCGGTAACTAGAGAACCACATTTGTTCTTTCATCGGGGGAAATAAAAGTCCTTTAGTTGAGTCCCCATACCTGACATTATCGTGTTTGAAGCCCACATTGCATCGTGATAAATCTGGTGAAAACACATCTGGTCATCCCAATCAGACATCTGGGCATGCTGTAATTTCTGTGACACCACATTGGACGCCCAGATTGGCCAGGTGAAAACGTCTCATGCTGTAATGGTGTTATCTTTGGTCACTTTCCATATACGGAATTGTGATGTCCGTACAGTGTTGTCAAAGTTTATTAATATCACACTTCCCGCTCACTCTTCAAAATGTCTTCCAAGATTGTGTTTATCTATAATCACCTATCCCAAGTAATTCGGAAGTTTGATTACTTAGTTTATCAAACTCTGATGATCTCTTGTGTCACGTGACTTGTCGCAATCCAACTGCTTGTCTAAACAATTCATGGTCTATACAATTAAACCTGTATTGCAAGTCCATTCTACTGTTGGATCAGAAATGATTGCCCAATCTTGAACAATTACCTCATGCTCACATTTATCTTAAGTCAATGTGGTATTATCACGTTTGGTGATTCAATTAATCTCTCAGGGATGGGCGATTGTCTGGCGCTGGCATGAATCGAAGCATGAAACGCGAACAATGATAGTAGGAAAAAAAGGTAACAATTCTGAATAGAGGATAGGTACGAAATTGTGTGCGTTAAATATGCCAAAATAATAGATAATAAAGGCAACGAGAGGAAATAACGAAAAAGCAAACGAGCCGTAATGTCACAACTTTCATTGTTCCTATTTTCTTATTAAAACAACGTGATCTAACATATAAAATTCTTTCCTAAAGTCTACAAAGATTGCTCCACATATGTTATCGTTAATGATGTTTAAGTGTAAGTTGTCAATCATCTTCGTTAGAGCTGTGTGGCATGAATGCTTTTTTCTAAACCTCGACTGACTGTCAGTTAGCAAGTCGCTGCTAACTAGGCACTGTAGGGTTATTTTATGTATGTGCTTTTTCAGTGGTTTAGATAGCGATGTAATTGTAATGAGGCCAAGATCGGAAAATAATTCTTAGCGATACATTGATTATATATATATAAGTTAGCGAATCACTGATATCTGGTGCAGCATAACGCAGTATTTGATAACTGATTAGAAGAACTCAGCAAGGCCATTGATATCTTGGCCTCTGGCAAATCACCAGGCAGTGATGGGATTCCTCCCGATTTAATCACATGCCGTAAGAGCACGCAATTACATCCACTGCAAAGGATGCTGTGCCAGTGCTGGGAAGAGACAACTATTCCTCAAGACATGCGAGATGCCAAGATTGTAACACTGTATAAAAATGAAGAAGACAGAAGTGATTGCAACAATTACAGAGGGATCTCTCTTCTTAGTACTGTTGATAAGGTTTTTGACAGAGTCATCTTAATGCGACTACACAAGTTAGCTGAGCGCATATATCCAGAGTCACAGTGTGGATTCCAAGCTGGTAGATCAACAACAGACATAATCTTTTCTCTCCGCCAGCTTCAGGAAAAATCAAGAGAGCAAAAATGGCCTTTAAATATCGCCTTTATAGACCTCATAAAGGCATTTGACGGTTAGTAGGGATGGACTCTTCAAAATCCTCCTGAAAATAGGCTGCCCTGCTAAATTGCTGGGAATGATAGTCTTTCCATGACGACATGAAGGGAACAGTCCAATATGCTGGAAGCACATCACAGCCCTTTGATTTACGAAGTGGTGTTAAACAAGGCTGCGTTCTGGCTCCAACCCTCTTTGGGATCCTCTTTGCCTTACTCTTGAACCATGCATTTAGAGATGCAACTGAAGGAGTATGTCTTTACACTAGGTCAGATGGCCGTCTGTTTAATCTTTCAAGGCTGAAGGCAAAAACAAAAATCAGAAGGGTCACTAAAAGAGATTTGTTGTTCGCTGAAGACGCTGCAATCGCCACTCAAAGCCAACAAGAGCTTCAGAGCTTGATGAATCGCTTCACATAAGCATGCAAGGACTTTGGCCTCACAATAAGTCTAAAGAAAACGAATGTTCTGAGTCAGGATGTGGGTGCTGCACCAGTTATCACTATCGATAACTATGAATTGGCAGTGGTGCTCCACTTCACATACCTGGGGTTGTTTTGATTGTAGAATCAATGACAAACTCTCATTGGACACAGAAATTGACAAAGCTACAGCTACCTTTGCCCGCCTCACATCGCGTGTTTGGGAAGTTCCAAACTCACAATGAAGACCAAAGCTGCGGTATATAACGCGTGCTTCACCAGCCCACTTCTATATGGTAGCGAGACATGGACAACCTATGCTAAGCAAGAACGAAGGCTCAATACCTTCCATCTACGGTGCCTACGCCACATCCTTGGCATTTATTGGAAAGATAAAGTGACAAATGTCGAGGTCACGTGCTGGCCTTCAAAGCATGTATACATGGCGTAGACAGCGAAGACTACGCTGGCTTAGCAATTTCCGCCGCATGGAAGATGGTCGCATCCCAAAAGATATTTTCTATGGCCAACTAGCAGATGGCAGAAGAACAGTTGGGCGACCGCTGCTGAGGTTCAAAGATGTGTGCAAGAGAGACATGAGGGCATTGGACATAAATCCAGCAATGTGGGAGGACGAAGCTGCCGATCACACCAAGTGGCGATGCTATCTACGGCACCACCTCAGAATGAGCGAAAATAAACTCACACAAGAAGCATAAGAGAGGAGAAAACGTCGAAAGGAGCACTAAGAAAATAAGCAGATGAGGACTGTCACCTCAAGGGCGCATTCCCATAGTCAGTTATGACTGAAGGGGCTATTATTATTATTATTATTAGATAGCGATAATATAAGAGAAATTGGTCTATAGTTACCAAGGTTACTATTATCTGATGAACCAGGTTTGAAGAGTGGTATACTTTGGCGATTTTAAAGGCCGAAGGAAAATAATTCTTAGCGATACATTGATTACATATATAAGTTAGCGAATCACTGATGGCTGGTGCAGCATAACGCAGTATTCGATTACTAATTCCCCCAAGCCCCGATGAGCTATTATCTTTAAGGCCAAGAAGAAAGTTATACACTTCATTAACGGTCATAAAAGGAATGTCGGATGGAACTGAGTTGTACATTTGTTCGCACAGATTGCTGAAGGTTTATCAAAGTCACTAGGGGAATGTTGTATTGTGGATTTCAGGCTGTTTATTTCTGCTTGAACGTGATTGCTGAAGTCCGTGCAAGTAAATGAAGTGTTGGAAGATAATGAGTCTTGAAGATCTTGTCAAAAAAAGGAGAGAAGCAAGAAAGAAAGCAGAGGAAAATCCAACAAAAGAAAACAGAATAGAATACAATAGGCTAACTGCAAAAATCAGACTTGAAAACAACAAATCAAAAAGGGAGAAATGGTCAGCCACCTGCAACTACCTCAACCTCAGAACTGAAGGGAAAAAGGCCTGGAAACTACTGAATGACCTGTCAGAGAAAAACCAACAGTCTAATCTCAAACCACTGCTGGCCAATAGTTACAGTCATGCATGATTTGATGGGGTCTATTAAAAAAATGTCCTCACAGGAAAATTCTGCGTGTTATTTAAAAGGTCACTTTCCAAATACGGAATTGTTGTATCCGTCGATTCGTGGTAATGATTGCACTACAACTCCCTACATTATCACAAATAATGTCTTCGTAACACTTCTGTCCGGAAGCTATTACAACATTCCGTCTTTTAGGGGCATGTCTGTAATGTGTTCGCAGACGGATAATTTATCTCCCCGTCCTTGTGCAAACACCAACCCTCGTTTAACCATCTGAGCTGTGACTCTTCACGACAGTAATTAGTGAATCACAATAGCCCTATCAGCGCTAAAAAAACTTGCTGGGCGTACGTCGTGTTAATCCGTTGCGCTCAATTTTTGGTACACGAGAAATTTACCAACATGACTGTCGGTCAATATTGCATCACCTGTCTACTCTTTCAGCAGGGATGGTCAGGTAAACAGACAAGACGAATTATTACGGAGAAGAAGAGCAAACAGTGACTCTAAAATAACAATAGTGCCGGAGAGGAAAAGAGAGCGAACCCAATTATGCGACAATAATTAGTTACTTTTCTGTTAACAAGTATCCTCTTTCTTTCTTTCCAAGTGTTCCACGTAGCTATCTATGTTCGATTATGATTCACTATCGATTGCCAGTCTATTTAGTTTCAAAACAGGTAGATTTGATCATTCTGTGAAGTTGTCAATCAGTATCTTTTCTCTGTCTACCCTGTCTTCTTGTGGCTGGTACTGTGCTGAGAAGGGACATCTTTTTATATGATCTTGGTATGCGAGCATACCATGCCAACATCCGTCATGACTGTTGTGAGAAAGTTTTCATATGGTCTCACATCACTTATAGCTGTGTGTCTGATCTGTTCACTTAATATACGATCTATGTATGATGTTCCAATGATAGTTCTGTACCATCTCACTTCTAATATATGTACTCTGCTCTCTAAATATGCTGTGAAAGTTCAAGTCTTGAACTCATGTGCACGTGGAAATAAACAGACAGTACAATAGTATAAGATGCCATCACCGGTGTCAATACCTTGTCGAGGTATGGCGGCTTGCGTACCCTGATTACCCCCAGAGCTATGCCAGTGGGAGTTTTACTCCTGGTAGGTTCTACCAAGCTGGACAGGTTTGCGCGGGCAGAGGTCAGACGAAAGCAGACACCCTGGTCCTCCAGGTTGGGGGTTTTAGCATAGGGCTGACACTCCTGTCTATGTAAAAAAAAAATTGAAGTTACGGAAACAACAACGAATAAACAAACTTTGCTGCGGGACGGACATCCGGAGTCTGAGGCTCGTATGACTGTCAGTGGTGAAAGCCGAAAGGAAGCCACTGACATGAGAACGAACGTCCTGACCGCAAAATATGATACAAGAATAGAATTTTGGAATGTCAGGACAATGAATGAGACGGGTAAACTAAAACAGGTCACGGCAGATATGAGAAACTATAGGTTACACATTCTAGGGATAAGCGAGAGCAGATGGACAGCGGCAGGAAAAGTTAGAACAGCAACAGGAGAAACAGTACTTTACTCTAAAAGAGAGGATGGACAGCACAATGAAGGTGTAGCCATTATTCTACAGAAAGGAATAGAAAGGACATTACTGGAATGGAAACCCATCAACAACAGATTGATAAGATTAAGATTGAGGGGTAGATTCACCAATACTACAATAATACAATGCTACGCACCAACGAATGACAGCGATGAAGAGGTCAAGGATGAATTCCATCAACAACTGCAGAAAGAAATGGAAGACACACCTAGATATGATCTTATTATAGTAATGGGAGACCTTAATGAGAAAGTTGGTACACACAATACATATAATGAAAGAGTAATGGGGAAATGCGGCAGCGGAACAGCAAACTAAAATGGGGATAAATTAATAAGTTTCTGTAGTATTAACAACCTGGTCATTGGAGGAACACTTTTCCCACATAAAGAAATTCACAAATTAACATGGGAATCACCAAATGGTTGGGACAGAAACCAGATAGACCACATCATGATTAACGGTAGATGGAGACATGCATTACAAGATGTGAAGGTAAGAATAGGTGCAGATGTGGGAAGTGATCACCATTTAGTAGTAGCAAAACTGAAAGTGAAGCTAAGAAGGGCTGGACCAACTGTAACTACAGAGAAAAGGTTTGACATCAGCAAATTGAAGGACCCCCTTACCAGAAAAGCTTTTGCGGCTGACATAAAGAAACGATATCAATTTGCCAAAAGTCAGGAAAAGACATTGACTGATGATATAGACCAGAAATTCAACACCATTTCAACAATATATAAGGAAAGCAGCAAATCCTTCTTGGGATTCCAGGAAAGGAAGAAGCAAGACTGGATAACACCAGAAACACTAAACACCATAACACTGAGAAAGGAAATGAAAAGAAAGAAAACAGAAGCGAAGTCCCCCAGGTTAAAGCAACTATATAGCAAACAGTACAGTCAGCTGGACAAGGAAGTTAAACGCCAAACCCGAGCCAACAAAAGGAATTTCCTAGACGATCTTGCAAGACAGGCAGAAGAGGCAGCACTGAGAAATGAACAAAGCACAGTATACAAAATAACTAAATTCATCAGCGGAAAACGAGGTGCAAACAATATTACATTAGTAAGAGATAAGCAAGGAAATCTCATCACGACAGCAGAGGGACAGGAAACAAGATGGGCAGAGCACTTCAGAGAAACTCTGAACAAGGAACCACCAGAGACACAATTGAATGTTCCTGAGGCTGAAAACGATCTAGATGTAAATACAGACATTCCACGAAAAGAAGAAATCATCACAGCAATCAAAGGGTTAAAGAACAGAAAAGCTCCTGGCCATGATAACTTAAATGCAGAGCTATTTAAGACAGACCCTGAGCTAGCAGCAGAACTATTAGAACCACTATTTGCACAAGTCTGGAAAACGGGGACAACACCATCAGAGTGGAACAAAGGAATAATTGTCAAATTGCCCAAGAAGGGAGATCTTGCAGACTGCAATAATTGGAGAGGAATCACTCTTCTCTCAGTTCTCAGCAAAATACTAGGCAGGATAATTATACAGAGAATTTCAAAAGCAGTAGACCACAAACTGAAGAAAGAACAAGCAGGATTTAGAAAGAACAGAAGATGTTTAGATCACATATTCACTCTCAGGAACATTTGTGGCCGTGTACATAGTTGTTCCTTTGGAAACAGGCTATACTCCAACAAGACGGAGGAAGCACAGACTACCCCATAATTTTATATTTTATGAGAAACAGAATATAAAAAATTATAGTGTCACATATTTAGGACAGAGTCGCTTCCACACGCGATTTCTAATAATTGGGTGATTTCCCCTGACCAATCGGATAGCTCAGATTTACCCCGGGGAATATAGAACAGGACGCCATCTGGCAGTAGAATGAAAGAGCGCAACTCAAGAGGTCGTATCTGGTCCAGCTCTACATATTTTTTAGTTTGAGGAAGTCAACTTCAACATTTATTATAAAATGTGCATTTCAGGACATTGAGTGGTTTTATATTTCTTACTTGCGTAAGTAGTGACTATCATTCAATGTATATTTTGAATAGAGCTCCCAACCCTAGTCGCAGCAGAACTAGGTTCGATGATTTGAGTCAATTTGCAAAAACTAGTCTTACACCTCAAACCGTGTAGAGCAGAAAATATCCTTGTGTTGGAAAGTATTTAGCTCAAGGAATACTTATGATGATAAAGAAAACAAGGACAAATCTGAAGAGATGGGTAAATGTCGTCGAACCTAAGATAAGACAGTAACTTAAAGGAAGGAACACGGTGGAATGAGAAAGTTCGCCATATTTGACAATTGAGTAGGCCTATGAGACAAAGATGCAAAAAGGGATTTTTGCATCGATGAAAGCATCTGATGAGATGTTAAAACTTTATTATGCTTATTATTGTAAAAATGTTCTGAATTCCAGACTTTGTTGAAATTTAAGTTTCATGCTGAAAGATATTAAAAGTTTTGCATGAAATCGAACGCTGTTGAAAAGGTGAATTACTACAGTTTTGAGATTAAGCTAAGAAATCTATCCATTTCAATTAAATTCGCTACATCAACACCTAAGAGAAGAAAATCGAACCTGGTAACACAAATTTAAGAGAGAAATCTAGACCTCTGGTGATTAGGCCAGTTAAACATCTGCTCTCTGTAAAGTAAACTGAAAATACTGCATATACCGGCACTGCCACATGATGGTAATATGGTGCCGTTCCAGTCCTAAGGAATACCTGCCCCGGCCACATGAAGGTAATATGGTGCCCGTGACCACTTCTCTTTGATAAAGCGAATAACTAGCGATCATAGACCATGGACGATTTACTACATAATTTTCAACAGCTTGGTGTGGAACAACAACAACAACAACCACAGAACCAACCCGTAAATACACAACCACTGCAGCCCCAGGACAGACAAAATATGGAAGGACCAACAATAATAGCGCT
Source organism: Oreohelix idahoensis (assembly GCA_024509875.1). NCBI lineage: Eukaryota > Metazoa > Mollusca > Gastropoda > Stylommatophora > Oreohelicidae > Oreohelix > Oreohelix idahoensis. Next base: position 482,772 of record JAMPIV010007315.1, on the reverse strand, counting down.
ACGGCAAATTACTGAAACCCTACGGAAAAATGACAACTACGCGAAATTCACACAGGTTAGATCCATTGTTCAGCCGTTCGATGGAAACAAGAAAAAATTCAGAAGATGGTTGTCCGACATGGAAAAATTTGCGGCACTAGCAGAGGCAACAACAGATGAAGAGAAAAAGAAAATCGCTCTGTTGGGTTCTGATTCGTACGTGACTGATTTTTTAAGAAGGAGGTCCCAGCAGTACCCCACAGAAACCTACGAGTCCCTAAAAAAAGAGCTCACCCAGAGATATGGGGAAATCATAGACAAAATGCATGCTTGGTCAGTCCTTAGAAGCATGAAACAGGAAAGAGATGAATCGGTACAACTTTTTGGAGATCGATTCCTCAATATGGCAGAAGAGGCGTTTTGCGGAGAAATCCCTACCACACCTGATGTAGAAATACAGTTAGTGGGGATATTTGCCGATGGCCTTAGAGCGGAAAATATCAGAAGGCATCTTATTAGAAAAGACACCAAGACTATTGCTGAAACAATCCAAGCAGCAATACAGGAGGAAAATCTTCACCGAAGGTTCCAACAAAGAGCAGGTAGGGAACCCCGACCAGAATATAGGGACTATGATGAGCATGAGCCTATGGAAGTTGACCATACCAGGAGGCAATGGACTCGCCCACGACAACGAGATGATAGGCCCCGCAATTATAGACCCCCCACACAGAGGCAAAACGACGTCAATAATGTCAGTACAAACGGATGCTTTACATGCGGTAGGCTCGGACATGGTTACAAGTCCTGTAGAGCAAATTACAATCATGCACCATTCAGAAGAGGAGGTTATCAACCACAACAACCCGCACCACCCCCACGTGATTACACCAGAAATCAGTATACCAGAGGCGCACCTCAACCCCTCATGCGTCAGGGAAACGGCCGCGCCACTCACTAAACAGGACCGTTAGTGAGGGCAACAATCACAGAAAATGGTCCAAAACAAAAGAAACAACACAGAACAGAAATTGTCAAGTGGGCCCATCCAGTAAAATACAATATGAAGAAATGTTGCATGATGGAACTAAAATACATCCGGACCCCAGTTCCTGCATCATGTCTATACAGGGCCAACAATATAGGGCACTGGTAGATACAGGAGCATCCATCAGCCTTATTAGGTTCCAGCTGTTCAAGAGGATCCAACACTTAGTACGATTTCAACCGTCCAAAACACACCTAGCTTCAGTCACGGGACAAAGACTAAATTCAGTTGGGACAGCATGGCTAAAATTTTCCTTAGGCGAAACAAATTTTGAACACCCATTTGTCATTACTAAAGGAATGTCTAGAAATCTTATCCTAGGGAGAGATTTTTTTTTAACAAACACAAAGTTCGAATATACTATGACCTCCAGAAAATCAAAGTCAACAATACATACATAGATCTCCAGGACGATATCCACATAGCGTCTTTGGTAAGGATTACAGCTCCCATAACGGTGGCTCCAAACTCCCTGGTCATAGCAAAAGGCAGAGTAAAAAATTCTGAGTACATAACACCAGGGCAATCAATTCAAATACAGCCCCTAGCAGAAGAAAGCATTATTGATGACCCATTGTTGCAAATTACAGAGGGAATTGCTGAAGTCTCGAAGGCTAGAGATTTCCCCATCATGATATTGAATATGTCAGGAAAAACTACCACTATAAATAGAGGCACAATTGTAGCACAAGTGGATACGTCAACGATAAGACAGACTAAAACCAATAGAGACCATCCACAAATTGTCTCAACCACCCCCACTGGACATAATGCACGAAATCGCAGCACAAATAACCATAGTACATGGAAAGTAAACAGTTATAAGGCTTATGCAGAAAAAGGCAGCAACATCAGTCACAGCTATGTTACACCACAGCATACCCTACCCAGATGGCAGAAACGAACCAGTCCATACATAAGAAGAGAAAGGCCACAGTATGAAAATGACTATAATTACTCATTCTTGCGCCCCAGCACACCAAGAGAAAAGATGAAGTGCTGTATATCACAGAGTAACAGAGAAACAGAAATTGTCTTGCCAGGAGGATATCCAAAGCGACAAGACAGTGATACATGCCCCATGGAGTATCAATATAACTCAAAAACAGGTGGATATGATAAAGTCCCAAAACCAATTGAAATTTCCGAAGAAAAGGAAGAATTCTTATATGACTATACCACAGGAGGATACTATAGCAGCAAAGTTGGAAACAGAAAGAATGAAAAATTTTCGCCCAGGGAAAGAAGACAGCCCTATAGCACAAACAGAAGAAATACAGTAACGTACGCGGATAAGCGCAGTTACGGCAGAAATAATCAGAAAAAAATGGCACAACAACGACTACCCCAGAAATATAATAAGAAATGAATATACAGTAAATGCAGTGACAAATGGAAATGCACACAGCACATGGCAGAGGAGACAGTACCAAGCACAGCCCAATGAACGGCAAAGAACTACGCAAAAGAAAGCCACATACCAGGAGCAGAGATTTTCACAAGATGCAAGAAAAATGTCCCAAAATTATGGGAATGAAACGGAGGCATCAAGACAGACCAGAGATATCATAGCAGATCATAAATACAGAGAGAGAATAGCTCAGTTACTTGCAACCCTGAATGCCACAGAAGATAATAAGCAACGTTTGAAAACGTTTGTAGAAAAGCACCAAGATGTATTCGCACTCAATGACATGGAATTAGGCAGAACTAACACTGTCACAATGGACATTCAAACAACCACAGAGGAGCCAATACATATGAAACCCTATCATACGCCCTTGAAAAATAGAGAACTCGTGGAAAGGTCTATAAATGAAATGCTACAGGCAGGAATCATCGAAAGATCCCGTTCCCAATGGTCCTCACCCATAGTGATCGTAACAAAGAAAGACGGCTCCAGTCGCTTTTGCTGCGACTACCGTGCCCTTAACAAAATCACAAAAGTCATTTCCTACCCCCTCCCCAGGATAGACGATCTACTTGCGACGTTAGGAAAGTCTACATACTTTACCACACTTGATGCAAGGTCAGGCTTTTGGTGCATCCCCATGACACCTGAGGCAAAACAGAAATCCACATTCTGTTCACATATGGGAAGCTTTTTTTGGAATGTTATGCCATTTGGTCTAAAAGGATCTCCAGCAACATATATGTCACTCATGGATGAAGTGTTAAAGGGTCTACATCCATTTGCCCTGGCATACATAGACGATATCCTGATACATACCGCAGGCACGATGGAAGACCACCTCCGCAAGGTTGAAACAGTGTTTGATAGACTCAGGCATCACCAAATAAAGTTAAAACTGTCGAAGTGTGAGTTTCTAAAGACAGAAACAAAATATTTAGGTTTTGTCATCAATAGACATGGCGTCAGACCTGATGAAGATAAAGTCAAAGCCATAAGAGAAATGCCTAGCCCCAAGACGGTGAGACAAACACGCTCATTTATTGGTACAATAGGGTACTATAGGCGCCACATCATCAATTTCTCCAGAGCAGCAGAGCCTTTGATAGCCCTTACCCGCAAGTATGCACGCTTCAAATGGACAGAAGACTGCCAGAGATCCTTTGAGTATCTAAAAAATGCCCTAACCACCATCCCACTGCTTGGACATCCAGATATTTCTCAGCCCATGATACTATACGCCGATGCCTCAGATAACGCAATTGGTGCATGTTTGGTACAACCAGTACTAGAAGATGAAACACCCATCCTACCAAACATTCCCAATGAGAAACCCATTGCATTCCTATCCCACGCATTGTCAAAGTCACAAAAACGGTGGACCACCACTGAGAAAGAAGCATATGCTATTCACTATGCAGTACAAAAGTTTGACTTTTATGTCAGAGGAACTAAACTCATTATAAGAACTGATCATCAACCTTTGGTTAACTGGCTCACCAAAACACAAGAACAGCCAAAGAAGTTACAGACATGGGCAATGAATTTACAGTCCTACGACACCACTATCGAACATATCCCAGGCGAAATGAACACCTGTGCAGACCTCTTATCCAGGATTAAATATGATGATGAAACTGAAGTGAAAACAAATAGAGTCAAAAATGATGGCACATCCTCAGAGATTGACGATAATGCTAAAGAAATTAATGAAATTACTTCATCAAGTCGAAGAAGTACCTCAGATTCTGCCACTCAAGTAGAAGAAGAAAGCCAAGATATGTTTGACATGAGAGTAGAACAAGCGAAAGATGCAGAAATTGTCAAGCTGCTCACATACGTGAAAGAAAACCCAACAAAAAGTAAAGATTTTACAGTACACCCAACGGATGGAGCTCTATACTATATTGATCAGAAACAAGAAGGGACACTAAGAAAAGTCATTCCAGCACATCTAGTCCCAGAAGTATTGCTACAGTTTCATGATAACAACGGGCACATGGGAAGAGACAAAACAATTGATGTCATAAAGAAAAGGTATTATTGGCAAACTTTCTACAAAGACATTACAGAATATGTAGCCACCTGTAGAACATGTAAATTGAGGAACATGAAGCCACATTTAATTCCCCTTCAAGAAATGCAACCTTCCCATTACCCCATGCAAACAGTAAGCATTGACTTATCAGGTCCTTACCCACTCACCCAATCAGGCAACAAATACCTCCTGCACATAGTTGACCAATACTCTGTTTGGCCAGAAAGTTACCCACTCAGTGATGCCACATCGCAGTCCATCACGCAAATTTTTTTACAAGAATTCATTCCCAGGCATGGCTGTCCAAAACGAATCATTTCAGACAACGGTAAACAGTTTATCGGTAACCCATTTAAAGCCACCTTACTGTCGTGGAATATTCTAATCCACATATATAAATTATCAAGTAAATATAAAGCCTAATAAATACATATAATAAATAAAGGAAGAAGAATGGTAAAGAACAGTGCTGTCACAATGACAGTACTCGAAATCCCCCTTGTTTTCTGCTTCGTCTGCAAATTGTAACGCTTTCACGTTGATAGTAAAAGCTTACTGTATTATACCCGCTTTCTTCAATGAAACGTGTGCTGTATTTCTTGGAAAAACATTGAGAGGCACCCTGCGTAATGACCTAAATTAATCCTAACATTAATTATACTGCGTTACCAAAACGAACGAACAGATGGACTAAAGGATAAAGAGAGAGGGAGGGCTGAAAATCAGGAACGCATGCAACACGCGTCGCGCGATACACAATTACTACTATCACGCGTGTAAGGCTACATGCACTAACTTTTTTTCAGACGGACAGTGATAAATTCACTACCCTTCCCAGAGTTAGGTTTTAAAATCATAAAAAACGCTTATTAGGAAAGATAACATTATATGGGTTTACGTTTGAAAACATTACAGTAACCAGACAGCACATCTTCGAAACAGGAGGTAGAAGGAATTGCATATTTTGAACGCAGCCACGTAGCTCTTTTAAATTTGGATATTTGGGTTCCTTAGGGCTTGCTGACAAAGAATATGTAAAACGTTACGCAAATAGTCCAGGAATTAATAAATTATAACCAAAATAAAATAGTGGGGGTGCCTGACAGCATGGAATCATTTCTGCTCATAAAATTTTTTTATAACGTGTTTGAAAAAAAAAATCTTACGTTACAGAATTAGCCTACCATGTAAACTCCAAATTGATTGGAGCGCAACAAATAAAAGACTAACCACGATTGGTCGGGCTATAAATACTATCTTCGTTGTTAGGGGAGACGTGAAAAGGTAACATTTTTTCAAACACTTGTCGAAACGGGGCTCGATTGGCTAGACTCGCTGATATACTCACTTAGGAGCGTTAGTTCGAGACCACTAGTGCAAATAATCTTGATAAAGCAACAGTGCGTTGAAGCCAGCTCATATTTGTGTAAATAAAAGCCTGGAACATAAGCAGATGGGAATTTGTGCCAGTATTTTGTGCCAGAATTCATTGCTAATCAACGTATCTGTGTTTATTCTATGAATTGTGGTAAGCTTGAACCATTCAGTATCTTTTAATGAAAATTGAATGTAAATTGTTAATTTATGCCTGTATATATATATGTGTAGTTCAGTGGCAAACAGGAGATAAAGCCTATAATGCTCCAGCCTGAACAGAGGGTGTCGGAGGGAAGTAAAACGGCATGGAATGGCCAAATAGTACACTGACACCTGGATGATTGATTAGAAAGAAATAATGCTGGAAGTGCAGAGGCGTGGTAACCATTAAGGAGGTAAATACTGGTATAAAGTATTTCAGATGAAGCTGACAGTTGGCCTAACGCTCTGAACTCAATGTTTGTGATGTGTTGTGATCAGTGTAAAAGAGAGTATAAGTTAGTTATGAAGTAGAAGGTACATCCTTCTTGATTTCAGGGACCGTGGTCTTGATGGTACTGAGCAGCACCTGGTCAGAGCTTTGCTGAATCCAGAGTCGGACAGCATACTCCTTGGTCTTTTTAGCTATCAGTGAGGTGTCTCCAGAGCCTAGGGGAGAATTCGAGCAGAGGAGTCCCTTCCTGCCGCCATCACGCAAGATAAGCTGATTTGGCCAGCTGAGCTCAACATTATGTCCCCTCATCTTGAAATGACTTTGTAAAAATAACATTCAGAGGGGAATTTAATTGTCTTAATATCAGGAACTGAGAACATCTCCAATACTAGTCCTAAAGACAAACTATTGAAGTCATGATGACAAATACCAACAGAGCTTGAACAAAACAAAACCAGTATTACCTCATATTACCACTACACAACTGACACACATAGGATATTTTTAATAATATATGTCACTACAATATTCATACTGATAAAGTCTGTACATATACTTGTAATTAAAATTGATTGTGATTCCTGGTTCCTTTGTATTTGAATCAGGACACATATACCTTTATGACAAAAATGAATACATATTGTTATTTGAAAAGTTATCAGTGACTCCTTAAGATATTCTCATAGAGTGTTATATGTATGTGAGTGTCACAGTGTTGTCAAGAGTAGTGGATTAAATTAAATTGTTTATCTGTCTGTTGTTGTGACTTACACTTCATCATACACATACCCTAGACACATAACGTAGTCATCACACTATTCCAGAATAATTCTGACTGAGATATATAGATATGTGGTAGCAAGTAAGGTTATCTATAATACACTACTCTTAATAGATATAGATACCTTCACAGCTGATCTCAGTCAGTACACTAAGTCCCCTATAAATATTTATAACATCCCACTTCACCACACTTACACCAGCTGAATATTGAGCATACTACAACCACTTATTATTGCCCAAATGCAAATGGCAGAAATGAACGCATGCATGCCACCCTACATGATATTATTAGCAAATATATCAAGGGGAACCACCAATACTGGGACCTATACATTAACCAAGCTCTTGAAGCCATCCGAGTAAACGTGAACGATACCACAGGAATGTCACCCTTTCTCATGCTATACGGAAGAGAACCAAACTTTCCGTTAGACAACCTACTTCGCCCACAAAGAAAATACATGGGAGAAGACCCCATCGAAATAATCCTTCAAGAAAAGTATAAAGCTCACCAGATTGCACAACGAAATACGCAGAAGGCATTTCACAAGAAACAGAAACAACATGATAAATCAGCCAAGCTACCAACGTACAAAATAGGAGACAGAGTATACTACAAGAAACATGTACGCAGTTCAAAATTCGATGACCGATGGTTAGATGGCTACAAAATCATGAAACAAACTACGCCTGTAAACTTCATTATTTGGAATGAAGAGAAACAACACCAAACAAAAGCTCACGTAAAACAAATAAAAATTGATAATTACCGGCCCATTCCGCCTCTGACGACAAATACAAGACCAGTCAGAAAGGCCACCCTAAATTATAATCCATCCAGCACAGATTCGTCTGACATATCAGAGTCAGAGACGACAGACTCTGAATTTTACCAAGACGACCACATACCCAGACCACCCACAGATGAAATACATCGAGCAAGACAACAACGAGACTCGTCCGAAAGCGAAGAAGATATCCCACCACTTGAATTACGTAATAGACTACAAGACAGAGACCTGCGCATTAGAAATGAAGAAATCATGCCTCAGACGTCACACGATGACAACACGAAAGCACCTTATATCCACACTCAAACTTACTCCCGCAGTGATAAATCGTCAGCTGATACCTATCACACCCCCAGTTCAGGCAGTTCTAGTTTTAACACTAGTGAAAACCAAACACTGCTATACCACAAGAACAAGATTGCTCGTTCAAAACAATCAGATCCTGAAGAAACTATACCCAAGCAGATTGTTGAACCATATACCAGCGATCTTTATGGAGACGAAACAGAACAAGACATGAGAGAAGACAGTGTCAACCCCAGCACAGCTTTGTCAGACCCCAACGAACATAATGACAGAAAAATGGTAGAATTATATGAACAAGAAACAGACATTGATACAGCTAGTTCTATTGAAACCAGTGATGCGGATAGTACATTATTTGTACCAGTCAGCTCCAGTGTCAAACGCGCCTATAAAACAGAATCAGATGACTCAATCCCTAGCAACAAAATTCCGCGTATACAGCACAACTATATCAGACGAAAGATTCTGAAGAAACGCTATAATGTTCCAAAACCAAGCCGAGAAGTGTTAGCCTCATCTCAACTAGTCAAAAACAACAGTGTGCAAATTACTGTGCCCATTGTAAACCGTGCTAACGTTCAGCACAACCAGGTCAGAAGAAAAATCAAGGCGAAACATATACCTGCCTCAAAACCAACAGATGTTCCAGCCATACAAACCCTAACCACAGTGAAACCATCACCGCAATCAAATGATGTTAAGCCAGCACCGCATTCGTCAATGTCCTCAGTGTCCCAACAATCAGCAAATGCAGTGTCGTCGCCTATCACACCCGTCACCACTGCTACTCAGTATGATTCTCGCCTAAGCAGTCGGGAAATTGCAATGTTGGAGTTGGCGAAAGAATTCACAAGGCTTTTCTAAAAAACACGCCCAGGTGTTTTATGTGTTCGCAAATCCGAACACGGTCAACGCATATGTGAAAAAACCTTTTTTAACAATGTACTAACCTTCCCATGTACTTTATTTTCAGTTTTGACAGTTCAAATGACTTGCTTCCAGACTAAGATGTCAAAAGCCCCACTGAGAAACTTTTTTTTCCAGCCTTAGAATACTGATACATCAAGACCAATCAAGGCCAGCCCACGGAGGATTTTCATTAGATAGCATAGTGTTGTGAAATAAAAATAACAAAACAATTGATAACACACGGTGTTACGAGTTTACAGACACCCTCATTTAGTTACAGACATTTTCTTAATATTTAGAATGTTACACAACCGTACCTATAACACATGTGTCATACTATTCTGTTGTAACATTCATCTCCACTTTTGTAACTGATCATATTCCACGCTCCATTCACCAGCATTTTCATGCAGACACTTTACACCAATATTTTTTTCTTACCCCATACTAATATTTCTTTGATCTATATTATGCAAAAAAAAAAACTCCTTTATATCTATCACCTTGATCAATCATACTGTTCCTACTATGACATCTCTTAACAGCACATAATTCATACCCAAAACCAGTATTGTATGTTATGCTATTTTTTCTCCACAGGATTATTTATTTTCAAATGTACATTATTATTTTAGACCCAGATGTATATTAGTACTGTCAAGAATTTTAAAAATTCTCCTAGAGATTCCATATCCCAACCTTGACTCTCTATAATAAGATTTCCTTCACCCCACTGTTACACCATCTTTAACTTACTATTTTTCCTTTCCACTATATTGAGACGACATTCTAGACTTGTGATTTTTTTTCAATCCCAATCATATTCATTCCTTGGAATTACAATCATGTTGTAATCAGGAGATCCTTGATGTACCCTTTCCTCGCCACTTATTGACAACAGACACTGCTACAATATTCACTCTATTCTAACCTAAACTATTACTTGCAGCCCTATTGGTTAGGATTTACTATTAGGAATATTGATAGTATCTCTAGTGTTTAGTGAATTGATTTTTATCATTCTTTCGTACTTGTGATACAAACAAAAAAAAGAAAATGAAATGTAAAACAAGAAAAGAAAAAAGGAATCACAAGAAAACAGAAAAGACATAAAAGAAAAAAAACAATTAGAATGTTTTTTTTTATATAAGATGCTATAGGTTTATATGCCACCCTCACACATTTTGATGATGATAAGACAATATTGTAAAACATTGACTACCCTGAGGTTAGCAGATGAAGAAGAAAATAAATAAATCACCCTATGCCAGTCATACACCCCACCAGCTTGATCCCTGATACTCCAACAATATTTTGTTGATATCACAAGTACCCCAATGACATTTGCGCATGCTGATTTTCTGCAAATGAAGAATCCCTTGAGAGCATTAGTATATGCTAACCCCAGATTGAACACATTACACCTATTTGTTGATGATGCCTTTGCCCATGTTAAAGAAATAGCATTTGCACATGCTGACCTAGCAAATGAAATACCCCTCTACAGCATTTGTATATGCTGAACCCACATTGAATACCCCATTACCACATGATAACCACTAATGACACATGAGATGAAGAAGCAACTGGTTATGTATGATGAAGATGCCATTTTATATTAAGGTGAAACTTTATGTTGTCACAGCTGAGATTTTGTTGTAATGTTTATGCACAAAATCCCCCACATTAACATTGGAGGAGGAATAATATTAGTCTTTCGTGGTTACGAGATAAGACAAGGATATAATAGAATATTTGATGAATACCATGGACATGGAACAAATCAGAGCAGATGATTGTTGCACATATGAGGACCATATTTGAAGTCATTATTGAAGGATTATCAGTAGACAAGAGACACAAATGAATTATGATAATCCCATGGAACCACAGGTACTAAGGACACAAAATGGAGATTAAATAATGGAGAAAAAAAATAATGACTGAATAATTGCTATGCCCAGAGGTAAAGGAAATAGAGATACATCCGCATTTTTTTGGAGAAGATATCTCTTTGATTTTTGCACATTGCCTTTGTAATATGAACATTGTTGTATAACAAATGACTATTCCTTATCACGAATTACAGAATGTTGTAAGATAGTTGGAATAAATTGACAATTTAAAATACTCATAACATACCCAGAATTACAGGAGAGAAAATAAATACATGATTGATGAAAGTGGACACACTGAGATTTGCTCACCCCGAGGATATTGGATAAGAAAATAACGTTATCCCAAGGACAGACATGTCACAGATATATCATGGAGATATTATGACATAAAAAAAAGAATACCTAGATTGGAAATGCAGCAAACTTGGTCAAGGACACCATGAAATAGACCCCGCTCCACACTTAAGATAACTGACGGATGAGATTTTTAAATTATAAGTACCATAAGTCACCCATCTGGCTGTAGTCAGCGGATGTTACAGGCACCACATAACTCTGACTAACCCTCGACCAGCGAAGGCAGAGTTGGTGTCGAAATTTTGCACATATGTAAAAAGACATGTTTTTGTTCATGTTTTGGTAAAGTCTAGACATTTATGTTAATGGTTCTATAAATGATTAGTTGATATATTGATGATAAATATTCGCAGATATAGTACATGGACAATTAATAAGGATGTATTTCCAGTACAGAATAAGAGGAATAGGAAGGATCCACATTTTAAATATTGGAGCACCATGAGCGATGAATTGGACTTATAAAGAAAATGGAAATGGTACACGGTATGCAAGGATAACCAGAAATAATATGGATAAATAGTAGTCAGAGTGCCAGGAACTTTGTTTTATAAGGATATTGTAGACTCCTCACGATCAATTGAATATTTTTTCTTCCCTTCTATGTCACAATTTTTGAGTGATGACCCCAACATTTTTTTCATCTCATATTGTCACAAGTTCTTACATCTCAGTTGATTGTTCCATAAATAATTGTTTGATGTGTTTTTGAAAAATGTATTGCTAGATAAGGTACATAGGGAGTTACTAAGGATGAATTCTCAAGATAACAGGAGGACTAGAATGGATACAATGATATTGGAACACCATAAATGATACATTGGTGTTATACAAAAGAAAAAAAAAGGAGACAAATATAAACTGTATACAAGGATGCTTTGAGAGTGACAACATGGATACATATTGTCAAGAGTATAAACAGTTGTCTTAACAGAAAATAAAGTAATACGGAACCCAATGTAGAAAATTCATGATGATTTGGAAACTATATTTTTCTTTTCCCTTATATTTCATAATATGATAGTAACACATTCGTCTGTTGGTTGCTGAATAATTTGATGTTTGAAAATTGATGTATGGTAAGTCAAAGAAGATCTTTGAAGAATAAATATATATATAAAATAATATTTCTAGGGAAGAGTTCACAAAAAAAAAAATACTGTATTGACAGAAAAGAAGGAATGATTAGAAATAACTGACTAATGGACAGGATCACCACCAGACGCACGGATATTGGAGACAAACATCACATATTTTGAAAAAAAAAAAAAAAAAAAAAAAAAAAAAAAAAAATGTAATATAGAACATTTTCTACAGTGACGGACTTAGAACGAATTTATACACTTACCATTTGGAAAATGTCAATAACAAGGAAACATTCAGATAAATAAATAAGGATAAGCCATGAGGTTTTAATGCTTTTATTGTGAAAAATGATTACTTATAAAAATGATGCTAGTTGTATTATCGTCTGATAAAATATGCATATTATGTCTAGAGATGTTTTCTACATGTAATAATGAGCAAGTGGCTCATTCACTAGAAAAAAAAAAAAAAGAAGATGATGATGAGTACCCATGAAAACATTGGCTATTCTATGAAAGTGGATTGCCATTACCATAGGAATTAGAGATTTTGGACATTTCTTGGAATATTGCAGAGTACTTGGGAAATAGAATAAATAAGTACGCCAGGGAAAAAAAAAAAGATTTTTTAAGTACTTGCAGGCTTTTAATATGGAGCAAATAACAGGAACAGAAAAGAGATAACACCCCCACCATATCTAGGAGAATGTAATCAACTATATTTTTGAATAAAATGTAATAGATTATGATAATCCAGCCAAGTTCTGCAAATAAGATAGTTTATTGTTCATTCCCCAGTGTTGCCACTCGTCACATTTTTTTTTAGTGATGACCTTATGATTGTTTTGCAGATTTTGTTGGGCAGTGTTGCCAATTTGTAAATTTGGTGAAAAATATTATGATGTGATGAATAAGTTACACTTTTTGAAGTTGATGTCCACTACTAGTTTTTTTTTACATAGCAGACGACCTCATATAGACATAGGACCCCAGTATAGGAATTAAATTAAATTTTTTTGGAAATATTTTTGGACTTAGAAAAATTTTTGAACTTTAAATTTTTTCTGAAAATTTTTTTGAACTTAGAAATTTTTGGGGATGAATTTTTGTTATTGATAGTACTCAAATGTCTCCCTACGGGATACATTTGCGGAGCCCCGGGATCTATATGTGGCCGTGTACATAGTTGTTCCTTTGGAAACAGGCTATACTCCAACAAGACGGAGGAAGCACAGACTACCCCATAATTTTATATTTTATGAGAAACAGAATATAAAAAATTATAGTGTCACATATTTAGGACAGAGTCGCTTCCACACGCCATTTCTAATAATTGGGTGATTTCCCCTGACCAATCGGATAGCTCAGATTTACCCCGGGGAATATAGAACAGGACGCCATCTGGCAGTAGAATGAAAGAGCGCAACTCAAGAGGTCGTATCTGGTCCAGCTCTACATATTTTTTAGTTTGAGGAAGTCAACTTCAACATTTATTATAAAATGTGCATTTCAGGACATTGAGTGGTTTTATATTTCTTACTTGCGTAAGTAGTGACTATCATTCAATGTATATTTTGAATAGAGCTCCCAACCCTAGTCGCAGCAGAACTAGGTTCGAGGATTTGAGTCAATTTGCAAAAACTAGTCTTACACCTCAAACCGTGTAGAGCAGAAAATATCCTTGTGTTGGAAAGTATTTAGCTCAAGGAATACTTATGATGATAAAGAAAACAAGGACAAATCTGAAGAGATGGGTAAATGTCGTCGAACCTAAGATAAGACAGTAACTTAAAGGAAGGAACACGGTGGAATGAGAAAGTTCGCCATATTTGACAATTGAGTAGGCCTATGAGACAAAGATGCAAAAAGGGATTTTTGCATCGATGAAAGCATCTGATGAGATGTTAAAACTTTATTATGCTTATTATTGTAAAAATGTTCTGAATTCCAGACTTTGTTGAAATTTAAGTTTCATGCTGAAAGATATTAAAAGTTTTGCATGAAATCGAACGCTGTTGAAAAGGTGAATTACTACAGTTTTGAGATTAAGCTAAGAAATCTATCCATTTCAATTAAATTCGCTACATCAACACCTAAGAGAAGAAAATCGAACCTGGTAACACAAATTTAAGAGAGAAATCTAGACCTCTGGTGATTAGGCCAGTTAAACATCTGCTCTCTGTAAAGTAAACTGAAAATACTGCATATACCGGCACTGCCACATGATGGTAATATGGTGCCGTTCCAGTCCTAAGGAATACCTGCCCCAGCCACACATTATAGAGCAGTGCTCAGAATGGCAAAGACAGCTGTACATTAATTTCGTTGATTTTGAAAAGGCTTTTGACAGCATACATAGGGATAGTTTATGGAAAATACTGAGGGCTTATGGAATTCCACGCTGCATAGTGTCAATCATAAAAAGCCTCTATGCCAACTTTACGTGTAGTGTTGGGCAGAGCAACCTAACCTTTGAGGTGAAGACAGGAGTACGACAGGGATGCCCCTTATCAACCACTCTATTTTTAACAGTCATTGATTGGGTGATGCGCCAGACAACAGAGGACAGTCCAAGAGGAATAAGATGGACTACATTTTCTACATTGGAAGATCTGGAATATGCAGATGACATTGCACTACTAGCACATTCACATCAACACATCCAGGAAAAAACGGATAAACTTAATAAGTTTAGCCTGCAGGTGGGCTTGAACATCAATTTAAAGAAGTCAGAGGTCATGACGCTCAATGTGAGCAACCCTGAGCCCATATCAGTAAGGAATCAGCAACTGGTACAGACAGACACCTTCACATACCTAGGATGCATAGTAACACCAGACGGCGGGGCAGGCAAAGACATCAACATCAGAATGAATAAGGCAAGAACAGCCTTTTTTAGCCTAAACAACATCTGGAAGTCCTCTCAATACAGCACAAGCACAAAATTAAGATTATATCAGAGCTGTATGCTTTCTGTGCTTCTTTATGGTGCGGAATGCTGGAGAGTTACAGAGAAGGAAATGTCGAAATTGTCCTCTTTTCACACAACATGCCTAAGAAAAATTCACCGAATCTTTTGGCCGAATACCATCACCAACCAAGATCTGCTTACTCGGAGCAGGCAAGAGGACATGCACACCATCATAGCTGGCAGACGCTGGAGCTTGGTTGGCAATGTCCTCAGAAGAGACCCCGATGCCATCACAAGAACAGCTATGCTATGGAGCCCTGAAGGAAAACGAAAGAGAGGCCGACCAAAAACAACCTGGCGGAGGACTGTGGAGGCTGAGATGCAAAGAATGAACCAGAGTTGGGGTACTGTACGAAGGATGGCCACCGACCGAGCAAAGTGGAATCAATTTGTTGTTGCTCTACAAGTCGCCACTAGGCGTGATGGCTACTGACTGCTTTGACGGTCTGCGGCTAAGGATCAAAGAAGAAGAAAACAATAGTATAAGTTTGGTTCAAATAATTACATTGTCCTTTTCTACATAGACTATTTCATACTGGATTTAAAAAAAGACGGCATGGAAAATCAAAGAACATACAGAAGATGTAGTCAATGTGGTATTGTCAAAATGTTACCTAATGGTCGTCAGCAGAGTAAATGTTAACTGTCTTTTTAAATATTGATCATTATATTCATTCTCCCTATGGAGTATACACCCGTTTTATGTCCTTTCCATTCTTACTCGTTCCCGCTCTGTCTTCTCTGCTTGTATGCCTCTCTCTCTCTCTCTCTCTCTCTCTGTTTACCTCTGGTAGTCATAAAAGGTGATTCTAATCTGTCCCTTTGAGAACCTTTCAAAGATATCTGATAACTTTGTAAGGGTGTTCAGAACATTATAAGCATATTGGAGAACCGTATCATCATCATCATCAGTTGCCATCTCCACAACGAAGGTTGGCTGTAATGGATCTCCAACGTCTTCTGTCTCTTGTCTTGATGGTGCACTCTGATAGACTCTTTCCTGTCCATCTCTTGATGTTGTCTTCCCACTTATAGCGCTGTCTTCCCCTTGCACGTTTGCCTTCAACTCTCCCTTCTGTTATGGTCTTCTGCAAGGTGTTATGCCTTTTTATGTGGCCAAAGTATTTTAGCTGTCGAACTTTGACCTCCCTCATTAGTTCTCTTTTCATCCCTAGATTTTCTAGGACCTCCTTATTTGTTTTCATCTCTTTCCATGAGATACGCCCCATTCTTCTATATATCCACATTTCAAGAGCCTCAATTCTTTCTTCCAACTGCTTATTCATCGTCCATGTTTCTGCACCATACAGAAATGCAGAATATATATAACACTTTATGATTCTCAGTTTTAATTTGTGAGATAACTGTTTGGATGTCAGTATATGTTTCATGTTGTTGAATGTAGCTTTGGCCATTCCTATTCTCTTCTTGATTTCTGTTTCACATCTGCCATCTTCTGTTATTATATGACCGAGATATACGTAGCTCTTGACTTGTTCCAGGATTTCCCCATTTACGCTTATCTTTAATGTGGGTTTATCGTCTGTTTTGCTAATTATCATAGTTTTTGTTTTCTCAATATTAATGTCGAGTCCATATTCATGACTTATACTGTTCACTTGCTTCACTAGTTCTTGTAACTCCTGTTCGCTTTCAGCTAACAACACGGTATCATCTGCATATCTAAGGTTGTTTATTGACCTTCCACTGATGTTCAGTCCTGGTATTTCCTGTATCTGTTTGAAAATTTTTTCGGTGTATAAATTAAATAGGCAGGGGGACAGCACACAACCTTGTCTGACACCTCTTTTTATGTCTATGTATGGTGAATAATTCCTTCCAGATCTTACTGTGGCAGTTTGCTCCCAATAAAGGTTACTGAGTATTCTTATATCTTTTCCATCAATACCTATGTCGTATCAGGGTAGTTTCAAACCTTATATGGGTATTGGAGAACTATATGAGGGAATATTCGAACGTTAAATAGATATTTGATCCTCTTATAAGAGTATCCGAGAACATTACCCAGGTATGTAAAAATCTTAAAAGAGTATTTGAGAACCTTACCCTGGTATGTGAAAATCTTATAAAAGTATTTGAGAACCTTTTCCAGGAATGTGAATATCCTATAAGAGTATTCGAGAACCTTACCCAGGTATGTGAAAATCTTATAAAAGTATATGAGAACCTTACCCAGGTATGTGAAAATGTTATAAGAGTATTTTACTTGTGTTACATTATGAAGTCGTGAGTGTAAACATGATCGATAATAGACGAAAGCTGGCGTACCATATATGGCGATTGTAAACAACACATTAATTTTTTGAGTTTATTATGTAGGGATTTTTCGCGAGAGAAGAGGTAATATACGCATCTTGCATGCTTTTGGCTTGGCTTTTGAAATGTAAAAATACAACATTTCTGACTGGAGCCTTGTCAAATACTAGCAATATGGATGTGGACCGAATGTTGCCTTATGATTTAGCGCCTTGTGAGTGTACCCGCACTGCAAAATTCAACTCGTCAATAAGACAACCAGACAAGCCAGAGTAAGGAATAGGATCAGAATTCCATTTTAAAGGATCGGACAACGTGTTTGAGCATCTTGTGGACTTGTATCCCAGGAAAACTTTACTTTCATTAATACGGAAAGCCCGGAATCCTAGAAACCTGAACACTAAGTCATATTGGGAGTCTATTGTAAAGTAACACCCCAGACCACGTGTAAGAGGCTTCCTTAAACAATTTGCCTTAACTATTTTTCTGAGTTAGAAGACAGTGTGCATTCCCAAAAGAAATTGGGGTAAGTTGTGCATTTTACAACTCTATAATTAGCATTATTAACGTGTGAAAATTGCTAGTGGATGTCCAAGTCATACGAGGCTGGCAATCTCAGACCTAAGGGTCTTTTATACTTGGACAAGCGCCCTAATATAACCGACAATGTTGAACGTGACGCGCCTCGCCAAAACGAGGCAAATCTTTATTATAAAAAAAATACGAGGCTGGCAACTTTGCAAATAGAATGATGATTTCATGAATCATCATTCTCTATGAGCAGTCCACATGAAGAAGACGCCAGCTCTTACAGTGGTGGTTCATGAAACCATCATTCTAAATACTGAGATTGCCAGCCACGTATGAACGTGGACATCAACAAGCAATTTTCCCATGTTAGTATTGCAAAATATAGAATGATAAAATGTACAATTTACCCCAAATACCGTTCGGCAATATACAGACTGACTTCTGGGTCAGAGAAATAATTTTGGCAACTTGGTTAAGATGTCTCTTACATGTGGTTTGGGGTTGTACTTTGACTAGAATCCCATTATGACTTCGCGTTCAGGCTCCAAGGATTCCGGGCTTTCCGTATTAGTAAATGTAGAGTTTTCTTACTGTGTAAGTCCAGAAGATGCTCAAATACGTTGTCTGGTCCTTTAAATTAGAATCTTGATTCTATTCCTTATCCTGGCTCGCCAAGCTATCTTCTTGACGAGTTGAATTAGCAGTGCCGTAGACTCTAAATTTGCCAGATTATAACCAACATTTAGCCCACTCATTCAAAGTGCAAAGTGGAGGTGAAGTCCAGTCAGAGATGTTGTTTTTTAACATCTCAAATGCCAAACCAATAGCAATCAGCCTGCTTACTTTGGTAGGGGTTATTCTCACTATCCTGTCAGCGTGACACATACAATGTAACTATTGTCTAAAACGATTGCCCGGAAACGATTACATCATTGTCGTGCTCCAAAATCCCATTAGATATCTTACGTGCGAGTGTTTACTCTGTCACCAGATTGATATTTTCCGACACGTTCCTGTGCAAACGCACAACTCTCTTGCAACAAACCTGGGTTCTTTCAATTATTTAGTTGACCATGTTTTCACTCACGGTCTGTTATGTATTGTCCCAGACAGAACGTCGGGGGTAATAAAAGCCGTATAAGCGATAAGACAAACTCATTTCTGCTTTTACGTGTTAATCCGGGCGCTCCCATTCACTGTCGTTATTTTCCCATAAACACCTGGTATCACTACTCAAAATTGGTCAGCATGAATTAAGGCCACCAGCCCCCTATGTCTAATTTCACAAGGGATGGCCAAGTTAAACGCAGACATGACATGAATTGAATGGAATAGAGTGTAAACAATGAATCAAAAATAACATACTCTCAGAGGTGGGAAAACAGACAGGGAAGAGCGCATAATGAATTAAAGGATGGCACAGGAAAATGTAACGAATGAGGTTATTTCATATTTGTCGTTCATCAAATTTTGGACGCTCAACGTCTCTATGTTTCACTCATTGTAGCTAATCATCTGTTGCTAGCAAATCATCTGTCAAGTTATGGGGCCAGACGCTTTTGTAATAATAGCTAAAACAATGTAAAATAAAGCTAAATAACTCCATTAAATTAATAGTTTCTAAAATAAGGGAAACAAAGAACTGCGAATATAGACTATGTTTTTTATTTGAAGAAGAGGGTGGTGTATAAGGTGTGCCGATTAAATCAACATGTTTCTTCAAACAGCGAGGTCAGGAAGTCTTCTGTTTTAATCTCAACTCCAGTAATGACCAACTTTTTTTTGGGTGTTAGTTTTTACATTAAGAATTAACTTTTATTATTTTACCAAATGTACAAAAACACAAAATAATCTTCTTCTTCTTCTTCTTCTTCTTCTTCTTCTTCTTCTTCTTCTTCTTCTGCGTTAGTTTGTAGTCATGTTAAACCTGCAGGCCTGTGGCCAGGACCAAGTCCACAGTCTTTTCCAGGTCAGCACGACAGCCCCATAGCTTCTGCTTGAGCTAAGTACCCACTGGCCAGGTCAGACGTCGTGTATCATCATGGGTTGGTCAGTTTTGGAGAATGTGTTCAGGGTGTGGACAATGAATCCACAATGAATAAATATTCCAAACATCCTACTACATATAATAAAAATAGAGGGCTAGTTATCACAAACCAGTCATTCGTCATCTCGGTCAGAAATTTCTAGTTTTGGTGGGGCAATTGGTAACAGTATTACAAGTGTAATGATAACAGTATTTGTTTTAATCCTTCATCTGTTTTATGACTTGACGTCACAACTGAAAATTACTTTCTCTGAACGAGTGTCATTTCTGCCCAGTGGAATGCATATCCTTTAAAATAAAATTGTGTGCATTTAGATAAGTAGATTGTCTTGTTATATGTGTGTGTGTGTGTGAGTATGTGTGTGTGTACGCTATGTCTCTGACGACGACCCTGGGGCAATGTTCGCAGTTTCTTTGACCTTTGCCCCAGTACGGCTCTAATTCGCTGTGTTCACCCCCCACTTGCAGTCGTATCTCGAGCTGAACCGGAGACATCAATTAAACAGCTGAGGAAAACATGGAAAGGTCTGGAGCTGATGGCACGGGACGCGTGCGTTCTTTGACGCCTTATGCTCCTTAGGAAGTTGAAAAGCTAATGATACGTCCAGGACTATGTCGATACATTCAAATATTTGTTTTAACAGAGGTATATTTTAAACTGAGTCGTATTAAAACAAGCTAATGTTACGTCCAGGACTATCTCGATACATTCAAATATTTGTTTTAACAGAGGTATATTTTAAACTGAGTCGTATTAAAACAAGCTAATGTTACGTCCAGGACTATCTCGATACATTCAAATATTTGTTTTAACAGAGGTATATTTTAAACTGAGTCGTATTAAAACAAGCTAATGTTACGTCCAGGACTATCTCGATACATTCAAATATTTGTTTTAACAGAGGTATATTTTAAACTGAGTCGTATTAAAACAAGCTAATGTTACGTCCAGGACTATCTCGATACATTCAAATATTTGTTTTAACAGAGGTATATTTTAAACTGAGTCGTATTAAAACAAGCTAATGTTACATCCAGGACTATCTCGATACATTCAAATATTTGTTTTAACAGAGGTATATTTTAAACTGAGTCGTATTAAAACAAGCTAATGTTACGTCCAGGACTATGTCGATACATTCAAATATTTGTTTTAACAGAGGTATATTTTAAACTGAGTCGTATTAAAACAAGCTAATGTTACGTCCAGGACTATCTCGATACATTCAAATATTTGTTTTAACAGAGGTATATTTTAAACTGAGTCGTATTAAAACAAGCTAATGTTACGTCCAGGACTATCTCGATACATTCAAATATTTGTTTTAACAGAGGTATATTTTAAACTGAGTCGTATTAAAACAAGAGGACAAAATGGAGAAAAAAGGAGAAACGCGCGAAGAATGTTCGTCAATTATGTGAGAGTCGCTTTAAGCGGGTTCCATTTAAGAGGAATGAGCGTAACTGTTCGCTGTTAATGTCTCAAAATAACTGCAAATAGAATTTTGTTTATTCGCAAACACATTTAATTCAGCGACCCTAAATAAAGGAAACAACAAATACCATAAAAACACTTGGAAGTACTAGGTTATGTTACTAATTTAACATTTATTCTTACTAAATAAAATTCGCAGTTGAATAAATAATTAGCTATCTACCTGTCAGAAAAAAAATAATGAAACACCAAAGCCATGTTCACAAACACACCGAGCGAGGTACCTGTCCACGAACATTCGAGACTAGCATAATAAGTGACAGGTGTCATCTACTAGTAAGAACATTTGTCAATGCCGTACTGCACCCTGAAGCATGGGGGATATAAGTCAAGGACACGCAGCAGTGACAAGATTTAATTATACTGGGACCAGTTTCAGACAAGGAAACATAAGAAAAATAAAGCCAGTCAAGCGAGTTTCCCCCCTTCCACCCATGACCCCACAGGTTACAGTCATTGGTCTCAAAACACGCACTGTCTATTAAAATAAATTATTCTCACAAATGTCCGCCTCACGCTCCATTACAACAAACCCAAGACATCGGCGGCGACTTCCAACAGATTGTTGGAGCTCTTTGTGTATGGGCAGAGACGTTTGTGTGTGAGTGTAACAGGACGTGTATGGGCAGTGACGTTTGTGTGTGAGTGTAACAGGACGTGTATGGGCAGGGACGTTTGTGTGTGAGTGTATGGGCAGGGACGTTTGTGTGTGAGTGTAACAGGACGTGTATGGGCAGGGACGTTTGTGTGTGAGTGTAACAGGACGTGTATGGGCAGGGACGTTTGTGTGTGAGTGTAACAGGACGTGTATGGGCAGGGACGTTTGTGTGTGAGTGTAACAGGACGTGTATGAGCAGGGACGTTTGTGTGTGAGTGTAAAAGGACGTGTATTAGTGAGAGAATGAGATAAAAAAAACTATAACTACATTCTGTACACAAGGTCGCGCAAGCTATATAAACTGTAGCATTTCATCAACACTTCCATGTATATGGATAATGGTTGAAAGGGCGTGCTACGCTTAAACGTAGCTAACACCTAAATTTAAACAATAATAATAATAATAAAACAACGTCAAAACAGACTGTAGAATGTTTCAGTGTTCTTTTTCTGATTTCTTTGTCACGGTCTG
Source organism: Oreohelix idahoensis (assembly GCA_024509875.1). Lineage (NCBI taxonomy): Eukaryota > Metazoa > Mollusca > Gastropoda > Stylommatophora > Oreohelicidae > Oreohelix > Oreohelix idahoensis. The sequence continues at coordinate 459,906 of JAMPIV010007315.1, read as the reverse complement.
TTGTTCGAGTAAGAAGCGCCTGAATATATGAGTGCTCATTCTTTGAAGCCCCGCCCCGGCCCCCCCCCCCCATTTCCTCCCCCCCCCTCTCCCCACCCGGGCATTTCCAGATAACCAGAGTACATTGTTTGAAAGTGAATAAACCTTCGAAAAATTATGCAATTTAAAGTTTATAATGCAACGCAAAATAAATAAATACGAAAAAATTAAATAAATAAATACAAATTCATAAGTTAAAAAAAAAAGAGCCATAGCATCTATTAGGCACATTTTGGGAATGGGAGGGGCGAGGGAATGAAACCCGGAGACTGCTCCCCCATCCATAAGGACGCCGTTGGAATGTGTTACAGCCTGATGTAGTATTGATCCCCGATCATAAATCACTGGGTTTTCGGTGTTGGCAGCAACTGACAATAGGATTTTGAAAGACACGCCTATGATAGGAGTACTATGTATGACACAGTGTGTTGACTAATCACGCACCACCAAGAGTTGCCGACACTGCAGTGACAATCATTATAAATATTGCTCAAGTCAAGACTTTGCAAATACTTCTGAGCAAAGAAAAAAAAGTTTCGTCAGGGCCAGTAGTGGGTTCTTCGTGAGTATCACATTGAGTTCTTGTATTAATTTTTGTATTTTGACAATAATGAGATTATTGTACTGGAAGTATTGACGTAAAAATAATGACACCGATTAAAAAAAATATGGATAATGATTCTAGTTACAATGATTCAAGAAAAACAAAAGTGATATTGGTATTCATGCCAACTCTTTGTTATCAATGTGAAATACATAACTTATTAGATGACTGCTAGCGAGATAAGAATGAGAATAACTGCAGATGTCACTATAAGAAACAGAAGAAGGAACGGTGAGATTAGGAAGTTGACATGAACAACACCGTGCGTCATCTACACACAGAGACAAGAAACAAACCAGTATGGACGTCTAACTAACATACAGCCAAAATCAGCGACCACTGTAAGCCTTCAACGGCAGGAAATCTGGCAACATGGCAAGATAACGGTCAAGAGGAAACAGACAAAGCTAACTGTTTCCAGAAGACAAACATTAACTTGGTCACATTAAAAAAAAAAATATTTTTTTTTGCCTCGTTTTGGCGAGGCGCGTCCCGTTCAACCTAGTCGGTTATATTAGGGCACATGTCCAAATATAAAAGACCCTTAGGTCTGAGATTATATTTTTTGTAACTATTGGTTACATCAACAAGACTTGCTTGTTTGACAAGTGTGTCACAGCGCTTGGAGGCGCCAGTGGTCACATCAACAAGACTTGCTTGTTTGACAAGTGTGTCACAGCGCTTGGAGGCGCCAGTGGTCACATCAACAAGACTTGCTTGTTTGACAAGTGTGCCACAGCGCTTGGAGGCGCCAGTGGTCACATCAACAGGACTTGCTTGATTGAAAAGTGTGCCACAGCGCTTGGAGGCACCAGTGGTCACATCAACAGGACTTGCTTGATTGACAAGTGTGTCACAGCGCTTGGAGGCGCCAGTGGTCACATCAACAAGACTTGCTTGATTGACAAGTGTGTCACAGCGCTTGGAGGCGCCAGTGGTCACATCAACAAGACTTGCTTGATTGACAAGTGTGTCACAGCGCTTGGAGGCGCCAGTGGTCACATCAACAAGACTTGCTTGATTGACAAGTGTGTCACAGCGCTTGGAGGCGCCAGTGGTCACATCAACAAGACTTGCTTGTTTGACAAGTGTGCCACAGCGCTTGGAGGCGCCAGTGGTCACATCAACAAGACTTGCTTGTTTGACAAGTGTGCAACAGCGCTTGGAGGCGCCAGTGGTCACATCAACAGGACTTGCTTGATTGAAAAGTGTGCCACAGCGCTTGGAGGCACCAGTGGTCACATCAACAGGACTTGCTTGATTGAAAAGTGTGCCACAGCGCTTGGAAGCACCAGTGGTCACATCAACAGGACTTGCTTGATTGAAAAGTGTGCCACAGCGCTTGGAGGCGCCAGTGGTCACATCAACAAGACTTGCTTGATTGAAAAGTGTGCCACAGCGCTTGGAGGCGCCAGTGGTCACATCAACAAGACTTGCTTGATTGAAAAGTGTGCCACAGCGCTTGGAGGCGCCAGTGGTCACATCAACAGGACTTGCTTGATTGAAAAGTGTGCCACAGCGCTTGGAAGCACCAGTGGTCACATCAACAGGACTTGCTTGATTGAAAAGTGTGCCACAGCGCTTGGAGGCGCCAGTGGTCACATCAACAAGACTTGCTTGATTGAAAAGTGTGCCACAGCGCTTGGAGGCGCCAGTGGTCACATCAACAAGACTTGCTTGATTGAAAAGTGTGCCACAGCGCTTGGAGGCGCCAGTGGTCACATCAACAAGACTTGCTTGATTGAAAAGTGTGCCACAGCGCTTGGAGGCGCCAGTGGTCACATCAACAAGACTTGCTTGATTGAAAAGTGTGCCACAGCGCTTGGAGGCGCCAGTGGTCACATCAACAAGACTTGCTTGATTGAAAAGTGTGCCACAGCGCTTGGAGGCGCCAGTGGTCACAAACAAGTCAAGGACAGAAGTAGCAGCTATGCAACACTATAACCATTCTAGAAGTTCTGATTTGTCCATATACTGATAGAAGATGAATTATAAAACAAAATATTGATAAGGACAGCAATGGTGCAGTGAAATTATTTGAGACGTAGTAGTTCATCCATTCTCCTTATGGTCAATGTGGAGCATGGGTTTTCAAATAATTCACATCAAACATTCGCGCCTTGTGTTCTCCTTTTTGTTTTATCTCTTTTTAAAAAACTATGTTAGATGTTATTTGTAAAACATCAGATGCTCTTTTCTGTTATGTCTGACAAAAGAAAATCTAAAAAATCTGGCTGAAAAAACTTTCATTGTTGTCACAGGTAAGTATAAATAGAGAGTAGGTTCTGTCTGATTTCAGACAGAGGATGAATGTGTGGAGTGAGAATTGAGAGAAATGGAATCACAGGTGGAAAATTGGGAAAAGATGAGCCGTCTGAAGGGTAGTGGTACTACTATCTTCAGCTTACCTTGACTATCTTTTGTATGGCAATCTTTTCCCCGCCCTCCTATGCTAATTAATAATGACAATGATCTAATTAATAAGCAGTAAGGACATACGATACCAAAGTGACAGGTAAGATAAGAGGGTCTGACCACCACAGAGTGTATATATATATTTTATTGAAGAAATATAATCCACGATATCAAGAAAATCAACATAAGTCTGCCTTTAACACTTCGGCAGTCCACAGATCACAAATCATAGAACAACGTACAACACCCAACACCACTTTTTTCACTACCGGTACTAGACAACCACGCAAATCCCTCATTCACTCGCGTCGCACTGTCAATCATTAAAGTCTGTCCAAGTCCTGCTTCTAACGGACAGTGGGCTTCTAGTTCTGGATGAACATCCACGTCTGCCTTACTCTTAAATTACTCCAGGAAATGGCAGCATTTCTCACGACTAAGTGCCTAACACTAATCCAATGGATAAGGAAATAAACTTCCGAAGAGAACGTGCACAATTTATCCTTGCGCGCACCCGCTTCCAAAGGGCACTAAGGAAGACTACTCTGGTAGTGCGTTTATCCTTACACTATTCAGAATCCGACTTTCAATTCGCTCTAGGGCACTGCTGATAAACAAACAACGACCAAGTGAGGGCTCTCAAGCTAAGCGCCTCTATGTGCTGAATTTGACGATGGCGTGGCTTCATGTACGTGACGAATGGAAAACCATGGCTTCTTCTCTATTTTTGTATGCTAGAAATCTCTGGTGACCGGACGTTAATGGGTCCGACAGTGTTGCTCTGAGGAGTGGAAGGCAAAGGCACATGTGATGTGCCGTATGCGATAGTTAATAATTACGAATGACCGCCAGGTAAGCTAGGCAACTAACAGGCCGTTTGCCCGGCCGTGCGTTCTGGGAATATTGGTGGCTGGAAATGCAGGCTAGCAGAATAAACTCCACGGGCCACTTTATGATGAATGCCCGATCTATTTCTAGAGAATCTTTGTTTTTGTCTGGTAACAGAAGCACAGACAGCGTCTACTAGATGACCAGCGCCGCTCAAGTAATAAATCTGCAAACAGTATTAAATGACAACAGCTTTCAACTTGAGGTATTTAGTTACTAGTAGCGAGAATCCGAGAAGCATAACTGGTGCAGAAACATAGAGACAGGGTCTTTAATAGTAAGACAGACTGCCAGTTATGCACGTGCATACAAGGGACTACTACTTGAGACGTAAGACCTACGGTCAGAAGGTCCGATCGTCTCCCAAAGAACGTGCTGGCGGCACGGCATCGAAGTAGAGAAGTTCCCTCTGCTATCGGGTAAAAAAGGGCACTCTTAGCTGGCCGCTTGCTAGACCGTACAGGGACGGCAAAATAAAGCCGGGGACCTGAGTGTCCGCGAAAGAAAAAGAAATAGGAGATGATTCCCGTGTTGTCCCCAGACTCTCTGAATCAAAGACTAGTTAAGAGGCAGTTCACTAGATCTAAGGCTATGACAACTTTAGCCGCTTCCACGTGCAAACGGTGTGTCTTATCCTGGCGTTACCAAGATTGACAGAATCTAAGAGAGAATTAGAGCTGTAAAAATTCAGAAATGACAGAAAAGTGGGTGGTAACATAAAATAGGAAACTAAACAGACAGGTCAAGCCAGACAGAGGGCAGACAATTCCACCGCCCGTCACAATTGTCCAACTTGTTAGCTCTCATACTCACGCTCGTATTTGGAAAACTAACGAGCTGTCTGACAAAACTAACTTAAGACCTGATCATAATTTTCCTTTGCGCCCCTGCGGAACATGTACCTCCACATCAATGGTCCTCTTGTAGGAACCCGGCACCACACAGTTACATGTTCTTACAGTGGTAGTATCTAGGGCAATGTGCTTTTTATGACCAGGTTGCCAGCTCCATACATAGCCTCATATGAATGGCCTTGAACGACAACATCCCTGATGGTGCAGTTGTCCTATATTTCTTGATCTCTTCAGAGTAGGGCTGGATTATCCATTAGTCTAAGTAGGCTGAAGCCTAGGGACCCAGAGATCTTGTGGACCAATGCATAGATTTATGGACACAAGAAAATGTTTGCACTTTACAATCGCATTCATAAAGTTTTAACGTTTGGACAAAATCAATATTTAAATTATTGCCTATTAGGTGAAAAAAAGGGGGAGGGGGGCAAAACACTAAAAAGCATAGAGGCCCTTCTAGGCTTAATCCAGCCCTTCTTCAGAGACCCCCGTGAATGACACTTGGCAGTCCTGTCTATACGATTAAAAAATATCCATACATACCGGTACTACAGATTAGAATGTTTATATAGGCGACCAATTACTGGAAGAAAATAATTGACTACGTATATACGATAAAAAAAATATCCATACATACCAGTACTACAGGCCAGAATGTTTATATGGGCGACCACTTATTTGAAGAAAATAATGACTATGTATATAAAATCTATATGAAAAATATTCTCTGGCACAGCAGATGAAGAAAAAAAACATACACATACACACAAACACATATACACACGATACATTGCATGTATTTGGAACTTTCTTACAGTGGTTAACGGTCTGTTAATGGCAATATTTGATCACATCAGTGTAATCATCATCGTCATCATCATCACCATCACCATCATCATCCCGATCACCATCATCATCATCACCATCATCATCACCTTCATCACCCCCATCACCATCATCATCACCATCATTATCATCCCCATCTCCATCACCATCATCATCACCACCATCATCATCACTATCACCATCATAATCATCATCACCACACCATCATCACCTTCACCACCATCATCATCACCATCATCATCACCATCATCTTCATCATCACCATCATCATCTTTATCATCACCATCACCACCATCATCATCATTACCATCATCATCGCCATCATCACCATCATCACTTTCACAAGCCACTATTTAACTATGGTGGGGGAAAGTGCTAGCTGGCTAACCCCTCACCACTAGGGCAATACCACTGCTGTACAGATTTAACTACAAAACATACTCTGGCTCTTGTCCACTAAGGTTTGACTATACAACAATGGGTGACACAAGGAACGAACGCTTCTAAACAGCTAATATCCCTTTTATTAGCAAGAACATAACTGGACCACACACGGCCTAATGAAATGCAAATACATATTTAAATGCCGCCACAGGGAATGAACATATAATATCAATATGCAAGACCAGGCAATATGGCTACTTAACTCCTACGGTGAACTCCGCTCAATGTAGCGGCGAACCAAAATGGTACTAACGACCTACGACTATCAAAAGTTCGTACAACCAATTCTCAGCTTACACAAAAATCATCACTGAGCAAATAATCACTTCCATAAATAAATATCACCAACATAAGACTAATCTGGCGGGCGCTGTATCAGGATATTCAATGAAATATGAGCAGCATCAAGCTGGCATAGAATATCGTCCAAACGGGACGGGAGTCCAATCACTAATGAATCTTTTTCGCTCAACCCTTTGGTGCCCGAAATTTCGATGGTCACATGACCAGGTCGTTCGGCTATGTCCATGTCTATTTGCTTGTCACTAACAAGCAAGCAACCACAAAATAGCATTGTGACATCCACCGCCCCCCTCCCCTCTTTTAAGAAAGAAATCAAAGTTTTCTTCCATCCGGAGGGTGCTGAGCCCGAACCCGCTCAGAGGTTTGAGGCCCATATGTCACCTAACAGCATACCCTCACCGACCTAATAGTGCCGTCCTAGCAAATATCATACTCATGTGTGCAACATCAATCGGGACCAAAACATGTGTACATGATAAATCACCCAAGGTTAAGACAACCATAAAAATGACAAATGTTACCTCACCTGGTTAACTTTGAAATAAACCCCGTAGGGTAACTAAGTATCTGAATGACTAGATTCACCTACTCCCATACTTACTTACTTAGTCGTTCCCCTTCTACCGTGAGGTGTAGAGGTTTGGAAGAGAGAGCGCCAGACTATCCTATCGGCTGTCTTCCTCTTGGCCTGGTTCCATTCTAGTCCTCGGTCCTTCAAAGATTGTCTAATGTTGTTCTTCCAGCGGACTCTGGGTCGTCCTGGAGGTCTGGATCCCTGGCTCTTTGTTTCCCATGCTTGTCGTGGTAACCGATCTTCTCCCATTCTGCAGACATGGCCAAACCATCTTAGTTGAGACTGTTCTACTTGGGTCTACAGGGGGTGGGATTTTAGGCCTTGACGTATTGTCTGGTTGCGGACCATTTCTCTTCTTGTTACTTCAACCACCTTCCTCAGATACCTCATTTCTGAGGTTTGGATCTGGCTTTTGTGGATTGTAGTCATTGCCCATGACTCGCATCCATATGTCAAGACTGGGACATAGGTGGAGCGGTATACAGCCATCTTCCTTTTCTTACCAACCTCTCTCTTGCTGAGGAATCCTCGATTTATGGCCTGAAAAAGTCTCCTAGCTGCTGCTTTTCGAGTGGCCAACTCTTCTTTGATGCCTCGCTATCGGTCTATAATAGCTCCGAGGTATTTAAAGTGGTCGACCTGCTCCAGGACCTGTTTTTCCAGCTTAATCTGATGTCTTTTGTCTTCTCGTGATATCACCATGGATTTTGTTTTAGAGCTCCTTATGACCATCCCTCTCTTCTCCAGCTCTTCCTTCCAGACTTGCAGGTTGAATTGGAGATGTGCCTCTGATTTAGCATTCAAGACAACATCATCAGCAAATGCCAGCTCTGAAATGCAGACCTGTCTTATCTTCCAGTACCCCACTGAATACTTTCTTGTTCTCTCCTTACATGCCTTGATAACATCGTCTATGAGGAGTATGAAAAGACAAGGTGACAGGATATCACCTTGTCTTACACCAGTGGTGGTCCTGAACTCTTCTGACTTATGGTTTGCTGTCCTCACATAATTTCTGCAAGACTTGTAGAAGGTCTGTATAGCATGAATCAGAGGTGCTGGAATGTTCTTCCTTGGGCTCCTGCAAGAAAGATACTAAGTCTGTGCTACAAGCCGAGAGAACCTTATCTCGTAGCATTAGATCTACCAGACCCTCATACGTTTTTTTTCAATTCCAGATAAATCAATCCAACGATTCATATATAATTTGATTGACGAAATAAATTCGCCAAAATCTTTGATTTTGGATGGCACCGCCGCATGGAACTTCTCTCTATAACCCTCATCATCATCATCACCATCACTATTATCATCATCACCATCACAATCACCATCATCACTTAAATTACTTAAAAAGGACATTTCATTCACCCTTCTTATTCAAACTCACCACATTCGTCCATCCAGATCTTACAGGTTGAAGATGAGGCTTCTAGTGTTATGTTTAGTACTATGTTTGGTCACCATGGCTTCAGGACAAAGTAAGTATTTTTTATTCGAATCTTCCAGAGTTCTGCCTTCTTTTATATATACTGTCCCTCTGTGTTCATTTTTCTGTCATGACTGTTTGCATTTCGGTCCGTCTTCTCCCATCTGTTTGCTTCTCCAAAATCTATTTGTGCCTGTCTGTATATCTGTCTGTGCCTGTCTGTTTATCTGTCTGCATTGCTCAGTTTATATTTGGCCCTATTTGTTTGTCCGTCTATCTTATTTAAGAGTATTCAGTAGAGTGAAGTCTCTAACACTCAACTCCCCTACGGAAGTATCTGCTATGGGACTACCTTTATCTTTTTACACGCAGACATGTTTACGTTACGCCAGGTCAACTGTAGTATTATCAGGTGAATAGATAGGCCAACGGATTACGCGGTTATCGCTTGAGTCGTCTTTGAAAGAGACAGGCCTGTGTTGACATAACGGGGTTTGCCCGATCGTTGAATAGAACCACAGATGGTTTGTCAAGACGGTCGGCGGTCATATCTGTCTGTCTGGCGCACCTATAGGCGGTAATTAGATTAGCGCTTCCGCTGTCCCCGGTCTGTATCATTAATACAGATAAATATGTCTGAAGAAAACATTGGCAGAAGTCATTTCGCCAGAAAAACATGGTCACAATATTGTGAGAGGCAGATAGGTGCAGCCGAAAGGATTACGCCATATTAGGAAGAGGTCGCGAGTTTGGAATATTTTCAAACACGCGAGGGATTTGTTTTTTAAAACACCCCTTCCCAACCAGTGCTAAGAGCTTGGATTGGCTTAAAGTAAGAAGCCGGAATAAACTTTGGATTCTATTAGAACATCCAACAGAAGCACCATCTGTGATGTGAACTGAGAACTGCACATATAATGAGTAAAATCAGAAAAACAGAACACACAGAGAGACTGCATCGCATCGTCATATGAACAACTCCCAGAATCCAGTGAGACACCGGACTTAGAATTCCATAATTAGATAGAATATTTGGGGAACTTTGAAAACTAACAAGTAAACCCGCATTTATAAATACAAAGACTGTAAACTTAAAAGGACCAGGTCTTTAAATATTAGGACTGGATACCTAAGGAACTGGATCACCTGTCATAAGAGAAACTTTCCCAGGCCAAGTGTTTCGCAGATTCACCCGTCTTAAGAGGAATTCACAATTTCCCAGACCAAGTGTTTCGCAGATTCACCCGTCATAAAGGGATTCAAAATTTCCAGACCAAGTGATTCGAGAGCATATAACCTAAATTGCTCGTGTCCATTCTAACCGGTGCGAGGAGATTGTGTATTCCTAAAAATTATTGGGGTAAGTGTAAACTTTTATTTTTACAAATGTGAATTTGATATGTTTTCTTGCTTAGTGGTTATATATGAGGCTGGCAACCTCAACATAGGAAACTAGTATATTCGTAAACCACTGAAGCAAACGCTGGTAATCGTTTCTGGCTAGTCGTGTGGAAACCTGACAGCAGAGGTGACCCCAGGCTCCGAATGGAGCAGTAATGAGTGATGATCACATGTGCCTCAAGTGTATAATATCCTTTTCTGTGAGATATATATAACTTATTAATGTTAGTTCAGGCACAAATCATTATTCGCTTTGTCCAGACACATTTTCCCAGTTAATACCCAGAAGAATATTGGTGAATTTTAATCATCTTCATTTAACCTCTACACCTCACGGTAGAAGGGGAACGACTAGGTAAGTAAGTAAGTTCATTGAGCTACGCTGTGTACTCAAGAATTTAATTCTTCTGAGAGATTATTATTGGTAGGTGGATAGCGAGTCAATGCGCCTGTTAAACTTCCAACTCAGTGTACTTAGCAGAGGCATTTGTATTTCTATTTGTCCAAAGTTCGTGGTTACAAGCTATCAGACGGTTTGAAGTACTAACGTTACTACGCCGCTAATGTGAGAGAAGAGCATCAACACTGACAGCCTACATTGGACCAGTTATGTGGAGAAGTGCACTCATCATCAAAAAGAAGTGATGGAAACCACGGCGACAGGACTCCCCTAGTTAAGTTTTCTTGTAACAAGGGCGAAAGCAACGGACTTTGATAAATCCTCACCTTCGTCTCCGTGACGAAAACATGTATTTACAGCAAAATTCATCATTTCTATATTTATTTTAACCTGTTAAAGACTAATTCACTATTAAATTTGTTACATGTTATTTTAAAACTAAACAGTAATAGTTGATTCTGACAATGAGAGATACATGCTTGGAGTGCTGTCGATTAAATCCAGATATGCGGTGGCCCAAGCAAAAGCCTATATGCGAGTATCCACAAACGGCTCCCTCTGCACGGTAACATAGCTGACATTAACTGGAAATTAATCAATTGATACATGATCATTCCGGGGATGGTGATGCCATCATGTATACAGATTGGTCGGTGATCCGGGGTGAGAATCCGGTTGGGGCTTCTCTGCTCGGGTACAGGGCAGAATCGTCGCCGAACATAGCGGGGCTTACAAGATAATAACTTCCAGCATGAGAATGGAGGTCGAGGCTGTTACTGCAGCCTTAAGGTGGATAACTGAAACTTCATTAACAAAGGCTATCATTGTGTCAGACTCTCAGTCCATGTTTCGGAAGGTTCAAAGTGGTTGGTTGCGGCATGAATGGAAAACATTCATAGAAGCTTCCAGTCTACAAGAGCAGGTGTGGATATACTGTCCCGGTCATGTTGGGGTATGTGGTAATGAAAGAGCTGACAGACTAGCATCAAGAGCACCCATAGTGGGGACACTGGATATGGATAAGGGACATATACTGAGAACAATTAATGATCGCCTGTTAGAGAATGACACTGCAATAGAAGAATCATCAAGGTTAAGACTGTTGGAATTTGGTATAAAAAATAAAGCTATTAGAGATGGACGTATGGGAGGATGCATCCGTCGTGTTTACAACCAGCGAGCTACAGGAACAATTAGCATTCACACTCTTCAACATATACTGATGGAGACTGAGCACCTATGGGTTTGCCCGGAGTGCAATGATATCAATTCTGCATAACAATAACAATAAACAAGGCTGCGTTCTGGCTCCGACCCTCTTCGGGAATCTTCTTTGCCTTTCTTTTGTACCATGCATTCAGAGATGCAACTGAAGGAGTATGCCTTCACACTAGGTCAGATGGCCATCTGTTTAATCTCGCAAGGCGGAAGGCAAAAACAAAAATCAGAAGTGTCACTATAAGAGACTTGTTATTCGGTGTTGACGCTGCGGTCTTAACTCAAAGCCAACAAGAGCTTCAGAGCTTGATGAATCGCTTCACCCAAGCATGCAAGCACTTTGGCCTCACAATAAATCCAAAGAAAACAAATGTGCTGTCAGGATGTGGCTGCTGCACCGGTTATCACCATCGATAACTATGAATTGGCAGTGGTGCACCACTTCACATACTTGGGGTTTTCCGTCATAGACAAACTCTCTCTGGACACAGATATTGACACCCGCATTGGCAAAGATGCAGCTACCTTTGCCCGCCTCACATCGCATGTTTGGGGAAACTCCAAACTCACAATGAAGACCAAAGCTGCAGTATATAACGCATTTCGTGGAAAGATAAAGTGACAAATGTCGAGGTGTTGTCACTTGCTGGCCTTCAACGTGTCACGAGTGGTTTTCAGAATATGTCTGAGACAAGACAAAAAGTCTGATTGACGTCTCAGTCAAGACAAAAGTCTGAATAAGGACTGAGAAGATAGATGAGTTATGGTGTTGAATGTGGATGGAGTGAATTATAGCTATCAGGAGTAACAGATCAGATACTGGCTCTCCCTCCTGCCACTCAATGACTATGTTTCTAAGCTACGTTCACTCTGTCTCTCTCTCTGTTTCTCTAAGAGTAATATACAGTGCACGTTAGTAACTCCACAAACAATGAAGTACAAGTACAGATAGTAAAGGCGTCTTATCCGCAGATTGATTGTCTAATTTATTAACAACAAAATATGGCAAAACAAGAAAACATCCACTCACAAACATCAAATAAAAACATGCTGTTAACAAATCGAGAGACACCATGCAAATAATAATAATCATCATAAGAATAATCCCAAGCCGGCTGAAAAAGGAGGAGGGCGGCCTGCATAGAGGTGGTAAGGAGGCAGCCCCTCCACCATGCAAAGGCACAACAGGCTAATCACCTGTTTGCTTTAAAATATGATTACGCGAACTACAAGAGAGAAAATTGGACTGATTCTAAAGGCGACGAACTGAAACGGACTACGACTTATGGAACTTGGAACACTTACTTGCTTACTTAGTCGTTCCCCTTCTACCGTGAGGTGTAGAGGTTTAGAAGAGAGAGCGCCAGACTATCCTATCGGCTGTCATCCTCCTGGCCTGGTTCAATTATAGTCCTCGGTCCTTCAAAGATTGTCTAATGTTGTCCTCCCAGCGGACTCTGGGTCGTCCTGGGGGTCTAGATCCCTGGCTCTTTGTTTCACATGCTTGTCGTGGTAGCCGATCTTCTCCCATTCTGCAGACATGGCCAAACCATCTTAGGTGGTACTGTTCTACTTGGGTCTACAGGGGGTGGGATTTTAGTCCTTGACGTATCGTCTGGTTCGGACCATGTCTCTTCTTGTTACTTCAACCACCTCCCTCAGTTTTTGGCCACAATGCAACCCACGCCCCCTTTAGCTCTTTCAGCATAAGTCAGAAGAGTTCAGGACCACCACTGGTGTAAGACAAGGTGATATCCTGTCACCTTATCTTTTCATACTCCTCATGGACGATGTTATCAAGGCATGTAACGAGAGAACAAGAAAGTATTCAGTGGGGTACTGGAAGATGAGACAGGTCTGTATTTCAGAGCTGGCATTTGCTTATGATGTTGCCCTGATTGCTAAATCAGAGGCGCGTGATAATATGGATGAAGTAGAGCTGACGCTACTACCAGATGTTAGAACTGGCGATAATGTGTAGCTCTATGAAGTTGCTGAAGTGGAGCATGGGCGCTCCACTTACTTTGTGGGGGTGGCATAAAATTCCCAGCACGGGAGATAACAAATGTACCTGAATTAGAGAGTTAGTAAAATAACAACTGTAGTTGGTGGGAACACCCCAATGTAAATGGGTTGATGATTTATCCTACCTTTCCAGGAAGGCAAACCCGGCCGATTGCCCAGTGGTCCCTTAACTCAGTTGGAGTTAAGCGGTTCTCGCTAAAATGAAATCATATAAAAAAATCTATGATTATCTAGCCAATATAAATGTTACAACATCGAAAAACAAAACAATTCTATAAACAGGTACATATTAACTTATTTCAACCATTCCCACACCGACTGCTGGTCAGTGCTAACCTGGTCCTTCAGTTTATCTCTCTCTCTCCTCTTCTCACTAACCGTTAATTAGACGAGCGAGCCAGTAGGTGCCTGGGCCGGCCTACGTGATAACTCGCAACTTTGCGTAATCAGTGGTTACCCATGGCTAGCGTGGGTTGGGGGGTTCGGTATGTAAACGTTCCTGCCCCATCTACCTGGAGCAGAACTGACCTTACAACGTATCTGTAATAGTCTAATTGAGATTGATATATACTGTGGTAGACTAACTTGCTCTGGTGTGGCTGGTTACGCGAATTATCGTGGGTGAAATTCAAGTGAGATAACGTTGAATACAAAAGGCAATGTCAACTTCAATAGTGTCAATCGTACAAGGCTGGAACTCATTGTTATACGAAGTATCAACGACGATTTATTTAAGACGGTCACATAGACAAAGTATTACAACATGTTCGTATCAACGGCTGACCCCTCAAGGGCAGTCAAACATTTCATGATTATGGGTATATAATAAATTGCAGAAAATACCCTCTTTAAAAATGGCCTCGTAGAACATCAAAGTCCGAACATCGGTACATCCATATTTGAGGCTTCATAAAAACCAGTACATATAGGTTTCTACGTCTTTAACTTGATTGACCTCTAATTCCTCCGTAATCCAACGGACGGTAAAAATTATATTTTATTACTTGAGATTCATTTGTGCAATCTACTTCGGCACGTATTTTGACAGTATAAGGCTGGATCCGATAACTGTAACAGGAGTCCAATTTCAAGCCATTCTAACAAAGGGGCAATGATCTCCCATTGAGTGACTTGACTAGATACTTCCTTGAAGAAAATTCATATATTTATGTTTCAAACAAAATTCAAATAACTTACTGGTAACTTGGCACGGCAATGGCTTCCATCCGGAAAGCCGTATAAAGTCGGAGTAAACAGTAGTTACCATATTCCAGACAAGCGTCTGCTTTAGAAAATCACAACCATTACACCCCTCTTCGAGGTCACTACGTCATTCTCTTGTTTAGCAACAAAACGCCAAATACTAGCGCACAAATATGTGCGATTCCGTGCGTGATGAATTTAAATTACCAATATATTCTTACCACATATGTTCATGCGTACACTCTTAACAGAAGTAGGACCCATGACTACTTTACGTCTGTTAAGGACCCAAAAAGGACGCAACAGTATCTCTACTTAACAATTAGGTATATACACTTCGAGGGGAAAATTATTCTTTTAGTGAAACAAGTCAGATATATGTACACTTCGTGATTAACAGGTTCTCAAGAAAGGTTTTCATAAAGCATCTTAAGTTACGCAACCATTTAGCTTTAGAAAAACAAAAACCCGTAAGTGGCATACAAACACAATTTCCTTAAAAAAACTAGCCATAGCTTCCAGTGTTTTTTGGGTGATGGCCGAACTTTAAAAATGCTAGAACCCACTATAAAAGAACTTACTCTGACTAAGTAAAAATCCCAAGGAAAAAAATAACAACTACCAAGTTACTTAAGGATTCTTACCGAGACAGTGAAGAATTTCACACTCTAACAGTAGCTGGCAAACTGCACAAGATCTCGACCACCTCGCGGCAGAAGTTCCAGGGACTTAAAGCATTTCGAGACAGAAGGGGACTCAATTTATAGTAGATCCTGGGCCGCAGGTGTTCAACACCTGGACAGAAAAACGAAAAAAAAAAAAATCGTAACGTCTCCCGCAGGATTTCTCGTGGCGACGCACTTCAAGAAGGATTACGTAACAGAGCGACTGCTCTTACGCTGCGAGGGTCCCAGACGTTCCCTGGAATCAAAATCCCAGGGAAGTTTTTGCCGCCCAGCGAGGAGCGTCGTGAACGCGTCACAAAGACACTCTTACCAGCATTTAATGACCTTTTCATCTCGGCTGGTCACTGTCCGAGGAAGTGCGACCGGATGGCCTACGCTGACGCTAGTAACCCACGTTAACGTAATAAATAAAGACGGAATAAATTACTATATACATCATAGAAATCGAAGCACAAAACATTTTCTGTGTTCCCTTAACTATAAGTTTTGGCGGGAGTTGCCCAGCAACGCGGACAGGAACGCTAACTAGAGGACTACGTCACCTCATTTGCATGAGCTTATTTAAATTCTATGATAAGTAGGTAACGATAGTTGTAGGTAATGAAATAAATCTTTACAATTTGTATAACCAATGAAAAAGGCTCTAAGTCGGCAAGCCCCGCACCACTTATGAGTTTAGTAAAAGAATATATTTTCTTAGTCAGTTGTATCTAGAGAGCGATAGCACAAGGACGTGATTTTATCAGGTGATGTAGCAACCAGGCGCTCACCCAGACTGTCACAAAAGCCCGGCTCAGTCCGAGAATCTCAAGACATTTATTATACTGTGGTTTACAGTATATTGACAAGGGTTTTAACCTCATCGCCAAGAACAAGATTTTCTAGAAAAGTCGTAGCTATAAATCAATGAAGCAACGAAATAGTAGAGATAAGCAAACTGATAGAATTCGCCATTGATGAAGCAGAGGGTCCTCCAAGTAGAGCGCCCAAATCCTTAATAGACACTCCTAAAGTATTAATAGATGGAGAAAGCATAAAGTATCTAATTGAGTACTACGAGGAATAAATTAACGAAGTTACAAAGGCTGAGACTGTGGAGTAGCATTGCCAAACTGTCAACAATATTGAAAGATATACAGACAAAATTAGAGGAACAGAAGACGATGATTTCGTTGATGTACTTTGATAATATACATGAAACTGTTGGTGTTCCTTCAAGTTGAATAAAGGTTTATATGATCACTGGGCAGTTATCAACTATATAAGGTTTGCTGTTTTGTGTGGAATTACTGCTGGAGAATTAAAACCACATCATCACACAACTGTAAGCAAGGGTGAATTAAGAACCTGGGTATCATAAAGTCATTTAGGAAGTTAACACCTCAGGCGATAGCCTGTACCAAGACCTAAAAGATGACCAGGTAACAGAAGATTGAAACTAGTTATACAGATATACTGCAATCATCCTAACAATCTGAAACAACTATGCAATCACCTAAAAGAATTTGGTCACTGTTAAATTATATACTACTCGTCAAAAGTCAAGGGCCACTTAGAAAAACCTTGGTTGAAACCATAAAACAGATCTGATATAAACGTAATTGGTATCAGTTAAAACGGCATTTATTGAATATAAAAAATTGACATGTCACGTAAAGAAATGGAAACACACATTCAAACGCAATGAAGCTGTGAAATGTCACCCACCTTTTCAAAAGTCACACAATAGATATTGGACAAATAGACATTTCAAAATCGGGTAAGACCACCGTTTGCAGCAAGGCATTCAAGACAGCGTAGGCGCATCGAGTCCACAAGGGTCCGAAGAGTATCCTGAGGAACAGCTTGCCATTCCTGAAGCAGAAATGCAGTCAGCTGTGCAACATCCATTGGCAGGGGGTGATTCGTTGACAATCTTCGACCAAGGACATCCCAGAGATGCTCAATCATAGAAAGGTCAGGTGAATGAGCTGGCCACGCCATCCTGATGATCCCATGTTGCTGAATAAACTCATTCACCACACGAGCTCGATGGGGTCGAGCGTTATCATCTTGGAGGATGGCATTACCACCTATGGCCTCCAGAGCAGGCTGAACAATTGGTCTCAAGATTTCGTTCTGGTATCTTGGGCCGGTCAAGTTGCCTTGGATGATGTAGAGTGGGGTCCTGCCGTGTCTGTAGAAGCCTCCCCAGACAATGACAGAACCCCTACCATAACGATCCACCTCTCGAATTGTATCATCAGTAAATCGCTCTCCTGGTCGTCTCCAAACTCGAATCCTGCCATTATTGAATGACACAATGAAGCGAGATTCATCAGTGAAGAGAACGTGACTCCATTGTTGCCTTGTCCATTGGATGTGCTCGCGACACCAAGCAACACGGGCTCTGCGATGAGCAGGAGTAAGAGGGATTCTGACTGCAGGACGTCGAGCAGCCAGTCCAAATTCATGTAAACGTCTGCGAATGGTGCTTTGACTGACATTAACGTTTACAGTTTGTCTCAGCTGACATCTTAGAGTGGAACAAGTCACTGTTCGATGGCACAGGGCTGACAACAAGAGGTACCGGTCATCATGTCTATTGGTGCATCTAGGGCGACCTGGCCGGTGGCGATTCTCCACACTTCTTGTGGCCTGAAATCTCTCCAAAATTCTTTGGATAGTAGAGTGTGACACTGCAAGCCGTCTAGCAACCTCACGGACAGATAAACCACTTTCAACCCACGCTATAGCCCTCATTCTTTGTAAGGTGTCAAGACTTCTTCTCGGTGGCATGGTTTTTGCAAGTGATGAAACTACCCTAAGTCTGCTGATTGTAAAACAAATTAAGAGTGAACTCTGTTCACGAAAAGTCGCCATTGCACGTGGAATGTCAATCAGCACGATTACTTCACCTTATTGTTGTACGGAAGTTTAAAAAAAAACAGATTAAAAATGTGAATTTATGGTCAGCAAACCAAATTGCACGTGATCACCATGGTTGTCGGTGAGTTGTTTTTATGCTTAACGTGCATAGAGGACTGTCAGAGGAAGATATTGCACCCATTTTTACTAAACACTTCCTTCATTTAATCATTCTATGCGTTTGTATAAAAGTGTATTGAAAATAATAGGGTGGCCCTTGACTTTTGACGAGTAGTATATTTCACATATATGGGCACATAAGGTCATTCATGGTAATGTGTCACAGAACGGTTACAGAAGCAAGGGGAGTTAACTTGTCAGATTTAAAGTGACAGGCCAGTTACCCTTCCCCCCCCCCCCCTTTTTTTTTACAACTTCAGGAGACCGAAATGGTGGGCGGGCGGGCAAATATTCAAAAGAATTTGGGGGGGGGGGTGGTTAAGCTCCACCCTAGTGCCCAAAATTTATAACCCATCGTCACACAAAGCATGTATACGTTGCTTAGACAGCGCAGACTACGCTGGCTTGGCAATGTCCGCCACATGGAAGATGGTCGCATCCCGAAAGATATCTTCTACGGACAACTAGGAGATGGAAAAAGAACAGTTGGGCGAGCACAGCTGAAGTTTAAAGATGTGCGTAAGAGAGACATGAGGGCGCTGGACATAAATCCAGCAACCTGGGAGGATGAATCTGCCGATCGCACCAAGTGGCGACGCTATCTGCGGCGCGAGCTCAGATTGGGCGAAAAGAAGCTCACACAAAAAGCAGAAGAGCGAAGAAGTCGAAAGGAACACCCGGAAAATAAACAGCTGAGGGCTGTCCCCTCAAGGTCGCATTCCCATAGTCAGTTATAACTGAAGGGCTGTCCCCTCAAGGTCGCATTCCCATAGTCAGTTATAACTGAAGGGCTGTCCCCTCAATGTCGCATTCCCATAGTCAGTTATGACTGAAGGGCTGTCCCCTCATGGTCGCATTCCCATAGTCAGTTATGACTGAAGGGCTGTCCCCTCAATGTCGCATTCCCATAGTCAGTTATAACTGAAGGGCTGTCCCCTCAATGTCGCATTCCCATAGTCAGTTATGACTGAAGGGCTGTCCCCTCAATGTCGCAATCCCATAGTCAGTTATGACTGAAGGGCTGTCCCCTTAAGGTCGCATTCCCATAGTCAGTTATGACTGAAAGGCTGTCCCCTCAAGGTCGCATTCCCATAGTCAGTTATGACTGAAGGGCTGTCCCCTCATGGTCGCATTCCCATAGTCAGTTATGACTGAAGGGCTGTCCCCTCAGGGTCGCATTCCCATAGTCAGTTATGACTGAAGGGCTGTCCCCTTAAGGTCGCATTCCCATAGTCAGTTATGACTGAAGTTCTGTCCCCTTAAGGTCGCATTCCCATAGTCAGTTATGATTGAAGGGCTGTCCCCTCAGGGTCGCATTCCCATAGTCAGTTATGACTGAAGGGCTGTCCCCTCAATGTCGCATTCCCATAGTCAGTTATAACTGAAGGGCTGTCCCCTCAATGTCGCATTCCCATAGTCAGTTATGACTGAAGGGCTGTCCCCTCAATGTCGCAATCCCATAGTCAGTTATGACTGAAGGGCTGTCCCCTTAAGGTCGCATTCCCATAGTCAGTTATGACTGAAGGGCTGTCCCCTCAGGGTCGCATTCCCATAGTCAGTTATGACTGAAGGGCTGTCCCCTCATGGTCGCATTCCCATAGTCAGTTATGACTGAAGGGCTGTCCCCTCAGGGTCGCATTCCCATAGTCAGTTATGACTGAAGGGCTGTCCCCTTAAGGTCGCATTCCCATAGTCAGTTATGACTGAAGTTCTGTCCCCTTAAGGTCGCATTCCCATAGTCAGTTATGATTGAAGGGCTGTCCCCTCAGGGTCGCATTCCCATAGTCAGTTATGACTGAATTGCTGTCCCCTCAGGGTCGCATTCCCATAGTCAGTTATGACTGAAGTTCTGTCCCCTTAAGGTCGCATTCCCATAGTCAGTTATGATTGAAGGGCTGTCCCCTCAGGGTCGCATTCCCATAGTCAGTTATGACTGAAGGGGCTATTATTATATTACAATGATCGCTTGTTTGAGACCGACACTGCAATAAATGTCTCATGCTACTGGAATTTGGCATCAAACATAAAAAAGCAGAGATGGACGCATGAGACGACGGGTTAGGCATGTTTACAACCAGTGCGCTATAGCAACAATCAACATTCATACCCTTCGACTTTTGCTGAGGGAGACTGAGCACCTATGGGTTTGTCCGGAGTGCAATGATGTCGATTCTGAATAACAATAATAATAACAATAACAATTTGAACACCATTTGTTTTAGCCGACTAAAAAGTATTAATGAAGACTCTAAGTTGCAAAGGGTAGCTCACAACATTTAAAACATGATTTTATGAAATTTAGTACATTAATATAAATTTAATTTTTGAGAGAGAGAGAGAGAGAGAGAGAGAGAGAGAGAGAGAGAGAGAGAGAGAGAGAGAGAGAGAGAGAGAGAGAGAGAGAGAGAGAGAGAGAGAGAGAGAGAGAGAGAGAGAGAGAGAGAGAGAGAGAGAGAGAGAGAGAGAGAGAAGATGTAAATATCAACCGCTTGACAATATTAAAAGTATAGGTCAGCAATTTGTATGTTTAGATAAATGTGGATTCGAAGGCATCATTTCTTTGAGTGCGAATCATAATCTCAAAATGGTATTTTAAAAATTCTGATGTGTCACGAGACATCGCTCGCAGGCCTCAAATACTGCCTGTAATTCTCTCATTTCTCTTTGACCTTTATGTCATTTTAAAATGTTGTTTGACATAATGTCAATTATTTGAATGCTCTGACTGTTTATTGTGGATGAAATGATGCCTGTGCTGAAATGTTAAGAAAACCCAGGTATTCCACACTGTTTTCGTTACTTTGCTTGCTTGTTTTACAGTGGACCCAATGATGATGATGATGATGATGTATGGCATGGACAGCTCAATGTTACCCCTAATGTTTATGATGAACAACCAACAGCGACAAGCAGAGCCTGGTGCAGGTGGTGCCGGCGCTGGGGGTACGTTGTAATCTAGCACATCTTCACCATCAAGCCTGTAGATCACAAAACGACAGTTCTTTACAACGAATATAAACTACGATTTCATGGTTACGTAAGGCGCAAGGATCTGCGAATATTCCCGCCAATATCACCAGAGCTTTGTGTAAAATGTGTGAATAAAATCGTAGCTTTGTAAGTGTGACAGTACGGACTAAATTGTCTTTACCAGCTATTTATGGCGGGGATTATTTTCAGTCTATACTTGAAAGTTGTCTCGCATGAATTGTCCTAGGAACTTGTATCCACAACTTTCGTGTGAACAGTAATCACGTGATCTTGTGTCATGGTGTATATCTCTGAAATAAAAAAAAACTTCTATAAATCGACTCACACAGGTGTGTAGGTCTAATACGATTGGCTGTTTGACTTTTTCATTAAATGGAAGACAAAATTATTCGTAATCTGCGTCTCGGGATTTAGTGTTCGTCAGCCTATGCCTAACATAACTCAGGCGAAAATTCATCATCATCATCATTATCATCATCATTATGAGCAGTAGCAGCATCATCTTCACCCTTCAGCTCCTGATGGAGAATGGTCCTTGAACGAACATAAAAAGTCTTCCTGTCTCGTGCTATCAGGTCAAGGTCTTCCTGTCTCGTGCCATCAGGTCAAGGTCTTTCTATATCTTCTTCATGCCTGTGATGTATGTCTACAGTTCTTTTCTTCATGTGTTCTTTGCTGTTTCTCGAATTCTCTTACACCGGGCATTGATTACATAATAAGAACAATAATGTTATCAACAGGTCTCCTCAATGTGTGTCCTAGCCATTCCTAGAGTCTTCTTAAGGTAAGAATTGTAAAAGCTGAAATAAGCTTTTCGCCACATAAAACCGTTCTTGCAACTGCTTTGGACAGTAAGAAAGAAGGTTTTGACGTTGCTATATGGAACCTCTATTACTTGCAAGAACGTGAGACATTCATCAAAACAAAAATAAACAAAAAGAGAGATAGAAAAAACTGGAAACAGTAAAGATGTGAATGCCAAAGAGACTGTTACGGATAATCTGGATGGCCAAAAAATACAACGGCCTCAGAGAAACAGAAGAAAGTCGTCAATTAATCATTAGTGAAAGTTCCTTGGACACATCACGCGAAGAGAACTTGAAAAACTCTGTTAACGAATGATAAATTTAACTTTGAAGAAGAGAAGTAACGGGGAACATAAATTGTAGGAACCAGTTTAGTTATTGTTATTAAATGCACTAACATACAGAACATGAATCTCCCGTATATTCTACTGTATAGGAAAAAAAAAGATGGCCAATTATCAGTAGTTCGTCAAATCTTTTACAAAAAAATATATTTTTTGAAAGATTACTGATGAATGATAACTAACAATTTACTTTTAGTCTTTAGAAAGAATGTAGAAAAAACTGATAATCTCTGTTTGTTTAGTGCTTGTCGTAAAAATAACAAGGCTAGTCATTAATACTTGTCTTCCTCTACCTTTTTTGTGATTTTAAATCAAAACTGAACATTAGTTTTATGCGGAGAGTGAGATTCATCTTTGAATCAAATATACTTTCAAGAGTTGAAACATCTAATGTAAAATCACAAGAACATTGGTCTCTACTGAAGCTGTGTTTAAAAAAAAAAAGACTTGCTGACCTAGTTGTTGAAACAGACACATTGATTTGATCATTCATTC